>JAJQKT010000023.1:5750000-6059920 GCA_030512225.1 Rauvolfia tetraphylla
TAGTTTTGATTAATGACAAATATTGATGAGGACTAAAATGTTTGATTATTGTGTGATAGGTTACGTAGAACCGAGAAGTATGAAGTCTCATTGCTTTGAAGCAAAAGTTCAAGAACAACTTCAGTTAAGCAAGTATTTGAAGTTTGAAGAATGTTGTTCTAAAGATGATCAAAAAGCATTGAAGACTTGAAGTGTAGAGTACATTTAACTTTTAGGTAAATCTCTATGTAAACTCTACACTTGCATGTCTTGGTTATCATTGAATGCATAAGAGAGCATAAAAATAATCTTATGATTTTAAAAGGCTTTGAATGAATCTTTTTATAAGATATGTTAGTAAACTTCATATGTTCTTGTTTTTCAAGCTTATATATGGTTAAATAAGTTTTCTATACATATCAAATATTTTTCAAACTCATTGAAGTTATATCTCAAATGATTTTACAAAGTTTGAAAATGCTTCCAAAAAATTCGGTCGTCCGAATTTTGTAGCAAAAGTTTGCTACTATTCTTCCGAGAGAAATTCGGAAGAAGATTCGGACGCGACCAAAAAAATTCGGTCGTCCTAATTTTTTGGCCTTCAAAGCATAGTCACTTTGTTCTTCCAGAGAAATTCGGAAGAAGATTCGGACGCAGACAAAAAATTCGGTCGTCCCAAATTTTTGTTCTCAAAGCATGTTTACTATTCATCCAGAGAAATTCGGACGAAGATTCGGACGCAGCCAAGAAATTCGGTCGTTCGAATTTTCTGAAACTAGCCGTTTCTAGCCGTTTTATGAACGTTTTAACAGATTTTCAAATTCTATAAAAGCTATAAACATGCAAATTTTACTCTTGAAATCTTAAAAACTCCAAGCATTCAAAAGCATTTAGCAAACATTTCTTAAGCTCTCTTATGTCTTGTGCATTCAATTGATCAACCCAAAAGACATCAAAGTGTGAAGGTGCAAAATTGTGTAATATCTACCATCAAGTGGTAACTTCTACACATTCTCATTTATTTATCAAATTGTGTATTTCTACTAGCTCTAGCAAGGTTATCTTGATAACATAAAATCCTTTAGATAAGGGTGATCCTTGAAAGTGTGATTCAAGGTTGTTTAAGATATAAAACCATTGTTTGTGGTGAGCCTTGTATTGTAAACATTACTAGAAGAGGTTGTGAGTGTAAAACCATAGTTTGGTGAACCTCTCTTGTAATTTGTAAACCTGAGCAATTAGTAGATTTGTTGAAATCCTTAAGTGTGAGCTTAAGGTAGTGGATGTAGATCTTGAGGATCGAACCACTATAAATTGTTTGAGTTCTTTGCTATTGCTTTCATTACTGCCTTGCTATCAATTATCTATAATTAGCTTATATAACTTGTTCTTGGTCTAAACGCATAAAAGGTTTAAGTTTGTGAAAATTATTCAAATACCTAATTCACCCCCCCTCTTAGGTATTTCAATTACTTATTCATAGTTGTGGATTGATTGGTTGTAGTCTTATTGTTTGATGATCTTATCTTAACCATCACATCACATATAAACTTGAAGTTTGTGAAATTAAAGAAGAGCTTTTATTAAGGCAAAGGATTTGCAAAATAAGAAAAAGATTTCGATAATTAGCCAAAGACCTAATTCACCCCCCCTCTTAGGTCTTACATAAGTCATTAAAGACATTTTAATTGCAAAAACCGTTGATGAAAACTTAATAATTAAGGTAAGTTCAAAACCATTGAAATTATTTAAATCAAGTTTTGTACTCTTAATTGCAACTTATAGATTGCAATGCTTAAGAGTGTAGGGTTTACAAAGTTTACCTATTAAGCAAATGCAACCTACACTTCATGTCTTCAAAACCTTCAATAATCTTGAATAACCTCTTCAATCTTCAATCACTTTGACATATTGGAGTTGTTCTTGCATTATGGCTTCAAGGCAATAAGACTTCATGCTTCTCAATCTATCAATCCTATCACTCAACATACAAGCACATTAGTCCTCATCAATGTTTGTCATTATTTAAAACTAATTATAACTACATGATTTGCCCTTAGGGCTAACAAAATTATTTTCTTAGGTTTGAAAGATGTTTTTGTTTGTTTTTCATATTGACATTTATCACAAAGATGAATTTTCTCAAAACACCTTTTTGGCAATCCTCTAACCAATTCTTGTAAGGAAATCTTGTTCAACAAGTCCAGGCTTACATCACCTGATCTTCTATGCCATAGATACCCATCATTATTATGAATGACAAGACATTTAGCATCATTGGCAACAAATTCATCAAGATATAGCACATATACGTTTCCAACTCTATTTGCAGCAAAAATAGTTTTGTCACTTACACTATCAAGAATAGTACAAGTATCACATTTAAAATTAACTTTGCATCCATTGTTACACAATTGACTAATGCTAAGCAAGTTGTATTTCAAATTATCATTAAGCAATGCTTGTTTAATGAGAGGGGATGAACCTTTACCAATATTACCTACTCCAAAAATTCTTCCTTTCTTCTTGTCAAGAAATGTAACAAATCCATCATTTGTGGCTTGAAGCTCACTAATGAGTGAAGCCTTTCCCGTCATATGTCTTGAGCATCCACTATCAAGAAACCACTTAGTCACACTTGATCTTGGGGGAAGATGAACGTAAATCAAATGAGAGGAAGTGACTTGGGGGAAGATGTACGTAAATCAAATGAGAGGAAGTAACTTTTGATACCCACATTTTCTTGGGTCCAAGGGAGTTAGTGATAGTTTCCTTAACTCTCCAAATGGTTTTAACACCACTTTCTACCTTTCTTTTCACATGACATCTAGTGGCTTTACGCCCATATCTACCACAATATGTACAACAAGTATGGGGGATAGAAGTAGAGGTAGCTCTAACAAAGAAATGCTTATATTTGGGAACATTGTTTACGTAATTGTAGCGAAGACCATTTTTCATAAATGAGGATCTTTGAGATCCAAGTAGTTTGTTAAAATTGTCTCTACCATTTGTAAACTTTTCAACCCATTAGAGTGAGATCATCAACTTTTTCTGTCAAAGTTTCATAATCAACTATCATTTTCTCAAGAGAGGAAATTTTTGCTCAAAGAGATTTATTCTCAAGAGACATTTTTTGTAAAGAAACATTTAAAACTTCCTTTTCAATGTTTAAACAATCAATGGATTCAATGAGTTTTTTTTTTTGTTTTCACAAAATAGTTTTGAATTGTCATTCAACAATTAATCAATTTTGAATCTCATTTCTTTGTTTCTTTTCAAAACCTTTTTCAATTCACTATACATATCAACAAGTAATTCACTAGGATCATTAATATTATCATCATAACAAGTGGAGGTAAAGAGAGTAGGTTGTACCTCATCATTCATAGCACACATTTGCTCTCTCTTCATTGTCATCTTCACTTTCTTCATTGGCATATTGATCCAAAGTGCCAACAAGTCCCTTTCCTTTCTTAAGAGATTTCTTCTTCTTGAGTTTGGCTTCTCTCTCCTTTTCCAATGCTTTAGGACAATCTGCAACAAGGTGCTCGCTGCTCTTACATTCATAACATTGAGGTTTGAATAACGATAATGATTGTCCACCTTTCTAAGAAGGTCTTTTCCCTTTGTTGAGAAATCCTTTTTTGTAAAATTTCTTGGACTTTCTGACTACCATTGCATCTCATCATCTTCGCCATCTTCATCTTCATTGCTTGATATTCCTCTTGCTCACTAGGATAGTCAAAGGCTTTAAGAACAACCTCTTTTCTTCCCTTATCCTCATCTTCAAGATCATTTAGTCTATTCATTTCATCTCATGCGTAAGTAGTGATCCAATGAGCTCTTCAAAAGGAAGAGGCTTCAAGTCCTTTTATTCTTCAATAGCAAGGGTCTTTGGCTGCCGAGACTTAGGTAGAGCTTCATATATCTTTCTATTTTGTTCTCTAAGAGAATAATTTTTCCCATAGAATTTAAGACTATTTGAGATGTTGGTGAGTCTAGTGAACATGTCACTAATGTTTTCTCCTTGCTTCATGGTGAATTATTCATAGTCCCTCACTAGCATTGCAAGCTTTGACTCCTTCACTTGATTTCTTCCTTCATGTGTTACTTAAAGAAGTCTCCACATATCATGAGCGGTATTGCATCCACTCGCTCGATTGTGCTCATTCACATCCAATGCACAACTCAAGATATTCATAGCTAGGTAGTTCAATGTTATTTTCCTCGAATCAATTTCATCATATTCATCCATTGGCTTTGGTTCTATAGCGACTCCATTAGCTCTCAACCTCATTGGTATGTAAGGATCTTTCTCATTAATATTCCACAAATTAAACTTAATAGAACAAATATATATCTTAGTTCTATATTTTCAAAATGTATATTTTGTTCCATCAAACAAAGGAGGTCTATTGGTGGAAGACCCTTCCAAATAAGACAAGTTCAAAACATTAGCCATAAGATCTTAACTTATAGGTTATAATGCCACACAAAGAAGCCCTTACTCTAACACCAATTGAAAGACCTAAGAGGGAGGGGGTGAATTAGGCCTTTGGCTAATTTCCAAACTCTTTTGTCCTTTTGCAAACTTAGTTTGGAAGTGATAAGGATTCAAATTCTCAAAATAATTTTAAATAAACACAATAAGTGAACAAGTAAGGCAAGAAGAACAAGGAACACACAATAATTTATACTTGTTCGATCTCTTCAAAATCTACATCCACTACTTTGAGTCCACACTCAAGAATTTCAAACAGCTCAATTATAGAAATAGTTAATCAAGGTATAAGAGAGGATCACCCAATAAGGGTTTTATACCACAACCTCTTATCAACACAATAATCAAGGCTCACCATATCAAAAAGGGTTTATATTCTTAAGAAAACCTTGAATAAATAAGTATTATGAAGAGATAAAGAAAGATATTACCAACAACTTGGTAAATGATGATAAAAGCTAGCACCACTTCAACTTTTTGACTTTGGAATCTTGAATAGTCACTTGAAGCACAAGAAAAAAGAAAGCTTTTTGATATTCAAATGATTTAAAAATATAAAGATTCTTAAAGTGCTCGAAACTACTCAAAAATCTGAAGTTATGACTTATAAGTTTTGAAATTTAATTCCAATATTCAAATAACGTCTAGTAACAATAAAGTTTGATCAACTAAACATGGACTACTGTGTCCCAAAGATCGTCCTAACTTCTCTATTTATCAGGTTGTCAGGATAAATTCAGTCGACAAAGATTGGACATATGTGTCCAAATGGTACCCTAAGTTCTCTAAAAATTCAGCAGCCAAGGTACTAATTCGGATAATCCAGCTGGACTCCGAACTGTTCAAACTTTGTCAAGATATTTGGAAACCAACTACAAGAAGTTTGAAATCGTTTTAGAATAAAAGATAAGTCTTTAAAAAGCTTTTGAACTATAAGCCATTATCAAATACTTGGTAAATCAAGAATGATGAAAGCCTTTTAAGGTTTAAAAACTAAGTTTTGTGCTCCCTTATTTATTCTATAGATTCCAATGACAAGAACTGTAGGGTTTACAAGAAGATACCTATTAAGCAAACACAAACCTATACTAGTGTCTTCAAAACCTTCAATCTTCTACGATAAGCTCCATATTCTTGGTCATTTGAGTTGTCCTTAGTATTATAGCTGTTAGCCCTAAGGGCAAATCATGTAGTTTTGATTAATGACAAATATTGATGAGGACTAATATGCATGTCATTTGTGTGATAGGATTGTTTGATTAAGAAGTATGAAGTCTCATTGCCTTGAAGCTAAAATGCAAGAACAACTCCAATATGTCAAAGTGATTGAAGATTGAAGAGTTTGTTCAAGACTAATGAAGGCTTTGAAGACATGAAGTGTAGGTGACATGTGGTTAATAGGTAAATATTGTAAACCCTACACTCTTAAGTCTTGGAATCTATGAGTTGCAATTGAGAGCACAAAACTTGATTTAAATGGTTTCAATGGTTTTGAACTTACCTAAATTATCAAGTTTTCATAAATGGTTTTTGCACATAAAAGATCTTTAATGACTTATCTTTGATGCTAGAATATTTTTCAACTTGTTTGAATTGATTTAAACATGTTTTGACAAAGTTTGAAAAATTCGGATGCAAATTCGGTATTCCGAAATTTTTCTGCACTGTGAACAGTAATACTATTCACGTAAACAGTAATACTATTCACGTGAACAGTAACACTATTCACGTGAACAGTACCTACTATTCTTCCAGAGAAATTCGGAAGAAGATTCGGACGCATGGAGAAAAATTCGGTCGTCCGAATTTTGTGAATAGTGCATGAACAGTGATTACTGTTCGGACTTGAGATACTAAACATCCGAATTCTAACATATCAAGTATAAACAATAAAATAAGTGAAATGAAAGCTACAAATTTTGTAAATAAGAGATTAAAACAGATTTGAGTCAATTTGAAAAACAAAAGAGCACTTTTTGGCAACAAAATTTGAATGCATCAGAACTTTGAAATTTCAAGTCCAAACTTCAAAATATGTGAGATGAAGGCTGTAATATTTGAAAATAAGCCTATCTAAGATTGTTCAAATATGATAGGAAGGATTTACACAGTTTTCAAACAATTTGAACAACAGAAAAATCAATTTTGGCAAGACAGTTTGGATGCGTCCGAACTTTTGGATTTGCATCCGAACTTCAAGTCCAAACTTACAAACTCTTATCCTCACATATTATGAATCTTGTAGTTTAAATTTCAAATGCAGAAATACAGCCAAATATGCCACAATATGCCAAATTTTCACATATTCTTGCACACATCAATGTCACACACATTTTTGCACTACATTTTTGCACACATCTTTCTCCCCCTTTTGTCATCACTCAAAGATGGGAACTTGAAAATGAGACTGATTACTTTTCTCCCCTTTTTATGATAGAAATTAAGCTTGTGGGGGAAAACTATCATAATAAGAAGCTCTCAACACTGAGGTTTCATCATTGAGCTTTATGAAAATCTATTACGTAAGCCACATGAAAATAGTAATAGAGTGTAGAAATTTAAAAAACATACACAGAGAAATTGCATAAACCAAACTAATAAATGTTCATAGATCATAAAAGTAGTAAGTATAGTTGAGAGTGAAGATATGCTCATTCTTTTGGAGAGTTCTTTCTAGATTTCTTCTTGACTGCAACATGGTTGACTCTTCCTTGGCCAAATGTTGGATTAGATGGAGTTGTTATTTCAGCTCTTGCAATTTGACCTCCTTCTTGACTTATTCCAGCTGCTCTATTCCTTGATTTCCTCTTTGTGACTCCATGATCTGCTTACTGTCATCACCTTGGTCACCGTCATTATCATCATCTTCATCATCACTGTTTTCTTCAGTTTTTTTGTTATCTTCATCATTCTCATCATCCTTTTCCTCTTGAGTTCTAGAAGCCCTTCACCACTTTAAGGATTTCTTATCAATATTTTCTCAATGTGCTTGACTCTATTCTCTAAACTGTCCAGTTTTCCAAACACCATAGGAGCATTTTCACAGTGTCCGAATCTTCATCCGAATTTCTCTAAAAAAACAGTAACCATGCTGAAGACAGAAAATTCAGACGACCGAATTTTTCTTCATGCGTCCGAATCTTCGTCTGAATTTCTCTGGAAAAGCAGTAACTATTTTTGCTACAAAAATAAGATGACCGAATTTTTGGGAAGCATTTTTAAACTTTGCAAAATCAATTGAGACTTAACTTCAATAAGTTTGAAAACATTTTATATGTATAGATAACTTATTTAGACATATATAAGCTTGAAAACCAAATCAAATTTCTTTGATCATGCAAAGTTTACTCAAAATCTTTTAAGATACAAAACCACATTCATCAAAAAGTTCTTTCCAAGCCATTTAAAATTAAGAAACTTATTTTATGCTCTCTTATGCATTCAATAGACTCCAAGATATACAAGTATAGAGTTTACATAGAGATTTACCTATTTAGCATATATACTCTACACTTCAAGTATAGAGTTTACATAGAGATTTACCTATTTAGCATATATACTCTACACTTCAAGTATTCAATGCCTTTAGATCATCTTTGAACAACCTTCTTCAAACTTTAATCACTTTCGGCTTATTGAAATATATATGTGCTATATCTTGATTTTGTTGCCAATGATGTTAAATGTCTTGCCGTTCATGAAAATGATAATTTTCTTTGGTATAGAAGATTAGTTCATGTGAGCATGGATTTGTTAAACCCTATCCAGATTTGGTTAGAGGATTGACAAAAATGCGTTTTGAGAAAAATCATTTTTGTGATGCATGCCAATATGGAAAACAAACAAAAACATCGTTTAAACCCATGGAAATAGTTTCAACTTCAAAACCTCTTGAACTTGTTCATATGGTTTTATTTGGGCCGATGAGGACCACGAGTCTTGGTGGTAAGAGGTATGCATATGTTTTAGTTGATGATTTTTCAAGATTCACTTGGGTACTCTTTTTATCGCAAGAGGATGAAGTATTTCATAAATTTGTGAAAATTTTCAAAAATGTTTAAACCTCCCTTGATTGTAATTAATCTCCATTAGAAGTGACAATGGGAGAGAATTTTACCATCAAGATTTTATAAAACTTTGTGATGAGAATGAGTTTGTTCATAACTTCTCGGCTACCAAAATATCTCAATAAAATAGGGTTGTTGAAAGGACAAATCATACTTTAGAAGAAATGGCTAGGTCTATGCTTTGTGAAAATTCTTTGCCAAAATACTTTTGGGCCGAAGCCGTAACACCGCTTGCTATGTTATGAATAGAGTTCTTTTGAGGTAAGTTCTGAGAAAAACACATTTTGAACTTCTACTTGGTAGAATACCCTCTATTTCCTATTTCAAAATGTGTGGTTGCAAGTGTTTTATATTGAATATGCGTGACAACTTGGATAAATTTGATAGAAAATCGGATGAAGGCATATTGGTTATTATTTATCATTGACAATAGAGGTTGGTTGGGCCATAGGCTCATATTGAGGGTATTCTAGAGGCTTATTGGTTATTGGTTATTGGTTAATATAGAAGCATATTGGTTATTATTTATCATTGACAAGAAGGCTTATAGAGTTTACAATAGAGGTTGGTTGGGCCATAGGCTCATATTGAGCCATTCGAATTGTCATAGTGCTAAATTGGTTATTATTTATCATTGACATTAATGCTTCTATGTACTACACTGTTTAAATCCATCACATTTTGCATCAAAGTTTGTCATCATAAAAAAGGGGGAGATTGTTAGCCATAAGGGAAAATCATGTAGTTTTGATTAGTTTTGATTAATGACAAACATTGATGAGAACTAATTCATATGCTATTGTGTGACATGATTTTTGGATTGAGAAGCAAAGAGTTCATATTGCCTTGGAGCTAAACATGCTAAGGACAACTTAAGTGTCCTATGAATTGAAGGTTTTGAAGACTCTAGTGTAGGTTTACACTTGTTTAATAGGCATATTCTTATAAACCCTACACTTTTTTGTCTTGGAATCTATTGAATGCATAAGAGGGCACAAAACTTGTTTTTGAATCTTAAATGGCTTTGAGTAAACCTTCAACTACCAAGTATTGTTTTTGAATCTTAAATGGTTTTGAGTAAACTTTGAATGATCAAGTGCTTTGGTAACAGTCTTTAAGTTCAAAAGATTTTAAGTGACTTATCTTTTAGTGATTTCAAACTTATTGAGGTTGATTTTCAAATGTTTTGACGAAGTTTGAACAGTTCAAATGGAAGTTCGGACGTCCAAACTGTGAACATGACTACTATTTTTCAAGAAAAATTTGGACGCAAGTTCGGATGCAAGGGGCAAAGTTCAGTCGTCTGAACTTTCCTAGACAGCATGTCACAGTAATGTTCGGATGACAGTTCGGATGCAGAGGATCAAGTTTGGTCGTCTGAACTCCTTAGAAACTAACCGTTACTAGTCGTTTTATGACTGTCAAAATTAATTTTCAAAATCTATAAAAGCTATGACTTCAGTTTTTTTGTAATTTTTGAATACTTGAGAAATCCTAACATTCCAAAATCATTTGGAATCATTAGAGCTCTCTTTTGTCTTGAGCTTTCATGTGATTATTCAAGATTCCAAAGACAACAAGGTGAAGTGGTGCTAACTTGTGTAATCATCTATCAAGCAGTGGTAATATCTCATTCATTCTCTATTTAATCTTATTATCTACTTGCTCAATACAAGATTATCTTGTAACATAAAATCCTTAGGTAAAGGTGATCCTTGAAATATTAATTCAAGGTTGTTTTTACATATAAAATCCTTATGGTAGGGTGAACCTTGTTTGTAGCATTGCAAAAGAGTTGTTAGAGTAAAAATCTTGTGTGGTGTGCCTCTTGTGTAATTGATTGAATTTGAGCATATAATAGATTGGTTGAAATCCTTGAGTGTAGACTCAAAGTAGTGGGGATAGATCTTGAAGAGATCGAACCGCTATAAATTGTTTATGTTCATAGCTCTTCAATTGTTTGTTGCTTTGTCATTGAGTTCATTATTCTCTCATTGAAACAAGTGAATATAATTTGAAATACCTAAGAGAGGGGGTAAATTAGGTATTTAGATAATTTTCACAAATAAATTCCTTTTACAATTCTAAGAAAAATCAGATTGTATGTGCTTGGTTTAATGAGAGAATAAGTCAATTAATAGCAAAGCAGTAAAGCAATGTAAGATCAATAAATACAAGCAATTTATAGTGGTTCAATCTCTTCAAGATCTACGTCAACTACCTTAAGCCTGCACTTAAGGATTTCAAACAATCTACTATTTGCTCAGGTTTACAAATTACATAAGAGGCTCACCACACAATGGTTTTACACTCACAACCTCTTTAGCAATTCTATAAACAAGGTTCACCCTACCAAATGATTTTATATCTATAAACAACCTTGAATCAATATCTCAAGGATCACCCTTATCCAAAGGGTTTTATGTTCTTAAGATAATGTTGCAATGAGCTAGTAGAAAACACAATTGAAAGAGGAGAGGATAATGTGTAAGATGTTACCACTTAGTTGGTAGATGATTACACAATATTATACCTTTACACTTTGTTGTCTTTGGAATCTTGAATGATCAATTGAAAGCACAAGACAAAAGAGAGCTTTAATGTTTTTTAAAGACTTTTGAATGTTTAGACTTCTTGGAGATTCAAAACTTAACAAAAATTTGAAGTTTATAGCTTTTATAGATTTGAAAAATCAAATGCAACAGCTATAAAACGGCTAGTTTCAGAGAAGTTCGGACGTTCGAACTTTCTGTCATGCATCCGAACTTTCGTCCGAACTTCACTATGCCAAGCTGTCTGGAAAAGTTCAAACGTCCAAACTTTTCCTTATGTGTCCGAACATTCCTCCGAAATTCTCTGAAAAAATAGTGACCATGCTATCAGAGAAAGTTTGGACGTCCAAACTTTGCTCCATTCATCCGAACTTGCATCCGAATTTCTCTGAAAGCACAGTGATCATTTTCAAAGTTTGGATGTCTAAACTTGCATCCAAACTTATCAAATTTTGTCAATTCATTTAGAAATCATCCTTAATAACATTGAAATCATTGTATATAAATAGATAAGTCATTTAAGCACTTTTACACACAAAAACCGTTACCAAAACATTTTAATCATCTAAAGTTTACTTAAGATCATTTTAGACTTCAAAAACATACTTGTTATCAAGGAGTTCATTCAAAACCATTTCAAAAACAAGATTTTTGCTCTCTTATGCATTCAACTAGTTCTAAGACATACAATTGTAGAGTTTACAGAAAAATATATCTATTTAACATATGAACTCTACACTCTATGTCTTCAATGCCTTCAATAATCTTGAACATAGTCTTCAATCTTAAATCACTTTTGGCATAGTTGAGTTGTTCTTGCATTGTGGCTCCAAGGCAATAAGACTTCATGTTTCTCAATCCATCAATCCTATCACTCAACATACAAGCATATTAGTCCTCATCAATGTTTGCCATTATTCAAAACTAATCATAGCTACATGATTTGCCCTTAGGGCTAACACTATGAATGCAAAAGAGCCGAGCACCTTGTATCTGATTGTCCTAAAGCTTTGGAATAAGGAAGGAAACCAAGAAAAAAAAGAAGAAGTCATTAAAGAAAGAAAAAGGACTTGTTGGTACTTGGGATCAACATACCAATGAGGAGAGTGAAGAAAGAGCAAATGTGTGCTTCTTGTCATGATGATGTTGATGATCCTAGTTCTCTACTTGTTGACATGTATGGAGAATTAAAAAAACTTCAGAAAGAAATAAGGAAATGAGGTTAAAATTGATGGATTATTAAATGACAATTCAAAATTCTTTTGTGAAACAAAAAACACCTTGATTCTATTAAATTACTACTAAAAGACCTAAGAGGGGGTAATAGGTCTTTGGCTAATTTTTAAAAACTTTTCCCTTTTTGACAAAGTTGATTTGGAAGATGATTGGAAATAATTACTTCACAAAATATGCAAGCAAATACAACAAGATTCAAGTTTAAATAAAACAAATAGTAAGAGATAACACAAGTGATTTATTGTGGTTTGATTACTCAAGATCCACATCTACTACACTACCTTGAGCATTCACTCAAGGATTTCATCCAAGTTCAACTATAATTTCAAGTTGATCAATTCTTACAAGAGAGGCTCACCCTTCAAAGGTTTTACACCATAACCTCTTCTCAAATACAAGCAATCAAGGTTCACCCTAATACAAGGGTTTCATATCAACAAGATAACCTTGAAAAAACAACAAGTAAAAGAAATTTGAGATAAGAAAGTTACCAACACTTTTGGTAGATGATGACAATTTAGCACACTTTTACCTTTTTGTCTATAAAATATTGACTTTGAACTTTATGGCACAAGACAAAAGATAACTTTTTGATACATAGCAGTTAGGAAGAGTAGAGAATCTTTTTTGTCTCAAAAACTTACAAAAAATCTAAAGTTTACACCTTTTATAAGGTTTGAAATTTAGTTACAACGTTCAAATAACGGCTAGTAATAGTAAAATTCAATCGATCGAATTTGGATAGGATCGTCCAAACATTCATCTGAACTTTTCTATTTTAAGACTGCCAGTGTAAATTTGGTTGACCGAATTTGGACATATGCATCCGAATAGTTGTTTGAATTTCTCTAGAAATTCAATAGTCATAAGATCAAATTCAAACGTCCAAATTTGAGTATGAATTGATCAAACTTATTTAAAATGAGTGGAAATAAAGCACAACAAGCTTTAAAATATTTTGGACTATGAGATAGATCATTTTAAAAGCTTTATTTCCAAAGGTCGTTACTGAAAACTTGGTAAAATCATTTGTAAGATAGATCATTTGTGATTTAAAACCAAGTTTGAAACTCTCTTGAAAAACTTTTAGATTCCAAAGACAAAAGAGTGCAAGGTTTACAAAGATATACCTATGAAGTATAGTAAACCTACACTATGGTCTACAAAGACTTCAACAATCTTGAATCAACTCTAACCATTTTGATAAACTTGAGTTGTTCATGAGCTTTTGGCTTTAAGACAATGAGATTTACTTTCTTCTCAATTCAAAAATCCTATCACACAACACACAAGCGCATTAGTCCTTATCAAGATTAATCAATAAGACTTTTATAGGACAATGCACTTATCAATATTTGTCACTAATCCAAACAACACGATTTGTCCTTAGGGCTTACAACTACAAGAAAACATCATATTAGAAACAAATTTTTAAACTGAAAACTCAGTTTCTAATTAGGAACCGATTTCCTTTGGTTTCAAAAAGATTTTTTTAATGGTTCAAGAAGTTATTAAAATCAGTTTCTAAATTATTCGCTTTGAAATTGGTTTCTAATTATAAATCAAACTTTTTTGTTTCAAACTTCGGTCTCAAATCTATTTTAAATCGGTTTCAAAATAAATTCTTTTTATTTTTCAAGAGGTTTTGAAAATTGATTTTAAATCTTTTTATAATTAAAAACCCATTCGTTTGGTTATATACATCCTTACTGTGTGAGGAAAAAGCATCAGCTAAACTAACATATCCAGTTTATCTCGCAATATATCTACTTTATCTTGAAGTAGAATAGAGCTTTCTGCCCATTCAAGATATCCAATGGCTAGTTCCTTTGCTATCTATGGATGATACAATTCATTTTGATATGTTTCTAATTATAATTGATAATTTTGGGTTTAAATCAGTTTCTAATTAGAAATCGATGAATTTTAGTTTCAAAATAAATTCTTTTTATTATTCAAGAGGTTTTGAAAATTGATTTTAAATCTTTTTATAATTAAAAACCCATTCGTTTGGTTATATACATCCTTACTGTGTGAGGAAAAAGCATCAGCTAAACTAACATATCCAGTTTATCTCGCAATATATCTACTTCATCTTGAAGTAGCATAGAGCTTTCTGCCCATTCAAGATATCCAATGGCTAGTTCCTTTGCTATCTATGGATGATACAATTCATTTTGATATGTTTCTAATTATAATTGATAATTTTGGGTTTAAATCAGTTTCTAATTAGAAATCGATGAATTTTAGTTTCAAAATAAATTCTTTTTATTATTCAAGAGGTTTTGAAAATTGATTTCTAAATAATTTTGGATTCAAATAAGTTTCTAATTAGAAACAATTGCATTTTGGTTTCAAATTTTGATTTTAAATCAGTTTCAAAATTTGGTTTTAAAATAAATTCTTTTTAGTTTTCAAGGGGATTTGAAATTCGATTTCGAAGTTTTTAATTAGAAATCGATCATTTTGGTTTCATATCGGTTTCTAACGTTGAGAAAGGCAAGGGAAAGGCTAAAGAAGGAAATGAAGATCCAATCCTCAACCAACCCAGAAGAATTCGAATTCCTCAAACCTTATCTGGGGTTGACAGGTTTGTCTCCATAAAAGCCACTCATGAATTTAATGAATGGAATAAGAATAGCAGAAAGATTATTCCAGGATATAAGGTGGATGCTGATAAACTATCAAGCATGGATATGGTTCTATCTTATTTCAATGATGTTGGCTGGAGTAGTTTGCTATTTATTAATGAAGATTTTTATCCTACTTTGATATATGAATTCTATGCAAACATAAACGAAGAAAGAATTGAGACTGTTGGGGATAATAGGATACAATGGTATTCAACTAGAGTATCCCAAGTTGATATTGAATTTAGTGAAGCCCTGATTAACAGAATTTGTGGGGTAGGTGACAATGGGGCTAGATATTATGCACCCTCAATGCATTGCTATGATCGTGAACTCTTTACATATGATAGATTTGAACAAGCTTTTATCAATGGAAGAGAGTTTAGATCTATAAAAGAAAGGAAAATCAAGAATTTGGATGCTAGAGGTAGAGTATTGCATCATATGGTAACTACTATGATTGTTCCTAACTTTGGACATAAATCATCAGTAGGAAATATGCATATGGTATTAATGTTGTCACTGCATGAACAGAGAAGATTGAACTTTGGATATATAGCCTTAAGACACATGATTACTGCTAGAAAAACAGTAACCAAGGCATTCCCTTTTGGAAGGCTATTGACAAAGATCTTTAAGCATTTTAAGATTAAACTCCCAGGAAGAGAATGCAGCTTATTCTTGATGATGATGGGGTATGGAAAACAAAAAGAGAATCCTCTCCAAAAAGGTTAGGAAAAGAAGAAAAGACAGAAAGTGTAGAAGAGGAAGTAGAGGAGGATGAAGATGAGGAAGATGAGGAAGATGAGGAAGAGACCCTTGCAAGAGAAATGAAAACAAAGAGGAAGCATGATACCTCAAGTGAGGGGGAGCAACCACCAACAAAAAGAAGAGTAGTTGAAGAAGAAACTGAAGTTGAGTCAAGGGGTGAAGGAATAACTAGAGGTGACACCATAATAGCCAAAGCATTCCAAGAATCCTTGAACAATCAAGTCAAGGAAATGGAGAAGATGTATAAGTTCTTTGAATCATTTGCTCCAATGGTTCTAGGAAAATTAGATGGACTAGAGAGTAGAGTGAAACACATTGAGGAAATCCTAATGAGAAATACTCAAAGTGGTGAAGGACCCTCTAGGCCTCAAGATAGAAATGAGGAAGATGATGATAAAGAGGAAGATAAGAAGGACAAAGATGATGACATTGATGATGGGGATGATCAAGGAGGAAATGATGAGACAGTGGCAGAAGAAGAAGAAGAAGAAGAACATGTACATGAAGAACCACAAGAGGCAGGAAGCCAAGTAGCTCAAGCTGAAATTGTCTCACCATCACACATTTCATTCAGCCAAGGAAGAGTGAAGCACTCGGCCATCAAGAAAGGGATTAGCAGAGCCTTTTCATCAACATCACAAGACTAAGCATCTCTTCCATTCTATTTACTGCTTTAAGTTATTTAAATTTTTAGTTATGCATCTAATGTTATAATCTTCTTCAGTATTTTTCTTGCATCTTATGTAATAGTGAAGCTCAATGATGAAATCTCAGTGATGAGAGCTTCCTTTATGTGTTAAATTGTTAATCTTATTTTCATTGACCCCATCTTTGACTGATGACAAAAGGGGGAGAAGAAATGAGGATGACAAAATGTGTGAAAAACTGTTGTATGGGATGAGATAATGAATTTTATGTATATAAATTTTCTGTATGCATGTTTTCTGAGTCTTATGTCTCAATCCTATAGATGTTTTCCGTGTGTTTTCTGTAAATGAATAACTTGCTCTTGAATTGTTACTCTATGATAACATTTAAATGCATGAGCTATAACTTGTTGCCAAAAAGTATTCTATTGTTGTTCAAATTGATCTAAATCTTTTTTAATCTCTTCTATTATGTTTGAACAACCTTAGGCATTCATTATATTGAATTTATTACAGTTTGGACTTAAGATTTAAAAATTCGGATGCAAGATCAAAAAATTTGGATGCATGTTCTGAAATTCGGATGCATGCATATTTTGTTGCCAAAATGTGCTCTATTGTTGTTCAAATTGATTCAAACTTGTTTTAATCTCTTCCACTATGTTTGAACAACCTTAGGAAAGCTTATTTTCAAAAATTGAAGCTTTCATTTCACTTATTTTTCAATTCAGATTTGATATGTCAAAATTCGGATGCATAGCATCTCAAGTCCAAACTAGTTGAAAAATAAGCACGATCTAAGGGGGAGCAATATTAATCTTCTCTTGCCTTTAATACCTCTCTTAGAAGTTGTCTTAATGATTAAATGCTATATCTTCTATCCTAGTTGTTGGAAGGAAGGAGGCAAATGGAGGTTGGTTGGGTCATAGGCTCATATTGAGCCATTTGAATGTCAATGTACTAAATTGGTTATCTTCTATCATTGACATCAATACTTCTTTGTACTACATTGTTTAAATCCATCACATTTTGCATCAAAGTTTATCATCATCAAAAAGGGGGAGATTGTTAGCCCTAAGGGCAAATCATGTAGTTTTGATAAATGACAAATATTGATGAAGACTAATATGTTTGAATATTGTGTGATAGGATTTGTAAACAAAGAAGTATGAAGTCTCATTGCCTTGAAGCAAAAATTCAAGAACAACTTCAGTTAAGCAAAGTATTTGGAATTTAAAGAATGTTGCTCTAAAGATGATCAAAAGGCATTGAAGACTTGAAGTGTAGAGTGCATTTAACTTGTAGGTAAATTTCTATGTAAACTATACACTTGTATGTCTTGGTTATCATTGAATGCATAAGAGACCATAAAAAGAATCTAATGATCATAAAAGGCTTTGAATGAATCTGTTTATGAAATATGTTAGTAAACTTCATATGTTTTTGTTTTTCAAGCCTATATATGGTTAAATAAGTTTTCTATACATATCAAATGTTTTTCAAACTCATTTAAGTTATATCTCAAATGATTTTACAAAGTTTGAAAATGCTTTCAAAAAATTCGGTCGTCCGAATTGTGTAGCAAAAGTTTGCTACCATTCTTCCAGAGAAATTCGGAAGAAGATTCGGACGCAGCCAAAAAATTCGGTCGTCTGAATTTTTGGTCTTCAGTATGGTCACTGTTCTTCCAAAAAAATTCGGACATGCACTCTACACTTCAAGTCTTCAATGCCTTTTGATCATCTTTAGAGCAACATTCTTCAAATTCCAAATACTTTGCTTAACTTGTAGGTAAATTTCTATGTAAACTATACACTTGTATGTCTTGGTTATCATTGAATGCATAAGAGACCATAAAAAGAATCTAATGATCATAAATGGCTTTGAATGAATCTGTTTATGAAATATGTTAGTAAACTTCATATGTTCTTGTTTTTCAAGCTTATATATGGTTAAATAAGTTTTCTATACATATCAAATGTTTTTCAAACTCATTTAAGTTATATCTCAAATGATTTTACAAAGTTTGAAAATGCTTTCAAAAAATTCGGTCGTCCGAATTGTGTAGCAAAAGTTTGCTACCATTCTTCCAGAGAAATTCGGAAGAAGATTCGGACGCAGCCAAAAAATTCGGTCGTCTGAATTTTTGGTCTTCAGCATGGTCACTGTTCTTCCAAAAAAAATTCGGACGAAGTTTTCGGACGCAGCAAAAAATTCGGTCGTCCGAATTTTTGTTCTCAGAATGGTTACTATTCATCCAGAGAAATTCGGACGAAGATTCGGACGCAGCCAAAAAATTCGGTCGTCCGAATTTTTTGAAACTAGCCGTTTCTAGCCGTTTTATGAACATTTTAACAGATTTTCAAATTCTATAAAAGCTATAAACGTGCAAATTTTTGTAACTCTTGAAATCTTGAAAACTCCAAGCATTCAAAAGCATTTAGCAAACATTTCTTAAGCTCTCTTATGTCTTGTGCACTCAATTGATTAATCCAAAGATATCAAAGTGTGAAGGTGCAAATTTGTGTAATATCTACCATCAAGTGGTAACTTCTACACACTCTCATTTATTTATCATATTCTGTAGTTCTACTAGCTCTAGCAAGGTTATCTTGATAACATAAAATCCTTTAGATAAGGGTGATCCTTGAAAGTGTGATTCAAGATTGTTTAAGATATAAAACCATTGTTTTTGGTGAACCTTGTATTGTAAACATTACTAGAAGAGGTTGTGAGTGTAAAACCATAGTTTGGTGAACCTCTCTTGTAATTTGTAAACCTGAGCAATTAGTAGATTTGTTGAAATCCTTAAGTGTGAGTTTAAGGTAGTGGATGTAGATCTTGAGGATCGAACCACTATAAAGTCTTTGAGTTCTTTGCTATTGCTTTCATTACTGCCTTGCTATCAATTATCTATAATTAGCTTATATAACTTGTTCTTGGTATAAACGCATAAAAGGTTTAAGTTTGCGAAAATTAGCCAAATACCTAATTCACCCCCTCTTAGGTATTTCAACAACCTAAAGACCAATATAATCCAAGGCTCATCCACACACGGGTTTTGCACCACAACCTTGATTAATATAGTTTATGGCTCACCCTTACCAAAAGGATTTTACATCACAAGATAACCTTGTATCAATCACAATAATAGTATATAAGAAAGAGTTTGGATGTTACCAACACTTCTTGGTGGATGAATACAATTGCTAGCACCACTTCACTTCTTGCCTTTGGAATCTTGAATTTCAATCTTTGAGCACAAGGAAATTTGAGAGCTTTTGATATAATTTTGATGTAAAACAAGTTAGAGCTTCAAGGATTTCTTTTGTGCAAAAGTTCTTTCAAAAATCTGGAGTTTGTGGCTTTTATAGTATCACTGTTCATGCCAATAGTGTTATTGTTCACATGAATAGTACACTGTTCATGCCAATAGTGTTATTGTTCACATGAATAGTATTACTGTTCACAATGCAAGAAAAATTCAGACGACCGAATTTTTCATACTGCGTTCGAATCTTGCATCCGAATTTTTCAACTTTGTCAAAACATGTTCAAATCAATTCTAACAAGTTGGAAAACCTTCTAGCCTAAAAGATAAGTCATTAAAGACCTTTTAAGTGCAAAAACTATTTATGAAAACTTGATAATTTAGATAAGTTCAAAACCATTGAAACCATTTAAATCAAGTTTTGTGCTCTCAATTGCAAATCATAGATTCCAAGGCTTAAGAGTGTAGAGTTTACAAAGTTTACCTATTCAGCACATGCAACCTACACTTCATGTCTTCAAAGCCTTCTAACATCTTGAACAAACTCTTCAATCTTCAATCACTTTGACATATTGGAATTGTTCTTGCATTTTAGCTTCAAGGCAATGAGACTTCATACTTCTTAGTTCACAAAACCTATCACACAACATATAAGCATTTTAGTCCTCATCAATATTTGTCATTAATCAAAACTACATGATTTGCCCTTAGGGCTAACAGAACTCTATTCATCACATAGCAAGTGGTGTTTACGACTTCGGCACAAAAAATATTTTGTTAGTTTTTTAACAAAGCACAAACCTAGCCATTTCTAGCAAAGTTTGATTTTTTCTTTTAACACATCATTTTGTTGTGGCATTTTGGTAGCTTAAAAATTGAGTAATATCATTTTCATCAAAAAATTTTGTAAATTTTTTATTGTAAAATTCTCTCACATTGTTACTTCTAATAGAAACCAATTTGGACTTAATAGAGGTCTGAACCCTTTTGAATAGTCTCCCAAATTCATGAAAAGCTTCATCCTTTTGAGCTAGAAAATTCGCTAAAAAGAACCTAAGAGGGGGGTAAAATGGGTTTTTGGCTAATTTTTGAAAACTTTTCTTTAACAACAATCCCTTTTAAAATTTCACAACCTACAAGTACTTACAAGTTTGGGATAGAGTGGTTGAGAAAAAAGGAGTAGTTAACGAACTAGCAAATAAGATTAACAATCAAAACCAACACAAGACAATAAAGATAGCACATATAAGTGAAAGCAATAAATAACAAGAGAAGTGCACAATAATTTATAGTAGTTTGATCTCTACAAGATCTAGATCCTCTACCTTGAGTACACACTCAAGGATTTCAACCAATCTACTAAATGCTTATCTCAAACAATTACACAAAAGGCTCACTCTCGAAGAGTTTTACACCAGTAACCTCTTTTTCAATTCAATAAACACGGGATTTATGTCACAAGATAACCTTGAACAATCAAATCAAATCTCATCCTTACCAAAAGGGTTTTATGTCTCATGTTTTTTATATAACTCATAAATTCAAATACAACATTCAAAAAATGGCTAGTAACAGCAAAATTCGGTCGTCCGAATTTGGAACTATGGATCTAAATTGGTCGTTTGTACTTTTCTATTCACTAGTGCTACAAGAAAAGTTCGACCATCAAAATTTTTTATCCGAATAATTTGGTCTTCCGAATTTGCATTCGAACTGGAGTTTGAACTTTTCAAAACTTTGTCAAATCATTTGAAATTTAACCACAAGAAGTATGAAATCATTTTGGACTAAAAGATAAGTAATTTAAAAGCTTTTGAACCATAAGCGATTATCAAATACTTTGTTTTTCAAAGAATCATGAAAAGCTTTTAAGCTCATCAAGTTTCGGCTAGATCAAAATAGTTTTTACTTTTAACATTCAATGCATAGATTCCAAATGCAATGAGTATAGTATACAAGATATAGATATACCTATTAAGCAAAAGCAAACCTACACTAGAGTGTCTTCAAAGCCTTCAATCTTCTTGAACAAACTTTATATTCTTCAATCAGTTGAGCTCATTTGAGTTGTCCTTTCATATTAGCTCCAAGACAATGAGATCACTCTATTTCTTCAATCCAATAATCCTATCACACAATAATTACTCAAGTTAGCCTACATCAATGTTTTTCATAATCAAAACTATAAGATTTGCCCGTAGGGCTTACAATCTCTCCCTTTTTGGTGATGACAAACTTTGATGCAAAATGTGATGGATTTAAATATTAATGTCATAGATGAATGATGAACAACTTGACTCAATGACATAGAATTGCTCGTAAGTGAGCCTATGGCCCAACTAATCTCCATAATCCTCCTTCCTTCCATCAAGATTTAAAATACAGTTTGAAATCATTTAGAATACCTTCTAAGAAAGGTTTTAGAGGTTAGAAACAAATTTTTAAAGCTCCCCCTTAGATTGTGCTTATTTTTCACCAAATTTGGACTTGAATTGTAATAAATCCAAATTTTGAAAAATCAAGTCCGAGTTGCATAAATATTCAAGATAATAATTTGGTATTCTAAGAATAAGCCTTCCCAAGGTTGCTCAAACATTTTAGGGTAGATCAAGATAGTTTTAAGCAAATATGGCAAATCATTAATTCTAACAAGAAAGTTAGGGTGTCTGAACTTTTGGTCTACTTTTGAACTTCAAGTCTGAACTTTTGGTAAAAGCTTCAAAAGGTAAAATTTTGAAACTTAATTGCTTAAAACGAATCACTCAATCATCAAGGCAAGGTGATCAACTATAACAATCATATATAGTCATTTTGATGATCAACCAATGCTCCACTTAAAATCATATAGACTCAAGATATATGAAAGCCCTAAGGGAAAATCATGTTTTGATTAGTGACAAACATTGATAAGTGCAAAGTCCTATGAAAATCATATTGATTAATCTTGATAAGGACTAATATGCTTGTGTGTTGTGTGATATGATTTTTGGATTGAGAAGAAAGCAAGTCTCATTGCCTTGAAGCCAAAAGCTCATGAAAAACTCAAGTTTATCAAAATAGTTAGAGTTGATTCAAGATTGTTGAAGGCCTTGAAGACCCTAGTGTAAGTTCACTATGCATCATAAAAATATCTTTGTAAACCTTGCACTCTTTTGTCTTTGGAATCTGAAAGTTTTCCAAAAGAGCATCAAACTTGGTTTTAAATAAAAAATGATCTATCTTACAAATATTCTAACCAAGCTCTCAATAACCGATTTTGGACTAAAAGCTCTAAAAATGATATATCTCATAGTCTAAAATGATTTCAAACATCTTGTACATATTTTCTACTCTGTTTGACTGAGTTTGATCAATTGGAACTTTCGAATTTGATAACATGACTACTAAATTTCTAGAGAAATTTGGACAACAATTCGAATACTTATGTCTAAATTCGGTGAACCGAGTTTACACTGGAAATCTCAAAATAGAAAAATTTGGACGAATGTTCTGACGATCCTGTCCAAATTCAGTCGATTAAATTTTACTGTTACTAGTCATTACTAGCCATTATTTGAACATTGTAACTAATTTTGAAACCTTATAAAAGGTATAAACTTCAGATTTTTTGTAAGTTTTTGAGCCAAAAAGATTCTCTAATCTTCAAAATTGCTCCCTATCAAAAAGTTATCTTTTGTCTTATGCTATAAAGTTCAAAGTCAAGATTTCATAGACAAAAAGGTGAAAGTGTGCTAAATTGTCATCATCTACCAAAATTGTTTGTAACTTTCTTATTTCAAACTTCATCTTCTTGTTTTTTTTTCAAGGTTATCTTGTTGATATAAAACCCTTGTGTTAGGGTGAACCATGATTGCTTGTATTAAGAAGAAGTTGTGGTGCAAAACCCTTGAAGGGTGAGCCTCTCTTGTAAGAATTGATCAACTTGAAATTATAGTTGAGCTTGCTTGATATACTTGAGTGAATGTTCAAGGTAATGGATGTAGATCTTGTGTGATTGAAACACTATAAATCACTTGTGTTATCTCTTTCTCTTTGTTTCATTTAAACTTGAATCTTATTGTATTTGCTTGCATATTTTGTGAAGTATTTAATTCCAATCATCTTCCAAATCAACTTTGTCAAAAAGGAAAAAGTTTTCGAAAATTAGCCAAAGACCTAATTTACCCTCCCCCCAAGTCTTTCAATATAAACCAACTATACCAACTCAAAGCCATCATTCTCAAAAGTCAATTCCAGCCAATTAGCACAGCAAACCACAAACAGTAGATTCATCATTATGCCAGCAATGTTGAAGTACGTTTTGCTATCACTTCTTCTCTCCCTTTTGCCATCAATCAAATGTGGGGTGATGAAAGTGAAGTAGAGACAAACAAAAGAAATACAAGCTCTCAACACTAGACTATGCTAGATACATGAACTAGGCATGGCACATAATAGCCATAAAGTACATAAACTAAACTAAATACATAAGTAAAGTAAGATAGAGTTAAGGAGTGCTTAGTCTTGGATTCTCTTCATTGTCTTCACTCCATATTTGTTTGTTGTGATTGCAATATTCCCTTTTAGCACAATGTGTAGAGGCCCTTTACTTGCCTGCTCCTTCTCGGTGTAACTCGTTCTTGGAGTTGTGGCCAACCGAGATGATCTCCTTGATCCTTTCTTTTTAGCCATATGGTTGACTCTCCCTTGGCTAAATGTCATGGTGGATGGTGAGGTGATTTCGGCCTTTTCAATCAAGTTTCCCTCTTGATTTCCACCTTCTTTTGGGTCCTCTTGATCTCTTTCACTTTGTAGTGAGTGTTCAACTCTTTCTTCATTCTTCTCACTTTATCTGGCTACAAACTCATAGTCACCTTTGTGATCATCATCATATTGTCATCATCCTTATCCTTTTCTTCTCTCTTTTCTTCCTTATCTTCATCATCATCCTTTTCTTCCCTTTCTTGAGGTCTAGAGGGTCCACCAATTTGGGCATTCTTCAATAATAGTTCCTCTATGTTTCTCACTCTAGTGTCCAATCCATCCACAATTTACCAAGAACCATGGGGACAAATGTTTCAAAGAATTTATACATCATCTCTATTTCTTTGATGTGATTGTTCAAGGCTTCTTGAAACACCTTGGCAACTATGGTGTCTTCTTTGGTAACTCCTTCCTCACTTAGCATCTCTCCTACATGTTGATGAGATTGAAGAGCAGTTCCTTCTTTAAATAATCTTCTCTTTGAATGAGGTTGCTCCCCCTCACTTGATCCATCTGTCTTTTCTTTGTCTTTCTTTCTCTTGCTAAGGGTACTTCATCATCATCTTCTTCTTTAATCTCCTCTTCCTCTTCATTATCTTCACTAACCTCCATCTTTTCATTCCTTTGAGGAGTTTCTCTGCTTGTCCTCCATACACCATCCTCATCAAGTGATAATTGCATCCTTTTGAGGGACTCATTTGTGTATATTTCTTCTCTCTTCATAGCATTTCCCCTTTTCAGAAGTTGAACTTGTTGAAAATTTTGGTTAGCAATCTTTCATAGGGTAAAGCTTTGTTTGCTATCTGTCCTCCTTTACCCAAAATTTAACCTTCTACGTTCATGCAAAGCAAGCATTATCACAATATGCGTGTTACCAAAGAAAGACTTATGTCTAAAATTGAGAATAATCATAGTGGTAATCATATGATGCAACACACACACTCTAGCATCAAAAGCTTTGATTTCGCTTTCTCTTATGGACCTAAATCTCCGACCATTAGTGAAGGCTTCTGCAAACCTTTCATTTGTAAACAATTCATGAATGTAGCAATGTTACCCCAATGAAAAATATCTTGCACCATTATCATCTACTCCACAAATTCTATTGACTAGAGTATCATTAAATTCAAAATCAACTTGAGATACTTAGATGAATACCATTGAACTACACTATCCCAACATGCTCAACCTTTTCCTCCTTAAGGTATGCATAAAATTCATATACAAAAGGTAGGACAGTACTCTTCACTAACAACAAGAAAGCTACTCGATACAAAAGGTATGCATAAAATTCTTCAATTGTGTAGTTCTTCCTATAGGGTTTTAGACCATTGGAAATGTTAGTAAATCTTGTGAACATATCACTGATATTCTCACCTTGCTTCATGGTGAATAGCTCATAATCTATTACTAGCATAGTAAGCTTTGACTCCTTTACTTGATTTATTCCTTCATATGTTACTTGAAATAGTTTCCATATATCATAAGCGGTGTCGCATCCACTAACTCTATTGTACTCATTCACATCTAGTGCACAGCTCAAAATGTTCATGATTTAGTAATTCAATGTCATTTTCTTCGAATCACCCTCATCAAATTCGTCTATAGGCTTTGACTCTATAGTAACTGTAACTCCATCTGCTCTCATTTTCATTGGTATGTAAGGACCTTTCTCAATAATATTCCACAAATCAAAGTTAAGAGAACAAATATATATCTTAACTCTAGATTTTCAAAATGTATAATTTGTTCCATCAAACAAATGAGGTTTATTTATAGAAGATCCTTCCAAATAAGGTTAGTTTGAAACATTAGCCATAATATCTTAACTTCTAGGTTGTAAAACCACACAAAGAAGCCCTTACTCTGATACCAATTGAAAGACCTAAGGGGAGGGGGTGAATTAGGTCTTTGGCTAATTTTCGAAAACTCTTTCTGTTTTATGAAATTGGTTTGAAAGGATTATATTCAATTGCTTCAATGAAAGTGTGATAAACTCAATGACAAAGAAGTAAACTATTGAGGAGTAAAGAACACAAGCAATTTATAGTGGTTCGATCTCTTCAAGATCTACATCCACTACCTTGAGTCTACACTCAAGGATTTCAACCAATCTATTCAATGCTCAAATTCAATCAATTACACAAGAGGCTCATCCCACAAGGATTTTACACCTCTTTTGCAATGCTACTAACAAGGTTCATCCTACCACGAGGATTTTATACCTAAAGACAACCTTGAATCAATGCCTTAAGGATCACCCTTACCAAAAGCGTTTTATGTCACAAGATAACCTTGTATTGAGCAAATAAATAAAGAGATAAAAATAGAGATTTAATGAGATATTACCACTGTTTGGTAGATGATTACACAAGTTAGCACTGCTTCATCTTGTTGTCTTTGAAATCTTGAATAATCATATGATGTTTTCAAATGATTTTGGGATGTAAGGATTCTTCAAGTGTTTAGCAATAGTTTAAAATTTGGAGTTTATGACTTATATTGATTTTGAAAATCAGTTCCAACAGTCATAAAGCGACTAGTAGTGGCTTCTGAGGAGTTTGGACGATCGAACTTGATCCTCTGCGTCCGAACTATCATCCGAACATTACTGTGACATGCTCTCAGGGAAAGTTCGGACGACCGAACTTTGACCCTTGTATCTGAACTTGCATCCGAAATTCTCTGGAAATTCAACAGTCATGTCTGCAATTTGGACGTCTGAACTTGCATCCAAACTGTTTAAACTTTGTCAAAATATTTGAAAATCATCTTCAATAAGTTTGAAATCATTTTGTACTAAAAGATAAGTCATTTAAAATTTTTTGAACTCAAAGACCATTATCAAAGCAGTTGGCAATTCAAATATTATTCAATGCCATTTAAGATTCAAAAACAAGTTTTGTGCTCTCTTATACTTTCAATAGAATTTAAGACAAACAAGTGTAGGGTTTACAAAAATATACCTATTAAGCAAGTGTAAACCTACACTAAAGTCTTCAAAGCCTTCAATTCATAGGACACTTGAGTTGTCCTTAGCACTTTTAGCTCCAAGGCAATAAGAACTCTTTACTTCTCAATCCAAAAATCCTATCACACAAATAGCATATGAATTAGTCTTTATCAATGTTTTTCATTAATCAAAACTACATGATTTGCCCTTAGGGCTAACAATTTGAGATATGCAAGAGGCCACTATAAGGAGCAAATCATTTGTGATGTCTCCCAAGGTGTTACAATAAGGTGGTTCTTCATTGATTACTTTGCTTTTTTATCTTATATTGAGCTTAAAAATATCGATGATGCCCTATGTGATGATTTTTGGCTGCTATGCAAGAGGAACTAAACTAATTTAGAAGAAACAAATTTTGGAACCTTGTCCTAAGATCACATGATCATCCAATTATTGGTACAAAATGGAATTTTAGAAAAAATTAAATGAATCCAGAGAAATTGTTAAAAATAAAACTAGACTTGTTGTCCAAAGATTTAATAAAAATGAAGGCATTGATTATATGAATCTTTTGCTCTAGTAACTAGACTTGAATCTATAAGAATGTTTTTGGCATTTTCTTGCTTTAAAGGTTTTAAACTATTTTAAATGGGTGTCAAAGTACCTTTCTAAATGGTTTTATTAAAGAAGAAGTATATATGGAACAACCTCTTGGTTTTACTCAAGAAAAATTTCAAAATCATGTCTTTAAACTCTCTAAAGCTTTATATGGTTTAAAACAAGCTCCTAGAGCTTGGCATGAAAGACTTAGTGGCTTTTTACTTTCAAAAGGTGCTTTAAGAGGAAAGGTTGATACAACACTTTTTATAAAACCTCTTCTAACAATGATCTCTTACTTGTACAAATCTACTGATGAGAATCAAGAAGCATCTAGATCCAGTGATCAAGACCCATTAAAGATTTCCGCTGGCCCCAATCACAAGAGCTAAGGCTAAGAGGATAAAAGAGACCTTGAGTGCATTGCTTGAAAGTATAAGGAATAAACAACCAAAGAATGATGATCTTTCATGGGTGTATGCTGTGCAAGGAGGATCAATGATGGTGAATTTATTACATTCAAGCTGTCCAACCACTTTGGAGTCCAAGATAGCAAATTAATGGGCTCAAATATTCTATCTAAGGGCTGGACGAAATTTCCTTATTTTTAGGAGCCTTTTAATTAGTTTTTAAGTTTGTTTGGGCTAAGAACATTTAATTATTAAAGCCCATATCTATTGTTTTATGTTTACTCCTTAGTAGGATTTAATTAGCTACAAATCCAAGCCCGTTAAGGACTTGTGTTTCAGCCACTTACTCCAAATCTAAAACCAATTAGGTTAGGGTTTTGAGATATCTATTTATATAGGATTTTTTTTAGGAGAAGAGGAAGTCATTAATATTTTTGTGAGAACACATTCTCTCTTGGGTTCTTGAAAGAACTTCTTGAATTTATCAAGTTATTCAACTTGTGGGTTCATTTATTTGAATTATACCTTAAGTTCTTATCTTTATTGATAACGGGTTTAGGGTTTCTGTTTATACCTTTGGTTCTTGGGTCATATATCTAACGGGTTAAGGGTTCTTGAAGCCTTTTTCACACATCCTTGGGCATTTGGGGAAGTTTGCTATTGGGTTCTAGGTTTCTATACCTAGGGTTCGCATCATCTTGGTATCAGAGCAAAGCCTGTGAATCAGGTTTTTACTATCTTTCATTTTCCTTTCTTTGATTTTAGTTGTTGATCTTGTTGTTATCCGTGTCTCTCTATAGTCAGCCTACTTTATCAAAAGTTCTATTCTTTTGTTGCGTTATTGGCGTCAAAGTTGTGTCTTTTGTGAGTTACTAAAAAAAAAATCGTCCAAAAAAAAGGAAAAAATTGTCCAAAAAAAAAGAAAAAAAATCGTCCAAAAAAAAAGAAGAAAAAAAATCGTCCAAAAAAAACAGAAAAAGAAGACCACAAAAAGAATGTCAGTTGGAGAAGAAAAGGAAGGAAGATTCCTAGAGTCATAAAGATTGGGCACCACTCCAAAAGATTTTCCTAGAGTTTCCTAATTCCTTTTAGGAAAGCAAAAAAAAAAAAAGGTAGTTTCCTATTCTTAATTCTTCCTAATTCCTTTTAGGAAAGCAAAAAAAAGGTAGTTTCCTATTCTGAATTCTTCCTAATTCCTTTTAGGAAAGCAAAAAAAAGGTAGTTTCCTATTCTGAATTCTTCCTAATTCCTTTTAGGAAAGCAAAAAAAAAAAGAGTAGTTTCCTATTCTGATTTCTTCCTAATTCCTTTTAGGAAAGCAAAAAAAAAATGCTGATTCCTATTCTGATTTCTTCTATTCTTTTTAGTAAGTATGAGCTCTAATTGACTAAATTCTGATTTCTTTCTAGTAATTTAGTTCCTTTTACTTTCTTTGACTTCTATAATTTGATCTACACTATTCGGTTGTTGAATTGCTACAAACTTGACTACTTGATTTGATTGATTAGTTCTCAAAGAACTAAAAGAGAGTTTGTTGAGTGGTAAAAGGCTGAATGTTAGATTATTACAAAAAAAAGTATAAAATAGAGAGATACACGAGAGAAAGTGAGGATTATTTTCTACTAATCTTTAAAGTGCAGCGTATATGAGGGCTTCCAAGGAACACTTGGAAAGTTCTTCTAGTGCACAAGAGTCTTTTGTCATGCAGGCCATGCAACAAGAATTCCGAAGGCTACACATGGCGATGGAGGATATTAAAGATCAATTGAATGGCCACGAGCAAATCTTAGCGAGCATGCCGAGAGGCCAACCAAAAAGAAATCCCATTGTAGCTCCTAATGTACCACGAGTTGCAAGGAGAGCTGCACGAGCTGAACATGAATACGAAGAATTTGAGGAACAAGAAGAAGAAGAACCCAGCCATGAATCTGAAGGAGAAATAACTAACTACGACCGACAGAGACGCTTAGGGAGAAGAAGGGGAGATCGAGTAGATAGAAATTTGGGGACCATAAAGATGAAAATTCCACCATTCCAGGGGAAGAGTGATCCCGATTTATATCTTGAGTGGGAACGAAAGGTGGAGATGGTGTTCGAGTGCCATAACTATTCAAAGGAGAAAAAGGTAAAAATAGCTGCTGTTGAATTCACTGACTATGCACTCATTTGGTGGGATCAATTGTTAATTAGTAGGCGTAGAAACAGAGAAAGGTCTATCTCTACATGGGAAGAAATGAAAACAATCATGAGGTTAGGTTTATCCCTAACTATTACTTCAAAGATTTATATAGAAAATTGCAGGGATTGACTCAAGGGTCTAAAAGTGTGGAGGAATACCACAAGGAGATGAAGATTGCAATTATTAGGGCTGATGTTGAGGAAGAAAGAGAAGCTACTATGGCCAGATTTTTGAATGGCCTCAACCAGGAAATTGCAGACATAGTGGAGCTTCACCATTATGTGGAATTGGAGGACATGGTACATATGGCTATTAAGGTGGAAAGACAACTCAAGCGGAAGGGATTTTCAATAGCTGGTGTTGGTCCGAAATTTGGGGCTGGTTCAAGCTCCTCCTCATCTTGGAAGAACAATTGGAGTCGAAAGGAAGAAAAGGCAGCTTCTAAAACAAAGGAAGATGTTCGAGCCAAGGGAGTCACCTCTAGTCAAGATAAAGGTACCAATCCTCAAACCCAAAGACAAAGAGATATAAAATTCTTTAAGTGTTTGGGAACAGGTCACAAATTCTCTCAATGTCCAAATAAAAGAGCCATGGTGAGTAGGGATGATGGCGACATTGTAACTGAAGGAAGTGGAGATGAGGAGATGCCACCGTTAATAGAGGAAAGTGAAGAAGAGGAAAGAAGAGAGGAAGAATGTGGGGCTGTTGGAGATGTTTTAGTGGCTAGAAGATCATTAAACTTGCAAGCTAAGGAGGATGACAATGAGGTACAAAGGGAAACTATCTTCCATACTCAATGTCATGTTCGTGACAAAGTTTGTAATGTTATAATTGATAGCGGGAGTTGTACAAATGTGGCTAGTACTTTGTTGGTAAACAAATTGCAGCTACCAACTCTTAAGCATCCTAAACCCTACAAGTTGCAATGGTTGAATGATAGTGGAGAAGTAAAGGTCAACAAGCAAGTTGTGGTTGCATTATCTATTGGGAGATACAAGGATCAGATTCTTTGTGACGTAGTGCCTATGCAAGCAAGTCATATTTTGTTGGGCAGACCATGGCAATATGATCGAAGGTTTACTCACGATGGATATAGTAATAAGTATTCATTTGTATTCAATGGCATATCTATAACCCTCTCACCCTTGTCCCAAACACAAGTGAATGAGGCTCAAAAAAGGATCCAAGAATACTATGAAAAAGAGGCTGTTGAGAGAAAAAAAGGAGAGAAAATTGAAAAATATTCAAAAGAAAAAGAGAGGCCAAGAGATAAAAAAGAGAAGAGAGAAGAGAGTGAAAAAAAAGAGAAGAAGTTGAGTATTTTTGCGAGTGCAAAAGAGATTGTGTGAGAGCTGAGTTTAGGGCATCCTTTGTACATACTTTGGTGCAAGGAAGCTTTTATTGCTACTATTAATGAAAATAACTCTTTTCTGCCTAGCATTGTTTGTACTCTTTTGCAGGAATTCTCTGACGTATTTCCAGAAGAACTACCAAAAGGATTACCACCTTTGAGAGGAATTGAACATCAAATAGATCTCATTCCGGGAGCACCAATTCCAAACAAACCAGCTTATAGATGTAATCCAGAAGAAACGAAAGAGATACAAAGACAAGTTGATGAACTCTTGGAGAAAGGCCTTGCAAGAGAAAGTATGAGTCCAAGTGTTGTCCCAGTCATTCTCGTACCTAAGAAGGATGATTCTTGGAGAATGTGTGTGGACTGTAGAGCCATTAATAAGATCACGGTAAAGTATCGCTTTCCTATACCTAGGTTAGACGATATGCTTGATGAGTTACATGGGGCAAGTTTATTCTCCAAAATTGACCTAAAATCTGGATATCATCAAATAAGAATTCGTGAAGGAGATGAATGGAAGACTGCATTCAAAACTAAACATGGTTTGTATGAATGGTTAGTAATGCCTTTTGGTCTAACTAATGCACCAAGTACTTTCATGCGTTTAATAAACCATGTTTTGCGCCCTTTCATTGGAAAATTTATCGTTGTTTATTTTGATGACATCTTAATCTATAGTCACAATTTGGAGGAACATGTTTGCCATTTAAGGGCTGTTTTAGTGGTACTTAGAAGGGAGAAACTATATGCTAACTTACAAAAGTGTGCCTTCTGCACTAATGAGGTAAATTTTCTTGGTTATATTGTCAATGCTAATGGCATACAAGTTGATCAAGTGAAGGTAAAGGCGATAAAAGAATGGCCGCAACCTGCCAATGTTAGTGAGGTAAGAAGTTTCCATGGATTAGCTAGCTTTTATAGAAGATTCATTAAGAACTTCTCTACAATTGCTGCACCTTTGACTGAATGCATTAAGAAGAATGTAGGCTTTAAGTAGGGAAAAGAGCAAGACGATGCTTTTAATGAATTGAAAGAAAAGTTGTGTTTTGCTCCTTTACTTGCATTACCTAATTTCACCAAAACTTTTGAGATTGAATGTGATGCTAGTGGAATAGGTATAGGTGCTGTACTTATGCAAGAAGGAAGGCCAATAGCTTATTTTAGTGAAAAACTAAATGGGGCTGCTCTAAAGTATCCAACTTATGATAAGGAGTTATATGCATTAATTAGGTCGTTGGAAACTTGGCAACATTATCTAAGGCCAAAAGAATTTGTTGTTCATACTGATCATGAAAGTTTGAAGTTCTTGAGGGGACAAACAAAGCTCAATCGACGCCATGCAAGATGGGTTGAATTCATTGAGTCCTTTCCTTATTTGATCAAGTATAAAAAAGGTAAGGATAACATTGTTGCTGATGCTTTATCTCGAAGGTATGTTCTTATTGCTAAGTTAGATTCCAAATTACTTGGTTTTGAACATATTAAAGAATTATATGTGGGTGATCATGATTTTGCTAACATATATGGTGCATGTGAGCATTCATCCTTTGGAAAGTTTTATAGACGTGAGGGATATTTGTTTAGAGAGAATAAGCTATGCATACCTCAAACATCCATAAGAGTGGTTGTTGTTGTGCTTGTTTGGCTTTCAACCATTGAGCAGCATTGAAAGTACTGGGAGATGGTTTAGACCTTTCATATCCCATGGTTCCGAAAGCAGAGTACTGAGTTTTAGGTGGTGGTTGAAAAGGATTTGTGAAAGGTGGAAAGAAACTGGAAGAGGCTGAAGGTAAGGTAGTAGCTGGTGGAGGAGGAGAGTAAGGACATGATTCACAAGAAGTACATCCACCCCAATAACAATGATTGGAGAAAGGATCAGTTTCAAAGGTACCGTATTCTCTGAACTGTTTACCAAAACGAATACCATGGGGAAGAATTTGAAACTTGTGAAGTTTGCTGTATATGTCAAAACCAACAAGCTATGATTCAGAATCCACTGACTACTCTCCTTCAGCAGGCTGCCACATCTCAGATTGTTCCTCATATTGCTATTGTTCAAGAACAGACTCCATCTGAGACTCAGTACTCTTCTCCGACAGAATCTGAACCAACTTCTGCTTCAGATACAGACTCTGTACCAGACTCTTCTACGCAATCTTCCTCTGATGAACTTGAGATTCCACAAATTAACATGGCTCGTGAAGAAGAAGATCCCGAAGTAACATCAGAAGCTACTCCCATAGTTGATGAACCAGAATCATCTCACACATCCAAGAAACTCACTACCTCAGGAACTTTCACATTTCAGCTAGATGACATTCCTCCAAACAAATGGGCAGTAAGGTTTCAAGAGTTCCATGCTTGGATGACCACTAGAGAACTCAATGGAATCGCAGCAGAAAACATCCTTACAGAGTTTACTTCCAGATTCACCGGCACATTGAAGCACTGGAATGACTTCAAAATTCAAACCTAGACTGTCTAAGAAGGTATGACTTGGATCAACACAACGGCCAACTCTTGGACACTCAAAGGATCCTGTCCTCTTATCTTTCAACAATCCAAGCAGGAAGGAAATCAGGCATTCATGGAAAGAATACTAACAATTTCTAAATATCACCAAACAAGGATCTAAGCTAAAGCCATATCAGAAATAGAAGCAGAGAAGAAGAATATAGGAAAACTTAGAAAGACATGTTTAGAAAACACAAGGATATTATTACTCGGGAAACCCTTATCTATCATGTATCCAGAAACATCCCGTTCTTCTGTATCTTTAGATACTACTCCTTCGTTCCGTCAAAGTGCATCTAAAAAACTAGATTATTTATATGAAGTTACTATAGATTCATCATCTCAGTTTGCCCCTGAGAATCACCCCTTCATGAATCCTTATACTAATTATGCCAAGTCCATAGTCTCACCTTGGAAGTCTTTTAAATCACTCATCCGCCACACACCTTCCTCTGTCCGTGAATATGTTCAGTGCTCCAAAATGGATCAACATCCTATTATAGCTACTGGTAAAGAGCAATTCGTCACTCTTTATATTCCAGAAGACTTTCCCCGTCAATGGAAGCAACATGGCTACACTCACCTCCATTTCGGTGCTGTCCGTATTGCCCTTACTCTCCATGGCAGAAAAGGTCTCTCTATGGTTACCCGAGTTGCCCTCTTGGATACCCGATTTCTCGCATATCAACATGCTTGCATAGCCACAGTTGAAGCAACGTTGAATGCAGGCATGGTATTTATCACACTGTACCCAAATTTCAACATGTCACTAGCGGATCCCCATCTGCTAGATGCCCTCAAGGTACAAGTCCAGATAGCAGGAGCCTCCCAGGTACATGACGCTCTTACTGCCACTTTACATTACCAGATGATCTACCGAGTCCAAAATCATGCCATAGATCTCTCTCTTCCTGGTGGAGAAGATGCTTTACTCATCAAAGTAGATGATAAACAGTCAGCAGTTTGCACCTATGTCCCCAGACAAATCCCTAAAAATGAACTTCTTAGTCTTCTGCCTGATGCTTGGATCACAGAATATGAAAAGATCCACGAAGCTGCAAATCAACCTCTGGAATCTTCCTCTTCTCAGATCTCCCAGAATTCTGATGGCTCTGTGTCCATCAAATTTGACCATAAGCATCTCCAGTCTGTCAAGCAAACTTATCCTCGGATTGCCATGATCCGACTCCCAGTTACTAATCCTCCGTCTTATCACCAAGCTGAACTTGACAAACTTGCTACAGCAGATCCCGCAGACCCACTTATATCTTTCCGGGATACCTTCCCAGATATTATCAAGTGGTACCAACCAGATGCTCGACCGATTGTCTTTGAAACTCGATCCGTTTTCCAATCATTGTTATTGAGGGTGGATGTACTTTCTTGTGAATCATGTCGAATTGCTGTCTTGAATGTGGTCTTGATCCGTAAGATCGCACTCGCAATCAATCCCGCGAGAAGAAGGAAGAAGAAACAACCTCCTTCTCCGTGCTCCAACAAAGCACCTGACATAGATCCAGATTACCAGCAAGGAGCTCAAGCAGTTCAGACCCGCAGCAGGGTATGATCCTTCTATAGCGAAGTCCCTTCTACATGGTTACCTTCTAAACCAAAACCACCACTTCATCCCTATTACCGAAATGTCTCAAAATCCTTGCTAAAGAAAAAATCGTAACACCAGGGTTGCAAACCCATCAACCCCTTCTATAAACCACCTAAACCATCAACTCATATTCCCGACCATTTGCATGTTCCAACCCGCGAAATTTCCTTCACTCAATTCTCCCTTTCCTCAAACTACACCTTTTACCAAAGACAATGCCGGACATTCTCACAAAATCCAGAATTCATCCGCAACCATACTTCCCAGATGGACACACCGCACTGACCCAACCCTCGTTGAAACTGTTCTCAATTGGCAATCGAAAATGCTGTTGCTCGTAACAAGATCTTATCTCGGATAGATCGTAAAGTTACCCTGTAAATTCCCCGTCTTACTACCTGTTGAGATTAAAGTTGATTCTCAAGTACAAAACTTGGAAGCCACCAAAAAGGCTAATCGTCAATATGGAGAAAAGATTGAAACAAGTTCCTTATGACTTGCCTATGCCCGGAGTTAATCTCGCTGAGGGTCATTCGACAAAAACAGAAAGAGGTAGGCTGATCTTGAAGGATACATTGCTTATCTCAAATCACAGGTTGAGTCTACTCCTTACTCTCCTCCTCCACCAGCTACTACCTTAACTTCAGCCTCTTCCAGTTTCTTTCCACCTTTCACAAATCCTTTTCAACCACCACCTAAAACTCAGTACACTGCTTTCGGAACCATGGGATATGAAAGATCTAAACCATCTCCCAAGTACTTTCAATCGTTGCTCAATGGTTGAAAGCCAAACAAGCACAACAACAACCACTGTCACCTACTCCTTCTCAGGAAGCTCACAAGCAAGCTATGATTCAGAATCCACTGACTACTCTCCTTCAGCAGGCTGACACATCTCAGATTGTTCCTCATATTGCTGTTGTTCAAGAACAGACTCCATCTCGAGACATCAGTACTCTTTCTCCCGACGGAATCCGAACCAACCTCGCTCGGATACGGACTCTGCACTGGACTCTTCTACGCAATCTTCCTCTGATGAACTTGAGATTCCACAAATTAACATGGCTCGTGAAGAAGAAGATCCCGAAGTAACATCAGAAGCTACTCCCATAGCTTGATGAACCAGAATCATCTCACACATCCAAGAAACTTACTACCTCGAGAACCTTTACATTTCAGCTAGATGACATTCCTCCAAATAAATGGGCGATGAAGGTTTCAAGAGTTCCATGCTTGGATGACCACTAGAGAACTCAATGGAATCGCAGCTAGAAAAACATCCTTACAGAGTTCACTTCCCGGATTCACCAGCACATTGAAGCATCGGTTTACAACTCTCAATTACGTTGAGAGAACTCAATTCTTAAACTCTTCAATTGATCAAGCTGCTTCTTTACTTTATTACTGTTTTCTTGGTGAACCTGATTCTGATCTTGAGTTAAAACGAAAAGGATTCTTTCAAATGAAGTGTTATTCTTTTCAAAGGTCAGATTTAGATAAACATTTGCAACACATGACTCAATTATTCTATCTTCTTGGTGCAGATGTTAGTTTGAAACAAGCCTTCCTCAGCTCAATCCCTCAAGCCTTAGCTCAAGGAGCTGATGTTTTCATAAGGCAGAAATATCAATCCATTCTTGGAATGACCCCTGGCCAAATCCGACAAGCCATTCTCCAAAGCCTTGAAGATCTGTGCCATAAACGACAAGTTATCAAGCAGTATCTCAAAGGTGATAAAGAAATTGACCAAGTATGCAGACGATCAGATCTAGTCATTAAATCCTGTTGCAATAAGTCGTCATGTAAGAAATCATCCAGAAGAAAGAAGTTCTCCAGAATTCATACTACAGACAGAAAATCTTCAAAGAAAAAGTGGAGATATTTTAGGAGAAAACACACATCTTCCAGAAGCTCCAGAAGCAAGTAAGACTATTGCTATGTTTTCAAACAAAAGGACCATTATGCTAAAAAATGTACTCAGAAGAAGAAGAGGCAGAACCTCATCTCTCAGATTGAACAGGTTAGCCCTGTCTATGATGACAATGACCTTGAGTCTCTCTTTTCTGAACAAGATGGATTGGATGAACATACTCTCTTTGCCATTGAAGAAGAAGAGATTCCCTTGTCATATCACATTGCAGAACCAGTTGAGCCAACTCCTTCAAACACTGTTCCTCCAGAACCTGATTCAACCCTTCCAGAAAACCCTTCTGTTCCGATTCTCACTATTCAACCTCCTAAAACACATCCTCAAGCCCCTGTTCAAATTCGAACCTCCAAGTATGATAAACCTATTCCTGCCATAGCTTTTTTTGATACAGGAGCTGCAGTATCCATGTTGAATCCATCTGTTCTACCTCCTGAACACTGGACAGAACACCAGAAGGAATTCATAACTGCTGATGGTAAAACGTTCTACACATCTTTAATTACTAAAAGACCTATTACCATCCAGTTTTTCCCTAAATGTGAAGTTCGTTTGCATTTGATTGGTTGTACTGAAACTGACAAAGATCTTCTTGTTGGTTTTGACATATACAGCAAACTTCACAAGTTTCAAATTCTTCCCCATGGTATTCGTTTTGGTAAACAGTTCAGAGAATACGGTACCATTCCAAGACTTTACCAAATCACTCCTGATCCTGTCACTGAGATTCATAAACTTCTTGTCTCCCAATCTTGTCGTCGAATCCCATACTGCAAATTCCTCAAACAAATGCTCTCATCCATTATGGCAAAATCCTCGCTTCTTCATTAAACTTCCATTCAAGAAAAATGAGGATATCAATCCCACCAAAGCCGATCATTCGGCATGAACCCCCGACCACCTCCGAGTTAGCCACAAAAAGAATGCCTTGACCTCCTTCGATCCCCGATCTTATTGAACCAACAGATTCCCAATGGTCTTGTGAAGCATTCTATGTTGATAAACGAGTCGAACAGAGCTCGTGGGAAAATGAGACCGGTAATTAATTATCGACCCTCTCAACCATTTTTTTACAAGATGACAAATTTCCATTACCACACAAGCACACACTCGTTGTCACAACTTTCAGGGTGCAAAATGGTTTTCCAAATTTGATTTGAAATCAGTTTTTGGCAATTAGGCATTCATCCCGATGTAACGCCCTAAAATAGGTTTTTGCATACCTAACCAGCATTTCCAGTGGAAAGTAATGCCTTTTGGATTAAAACCTGCACCATCTTTGTTTCAAAAAGCCATGGTCAAGATTTTTGAACCACTATTGCACTCTGCACTCGGTTTATATTGATGACATCCTACTTTTTCGGTTCTACAAAGGATGAACATATAAACTCATTACGCCAATTTTCTCAAATTGTTAAAAAAATATGGCGTAATGCTTTTCGAAAAGAAAATGATCTTGGCTGCACTGTAAAATTACTTTCCTAGGAATGCATTTTAGTGCAGTGTACATACACTCCGAGACATCACATTTACGAAGAATTGCGTAAGTTCCCCGAGTCTAATCTCACACGTGAAACAAGTCCAACGTTTCTTGGTGTAGTCAATTATGTTCGAGACTTTCTTCCCGAGCCTCCGAACATATTCATCCTCTCACTAAGATGCTCGGAAAAAATCCATCCTCTTGGACATCGAGTGCAGTACTCAAGCCGTAGTCGCTCTCAAAGAACAAGTATCCAAAATTCAAAAATTGCATTTGCCAACTATTGGTCAAAAGATACTTGGGATCGATGCCAGCTGACAAATATTGGAGTCGTTTGTTTTACTTGAAGAAATCAATGGAACCCGAGACATTTATGTGGATTTGCAAGTGGAAGATTCAAGCCAGCAGAAATACATTATCATTCCACCTTCAAAGAAATCCTTGTCTGTCAAAAAATGGGATAAAGAAATTCGCTTTTTATCTCATTGGGTCAAAGTTCTTAGTTGAAACAGATATGAGCTCATTTCCTAAGATGTTGCAGTTCAAACAGAAGCAAGTCCCAAATCCTCAACTGCTCAGATGGTCAACGTGGTTTGCGCAATATTCCTTTGAGGTCAAACATATCAAAGGTAAATCTAATGTTGTGGCTGATTTCCTTTCCCGACCTGAATCCTTTACCACCAAACCCGTGATAGCTATGATCCGACCCAATTATCCTGGACCATCAATAGTTCCCCTGATTTTCCTCCAGATTATCCAGTTCCATGTTCTGTTGACTCAATAATTCAAAAAAGAAATTTTTATGAGTTACAAATCTTTAGAGAATTTGGAGGATCCATCCTTAAACCATCTGGAGTTAATCCATATTTCCCTTTCAGTCAGGTTTTCATTCTTCGACCTGATGATTTTCCTACTCCAGTAAAATGGTTCTTTTGGTATCTCTGTCAAGAATATCACATTCTCATTGAAATCAATTCAGCATCATTTCTTAAAGGTTTTACCCAAGTCTCCTTGAATTCTTAATCTGGTTTAAACCTTTAGAGGAATGGAAGAATATATTTCTCACCTTCCCGAAACACTTCCTCCTTTTTGATATTCACCGACCCATCACTCCTGATTTTACAGTCCACCCATACTCTCATTTGTATCAGGTCAATTCCATCACTGTTCTTGATCTCCCTCACAAATATTCTGAGGCCCAAAAATATCTTTTTGTTGAAAATAAGATTATGCCCCAAGAAATTTGGCCTGATGATTATGGTTCTTGGAACTATTCTACCAAGCATCCCCATGAGATAAACATCAAAATTGCTCATGCTTGGTACCTCCAACACTTGCCTGATTCCCAGCCAGTCACTGAAACACCTTTTGACTACTTTAATCTTCAGCTAGCCAGCTCTTCTCGGCCATCACATGGATTTAACTTTCCACATGGGAGTGGTTTGATGGGGCATTTTGGCATTAAGAAGACTTTAGATGTATTGAGGGAACATTTTTTCTAGCCACATATGAAACGAGATGTTGAAAGGCTATGTAATAAGTGTATTACTTGCAAACAAGCTAAATCTAGAGTTATGCCACATGGTTTGTACTCACCATTACCTATCCCTTACGAACCTTGGACTGATATTTCCATGGATTTTGTTCTAGGATTACCTAGATCGAAAAGTGGAAAGGATTCTGTTTTTGTTGTTGTTGACAGGTTTTCCAAAATGGCACATTTCATACCTTGCAAGAAAACTGACGATGCCTCTCATGTCGCAGATTTATTTTTCAACGAAGTTGTGAGGCTACACGGCATACCTAAGAGTATTGTAAGTGATAGAGATGTTAAGTTCTTGAGCTACTTTTGGAAAACTTTGTGGGGTAAGTTGGGAACAAAACTACTATTCTCTACAACTTGTCACCCTCAAACTGATGGACAAACTGAGGTAGTAAATCGAACTTTAACTACTTTATTGCGTGCCATTATTCAAAGGAATTTGAAGAATTGGGTAGAAAGTCTACCTCATGTGGAGTTTGCATACAATAGGAGTGTACATTCCGCCACTAATTACTCACCTTTTGAGATTGTTTATGGTTTGAATCCATTAACTCCTCTAGATTTGAAGCCTTTGCCAATTGAGGAACGAGCTAGCTTGGATGGTAAGAAGAAAGCTGAAGTTATTCGTTCTTTGCATGAAAAAGTGAGGTTGCAAATTGAACGAAGGACCAAGCAATATGCTGACCAACACAATAAAGGGAGAAAGCAAGTGTTACTTGAACTTGGTGATTGGGTTTGGGTTCATATGAGGAAAGAAAGATTTCCCCAACAACGAAAGTCCAAGTTGCATCCAAGGGGAGATGGACCGTTTCAAGTGCTTGAAAAGATTAACGACAATGCTTACAAAATTGATCTTCCCAGTGAGTATGGTAATGTTCGTGCTACATTTAACATTTCTAACTTATCTCTCTTTGATGTAGGAGGTGATTCGAGGACGAATCATCTTGAAGGGAGAGGGAATGATGAGAATCAAGAAGCATCTAGATCCAGTGATCAAGACCCATTAAAGATTTCCACTGGCCCAATCACAAGAGCTAAGGCTAAGAGGATGAAAGAGACCTTGAGTGCATTGCTTGAAAGTATAAGGAATAAACAACCAAAGAATGATGATCTTTCATGGGTGTATGCTGTGCAAGGAGGATCAATGATAGTGAATTTATTACATTCAAGCTGTCCAACCACTTTGGAGTCCATTGGGCAGCCAAATTGATGTCCAAGATAGCAAATTAATGGGCTCAAATATTCAATCTAAGGGCTGGACGAAATTTCCTTATTTTTAGGAGTCTTTTAATTAGTTTTTAAGTTTGTTTGGGCTAAGAACATTTAATTATTAAAGCTCATATCTATTGTTTTATGTTTACTCCTTAGTAGGATTTAATTAGCTACAAATCCAAGCCCATTAAGGACTTGTGTTTCAGCCACTTACTCCAAATCCAAAACCAATTAGGTTAGGGTTTTGAGATATCTATTTATATAGGATTTTTTTTAGGAGAAGAGGAGGTCATTAATATTTTTGTGAGAACACATTCTCTCTTTGGTTCTTGAAAGAACTTCTTGAATTTATCAAGTTATTCAACTTGTGGGTTCATTTATTTGAATTATACCTTAAGTTCTTATCTTTATTGATAACGGGTTTAGGGTTTCTGTTTATACCTTTGGTTCTTGGGTCATATATCCAACGGGTTAAGGGTTCTTGAAGCCTTTTTCACACATCCTTGGGCATTTGGGGAAGTTTGCTGTTGGGTTCTAGGTTTCTATACCTAGGGTTCGCATCATCTACTTTCATGACATTATTCTCGGGCCTATTAACATCTCTCTTTATGATGAGTTTGCTAAGATGATGTAAAGTGAATTCGAAATAAGCATTATAAGAGAACTCAACTTCTTTCTTGGCCTTTAAATCAAGCAAACCAAGGATAGTATATTTATAAATCAAGCAAAATACACGAAAGTGCTATTAAAGAGGTTAGGAATCAATAAAGCTAAAAGAATTAGTAATTCTATGAGTTTATCAACCATGCTTATAAGAGAAATCAACTTCTTTCTTGGCCTTCAAATCAAGCAAACCAAGGATAGTATATTGATAAATCAAGCAAAATACACCAAAGAGCTATTAAAGAGGTTAGGAATCGATAAAGCTAAAGGAATTGGTACTCCTATGAGTTTATCAACCGAGCTTAACAAAGATAAAAGGGTAAAAATATTGAAGGAAAGTATTTAGAGGTATGATTGGTAGTTTATTTTATCTAACTACAAGTAGACCAGATATTATGTTTGTCATGTGTCTATGTGCTAGATTTTAATCATGTCTAAAAAAAGCTCATTTAGTTGCCATCAAACATTTTCTTCATTATCTTGTAGATATACATGATTATGGGTTACAATTTAAAAAATCTTCTTGCTGTGAACTTGTTGCTTATATGGATGCCGACAATATTGGTTGCAAAGTTGAGCACAAAAGTACTAGTGGTCATTTTTAATTTTTAGGTGGTTGCTTAGTTTCATGGTATAGCAAAAAAATAAGTATGTGTTTCTTTGTCTATTGTCGAGGACAAATATATAGTTGTCGGTCATTGTTGTGCTTAAGTACTTTCGATAAAGCAAACTTTGCTTGATTTTGGACTTAAGTTTAAAAGTATGCCAGTTTTATGTGATAATACCAGTGCTATAAATTTGACGATTAATCCAATTCAACATTCTAAAATGAAGCATATATAGATCAAACATCATTTTATTCGTGTTAATGTTGCTAAAGGTGATGAGTGCTTGGATTATGTTTGAACAAATGAGAAAATAGCTGACACTTTTACAAAGCCATTGGCCGATGAAAGGTTTTGCTAACTAAGGAGATGCTTAGGAATATCAAAATTCCACTACTAATGTATTTATTCAAGTATAGTCCAAATAGGTAAAATTTAGAAATGCAATTCGAACGAATGTCTTGAAGTTCGGTCGTCCAAGTTGAATTTATGAAATCTTGGACAAAAAATTTGGACACAAGTTCAAGCTTATGACCCAGAATTTGGTCATTAGAATTTGCAAAAGCTGAGACAAATTTGAGAAATTTAGACACAGGTTAGGATGCATAGCTAAAAATTCAATCGTCTGAATTGGATGGTTTTAGATAACTATATGAAGCTCAAATGGCAGTTCCCCTCCTTTTAATTAAAATCTCTCTCGACCGATTCCTCTTCTCCCTCAAAACCCATCAAACACTGTTTTGTACAAACCCAAATTTCTCTCCTCTTTCATCAATTTCTCTTGAAATCATCCTTATATCAGTGTTCTAAAATCTTGATTTCATTTCACAAAAGCACATCATAGTGAGATCACAAAAACACATCACTGGCAAGGGAAAAGGAAAAGGCAAACAACTGGACACTGTGCTGATCATTAATGAACCAAGAAGAATTCAAGTGCTCAAGTGTCAACCCAGCTTGATAGATTCATCTTGACCAAAGTTGGGATTAAATTTGAAGAATGAAGCAAAAGAAATTGGAAGATTATCTCCAGTCACAAGATGGATATGGAAAAATCTCTAGTGTGGAAAATGTCTTATCTCTTTTTAATGCTCTTGGTTGGAGCAGCTTGTTGGTCATAAATGATGATTACTTTCCATCCCTTGTTTATGAGCTTTATGCAAACTTGAGGGAGGAAAGGGTAGAACATGTGGTTGATGAAATAGTTCGATGGCATTCTTCTAGAGTATTACAGATTAAATTTGAGCTTGATGATAATTTGTTGAATAGAATTTGTGGGGTTGATGAAGAAAATAGGTATTACTCCTTGCGGCAACATTGTTTCATTTATGAACTTTCCACATATGAAATATTTGAGAAGGCGTTCACCAATGGGTTAGATCTAGAATGGTGAAAGATAGAGAAATTAAGGCTATTGATGCTAAAGGATGTGTTCTATACCATACGCTTACTACATTGATAATTTTCAACTTTGGTAACAAGTCTTCCATTGGTAATATGCACGTGGTTGTAATGTTAGCGCCTCATAAGCAAAGAAAAATAAATTTTGGATATATTACCTTGAAACATATGATGAGTGCTAGGAAAACTGAGAGCAAGGCATTTTCATATGGGAGGCTATTTACAAAGCTCGTCAAGCATATCCAAGCGCAACTTCCTGGAAGAGGTTTGAGCATCAAAGGTGAAAGCATTTACACCAATGACTTCCTCAAGAGAATGCAACTCATTCTTGATGAAGAAGGAGTTTGGAAAACTACGGAGACTCCATCAAGGAGGGAAAGGTAAGAAGAGAGTGAAGAAGTGGAAATTGAAGAAGAAGAAGAGGAGGAGGAGGAGGAGGAAGAAATGCAAGCAAGAAAAAGAAAACAAAGAGAAGAAATGAGTTACCTAGTGACGGGAAGTAACCTTCCTCCGAGAGGAGACTATTTGAAGAAGGCAACTGAAATACCTAAGAGGGGGGTGAATTAGGTATTTAGCTAATTTTTGCAAACTTAAACCTTTTAAGCGTTTAGACCAAGAACAAGTTATGTAAGCTAATTATAGATAATTGATAGCAAGACAATAATGAAAGCAATAGTAAAGAACTCAAACAATTTATAGTGGTTCGATCCTCAAGATCTACGTCCACTACCTTAAGCTCACACTTAAGGATTTCAACAAATCTACTAATTGCTCAGGTTTACAAATTACAAGAGAGGTTCACCACACTTTGGTTTTACACTCACAACCTCTTCTAGTAATTTCTTACAATACAAGGCTCACCAACCTATGGTTTTATATCTCAAACAACCTTGAATCACAACTTCAAGGATCACCCTTATCTAAAGGATTTTATGTTATCAAGATAACCTTGCTAGAGCTAGTAGATCAACACAATTGAATAAGTAAAGGAGAGTGTGTAGAAGTTACCACTTGATGGTAGATATTACACAAATTTGCACCTTCACACTTTGATGTCTTTGGATGGATCAATTGAATGCACAAGACATAAGAGAGCTTAAGAAATGTTTGCTAAATGCTTTTGAATGCTTGGAGTTTTCAAGATTTCAAGAGTTACAAAAATTTGCATGTTTATGGCTTTTATAGAATTTGAAAATCTGTTAAAACGTTCATAAAACGGCTAGTTTCAGAAAATTCGGACGACCGAATTTCTTGGTCTGCGTCCCGAATCTTCGTCCAATTTCTCCCGGATGAATAGTACCCTATGCTTTGAGAACAAAAATTCGAACGACCGAATTTTTTTGTTGCGTCCGAATCTTCTTCCGAATTTCTCTCGAAGAACAGTGACCATCGTTTGAAGGCCACAAATTCGGACGACCGAATTTTTTTGGTCTGCGTCCCGAATCTTCTTCCGAATTTCTCTGGAAGAACAATGAGCAAACTTTTGCTACAAAATTCGAACGATCGAATTTTTTGAAAGTATTTTCAAACTTTGTAAAATCATTTGAAATATAACTTCAATGAGTTTGAAAAACATTTGATATATATAGAAAACTTATTTAACTATATTTAAGCTTGAAAAACATGAACATATGAGGTTTACAAACATATCTTATAAAAAAGATTCATTCAAAGCCTTTTAAGATCATAAGATTATTTTTTATGCTCTCTTATGCATTCAATGATAACTAAGACATGCAAGTGTAGAGTTTACATAGAAATTTACCTAAACATTACATGCACTCTACACTTCAAGTCTTCAATGCCTTTTGATCATCTTTAGAACAACATTCTTCAAACTTCAAATACTTGCTTAAATGAAGTTGTTCTTTGAACTTTTGCTTCAAAGCAATGAGACTTCATACTTCTCAAATTACAGAACCTATCACACAATAATCAAACATTTTAGTCCTCATCAATATTTGTCATTAATCAAAACTATATAATTTGCCCTTAGGGCTAACAATCTCCCCCTTTTTGATGATGACAAACTTTGATGCAAAATGTGATAGATTAAAACAATGTAGTACATAGAAGTATTGATGTCAATAATGGATAATAACCAATTTAGCACATTGACATGCAAAAGGCTCAATATGAGCCTATGACCCAACCAACCTCCATTTACCTCCTTCCTTCCAACAACATATAGAAGATATAGCATTTAAAGTATTTAGAAAACTTCTAAGAGAGGTTTTAAAGGTTGTAAAAGTTTGACAATGCTCCCCCTTAGATTGTGCTCATTTTTCAACACATTTGGACTAGAGATATCATGCGTCCGAATTTTTTGCATAGCAAGTCCAAACTTTAAAATAAGTAAAATGAAAGCTGCAAATTTTGTAAATAAGCTTTCCTAAGGTTGTTCAAACATAGAGGAAGAGATTAAAACCAGTTTGAATCAATTTGAACAACAATAGAGCACATTTTGGCAACAAAATATGCATGCATCCGAATTTCGTAACATGCATCCGAATTTTTCGATCTTGCATCCGAATTTTTAAATCTTCAGTTCAAAAATTATAATAACTTCAATATAATGAATGCCTAAGGTTGTTCAAACATACTAGAAGAGATTAAAATAGATTTAGATCAATTTGAATAATAATAGAATATTTTTTGGTAACAAGTTATAGCTCATGCATTCAAATGTTTTCATAGAGTTTTCATAGAGTAACAATTCAAGAGCAAGTTATTCATGTACAGAAAACACACAGAAAACATCTATAGGATGCATATAAAAAAAATTCATATGCAGAAAAATTCATTATCTCATCACATAGCAGTTTTTCACACTCACATAGCAGTTTTTCACACATTTTGTCATCCTCCCATTTTTTCTCCCCCTTTTGTCATCAGTCAAAGATGGGGTCAATGAAAATGAGATTAACAATTTAACACATAAAGGAAGCTCTCATCACTGAGATTTCATCATTGAGCTTCACTATTACGGAAGATGCAAGAAAAATTCGAAGAAGATTATAACATTAGATGCATAATTAAAAAATTTAAGTAACTTAAAGCAATAAATAGAATGGAAGAGATGCTTAGTCTTGTGATGTTGATGAAGAGGCTCTGCTAATCCCTTTCTTGATGGCCAAGTGCTTCACTCTTCCTTGGCTGAATGAAATGTATGACGGTGAGACAATTTCAGCTTGAGCTACTTGGCTTCCCTGCCTTTGTGGTTCTTCATGTACATGTTCTTCTTCTTCTTCTTGTTCTGCCACTGTCTCATCATCTCCTCCTTGGTCATCCCCATCATCACTGTCATTATCTTTGTCCTTCTTATCTTTTTCTTCATCATCTTCCTCATTTCTATCTTGAGGCCTAGAGGGTCCTTCACCACTTTGAGTATTTCTCATTAGGATTTTCTCAATGTGTTTCACTCTACTCTCTAGTCCATCTAATTTTCCTAGAACCATTGGAGCAAATGATTCAAAGAACTTATACATCTTCTCCATTTCCTTGACTTGATTGTTCAAGGCTTCTTGGAATGCTTTGGCTATTATGGTGTCACCTCTAGTTATTCCTTCACCACTTGACTCATTTTTGGTTTCTTCTTCAACTACCCTTCTTTTTTGTTGGTGGTTGCTCCCCTCACTTGAAGTGTCATGCTTTCTTTTTGTTTTCATTTCTCTTGCAAGGGTCTCTTCCTCATCTTCCTCATCTTCCTCATCTTCATCCTCCTCCTTTTCCTCCTCTACACTTTCTGTCCCTTTCCTTTCTTCCTAATCTTTTTGGAGAGGATCCTCTTTTGTCTTCCATAATCCATCATCATCAAGGATAAGCTGCATTCTCTTAAGAGATTCATCAGTGTATATTTCTCCACTTTTAAAAGCTTGTCCTCTTCCCTGGAAGTTTAATCTTAAAATGCTTAAAGATCTTGGTTAACGAGTCTTCCATAGGGGAATGCCTTGGTTACTTTGTTTTCTAGCGAGTAATCATGTGTCTTAAGGCTATATATCCAAAGTTGAATTTCCTCTGTTCATGCGAGGGCCAACATTAATACCATATGCATATTCCCTACTGATGATTTATGTCCAAAGTTAGGAACTATCATAGTAGTTACCATGTGATGCAATACCCTACCTCTAGCATCCAAATTCTTGATTTCCCTCTCTTTTATAGATCTAAACTCTCTTCCATTTGTAAATGCTTGTTCAAATCTATCATATGTAAAGAGTTGACTGATCATAGCAATGCATTGAGGGTGCATAATATTTAGCTCCACTCGTCACTTACCCCACAAATTCCCGTTAATCGGATCTTCACTTAATTCAATATCAACTTGGGATACTCTAGTTGAATACCATTGTATCCTATCATCCCCAACAATCTCAGTTCTTTCTTCCTTTAGGTTTGCATAGAATTCATATACCAATGTGGGATAAAAAATCTTCATTAATAAACAGCAAACTACTCCATCCAACATCATGGAAACAAGACAAAACCATATCCATACTAGATAGTTTATCAACATCCACCTTATATCCAGGAATGATCTTTCTACTATTCTTATTCCATTCATCAAATTCATGAGTAGATTTGATAGAGATAAACTCGTCAACTCAGATTGTGTTTGAGGAATTCGAATCCTTCTTGGTTGATTGAGGATTGGGTCTCCATTTCCTTCCTTAGCCTTTCCTTTTCCTTTCTCAACATTGGGCTTCTTTGTTCTCACCATGATGTTTTCTCTTGAGAAGGGTTTGTTTTCTGTATGAAATTAGAGCTTAGAAGTTTAAAAATGAACGTAAATCGGGATGAGACTGTGTGAATTTGGAGAGATTTTTGATTCGGACGTGAATGGGTATGAGAGGTTTTGAAAGGATTTAAAATTCGGAAGTTATAATGTTTGGAAGAAACCGTCCGATTTTCATTTAAATAGATGCATCCATAAAATTCGGACGACCGAATTTTAGGTCTGCATACTGAATTTTCGATCGAAAGTTTCGTCTCTTTGATTCGAAAAATTCGGTCGACCGAATTTTCACGTCTCGCGTCCGAATTTCTTTGATCAATAAATCTCTGTTTTCATCACAACATTAATACACACATTAGTCATTGAATTTTTGAAATTCCTAAGAGTCTTCTTAGGTGATTAAACCTTTCCTCAGCCCAAAGGCTTTGTAAATATGTCAGCAATTTGATCATTTGTGTTTACATGTTCTAAGCATATATCTTTCTTAATCACATGATCACGAATGAAATGATGTTTTATTTCTATATGCTTTGTCCTAGAATGTTGAATGGGATTAATGCTCAAATTGATGGCACTAGTGTTATCACATAGTATAGGCACACACGTAAATTTAAGACCATAATCAAGTAAAGTATGTTGCATCCATAATAATTGTGCACAACAACTTCCTGCAGTCTATGTATTCGAGCTTCACTGTGGATAAAGATACACAAGCTCGCTTTTTACTAAACCAAGACACTAGACAACTACCAAGAAATTGACAATGACCACTTGTACTTTTACGCTCAACTTTACATCCAAAGATAGTCGACGATCGAATATCCAATAAGTTCAAAAGATGAAGTTTTAGAAAACCAAAGACCATAGTCATATGTGTCAATCAAATAACGAAATATTCGTTTGACGTAAATTAGATGAGATTCTTTAGGACATGATTGGAATCTAGCACACAAGCAAACAAAGCAAACATAATATCTCGGTCTACTAGCAAAGTAAGATAGAGTAAACTTCCAATCATACCTCTATACAATTTCTCATCAATACTTTTACCTTTCTCATCTTTGTCAAGTTTAGTTGATGAACTCATAGGAGTACTTATTCCTTTTGCTTGATCCATTCCAAACCTTTTCAATAGCTCCTTAGTATATTTTGCTTGGTTGATGAAGACTCCATCCTTGGTTTGCTTAATTTGTAGTCCAAGGAAGAAACTTAGTTCTCCCATCATGCTCATCTCAAATTCATTTTGCATAGTTTTAGCAAACTCCTCACAAAGAGAAATATTAGTAGAACCAAAAATAATATCATCAACATAGATTTGTACAAGCAAAATATCATTTTTAGAAGATGTTTTAATAAAAAGAGTTGTGTCTACTTTTCCTTTAGTAAAACCTTTTGTGAGAAGAAAACCACTTAATCTTTCATACCAAGATCATGGAGCTTGTTTCAGTCCATATAGAGCTTTGGTTAGCTTATACACATAATTTGGAAATTTTTCATGGATAAAACCAGGAGGTTGTTCTACATAAACCTCTTCTTCAATAAAACCATTTAGGAAAGCACTTTTAACATCCATTTGAAAAAGTTTAAAACCTTTAAAGCAAGCAAATGCTAAAAGTATTCTTATAGATTCTAATCTGGCTACTGGAGCAAAGGTCTCATCATAGTCAATGCCTTCTTCTTGGTTGAAACCTTGAGCAACAAGTCTAGCTTTATTTCTAACTACTTCTCCTAGTTCATTTAACTTATTTCTAAAAACCCATTTTGTACCAATAACAGAATGATCATGAGGTCTAGGAACAAGAGACCAAACTTTATTTCTTTCAAATTGATTTAGCTCTTCTTCCATAGCAATAATCCAGAAATTATCACACAATGCATCATCAATATTTTTTGGTTCAATATGAGATAAAAGAGCGAAGTTATCAATAAAGTACCGCCTTGTTTTTACCCCTTGAGAGACATCACCAATGATTTGCTCCTTAGGATGACCTTTTGCATATGTGATATCTTTTGGAAGTTCTTGATCATTTCTTGATTGACCATCTTGTTCTTGCTCCATTATTTCTTCTTCTTTGGCATGATCTTCCATTGTGGGTGCTTGGTGTTGAGTATGATTTTCAACCATTGATGTACCTGTGTCATCTTCATTTCCTCTTTGAAGATAAATGTTAGATTCATCAAAGGTTACATGAATAGTTTCTTCAACACACAATGTTCTTTTATTATAGACTCTATATGCCTTTTTATTTGATGAATAACCAAGAAAATTTCCTTCATCTGATTTTCTATCAAACTTCCCAAGATAGTTGCTAGTGTTTAAAATGAAGATTTACAACCAAAAACTTTGAAATAGACAATTGATGGAGTTTTATCAAATAAGAGTTCAAAAGGTGTTTTTCTTATAAAAGGTCTTAGTAAAACTCTGTTCATGATATAACAAGCTGTATTAACAGCTTCAGCCCAAAAATACTTTGGTAATGAGTTTTCACAAAGCATTGATCTAGCCATTTCTTGTAAGGTTCTGTTTTTCCTTTCAACAACACCATTTTGTTGAGGTGTTTTGGCAGCTGAAAAATTGTGAGTAATACCATATTCATCACAAAATTTTGTAAAGTCTTGATTACAAAATTCTCTTCTGTTATCACTTCTAATAGAAATCAGTTTGCAATCAAGAGAGGTTTGAACCTTTTTGAAGAGTTTTGAAAATTCATGAAATGTTTCATCTTTTTGTGCTAAGAAGATTACCCATGTAAATCTTGAAAAATCATCAACAATCACATAAGCATAGCTTTTACCACCAAGACTAGTAGTCCTCATAGGTCCAAATAAATCCATATGAATTAGTTCAAGAGGTTTTGTGGTTGAAACCATTTTCTTTGGTTTAAAAGATATTTTTGATTGTTTTCCATATTGACAAGCATCACAGAGGTGAATTTTATCAAAATGCAATTTAGGTAATCCTCTCACCAACTCTTGTGTAGAAAGTTTGTTTAATAAATCCATGCTTACATGTCCTAATCTTTTATGCCATAAAAATCCATCATTGTCATGAATGGCAAGACATTTAATATCATTTGTAATAAGCTCATCAAGATACAACACATATACATTACCAACTCTTTTAGCAACAAAGATAGTTTTGTTACTTGCATTGTCAAGAATAGTACAAGTATCACATTTAAACTCTACTTTGCATCCATTATCACATAGTTGACTAATACTTAGTAAATTATACTTTAAATCTTCAATAAGTAATACTTTCTTGATAAGAGGAAAAGAACCTTTACCAATGTTACCTATTCCAAGTATTTTCCCTTTCTTCTTATCTCCAAATGTGACAAAACCTTCACTTGTAGTTTGAAGTTCACTGACAAGTGATGCATTTCCAGTCATGTGTCTTGAGCATCCACTGTCAAGGAACCATTTAGTGGCACTTGATCTTGAGGCAAATTGTACCTATACCAAATTTGAAAGGGTGATTTTTGGTACCCATATTTTCTTGGGTCCAAGGGGGTTAGTAAAAGTTTCTTTGACCTTCCAAATGGTTTTAACACCACTTTCTACTTTTTCTTTTGACAAAACATTTAGAAACCTTGTGTCCATGTTTACCACAATAAGTGCAGCAAATATGTGATCTAGAATGATAAGATTCTTTAACAAAAAGATTTTCTCTGTTTTGGAGCAGAATAATCATGAATAAAACCAAGACCATGTTTTACAAATGAAGGTCTTTGATAGCCAAGTAATTTATTCAAATTTTCCCTTCCATTTGTAAATCTCTCAATGCATAAAGTTAAATCATTAACTTTCCTTTTTAGAAGCTCATGATCTTTTATCATTAACTCAAGAGAAATAATTCTAGTGCAAAGCTTTTTGTTTTCAAAAGATATATTTTGTATAGTTGTATTCAAAACTTCTTTTTCAATAGCAATGCAACTAATGGTTTCAAGAAGTTTTCCATTTTCAACACATAATTTTGAATTCTCATTAGATAAATCATTTATTTTGAGTTTCATATCCTTATTTCTTTTTGAAGCCTTTTTTTAATTCTTCATATAATTCAACAATAAGATCACTGGAATCAATATCATCATCATATATATTTGAGATAGAGGGTGAAGATTGTACCTCATCATCAATGGCCATGAAGCATATGTTGGCCTTTCCTTCACTTTCATCCTCACTTTCCTCGTTGATCCCATGTTCCAGCTAGTCCTTTTCCTTTCTTGGCAGATTTCTTTTCGTTTTTGCTTTCTCTTTCCCTTTCCAACACTCGGGGACAGATCAGCAATAAGATGCTCAGTACTCTTGCATTCAAAGCATTGAGGTTTATATGATGAAGATTGTCCACTCTTCTTGACTGGCTTTCTTCCTTTCTTGAGAAATTCCTTTTTGTAGAATCTCTTGAATTTCTTCACCGCCATTGCAATTTCTTCTTCTCCACTGTTTCCTCCTTCTTCTTCACTTGAAGATTGTTCTTGTTCACTCAAGTTGTTTGAGGCATTAAGCACTACTCCTTTTCTTCCCTTTTCTTCATCCTCCTTGTCATTTAGCCGTTTCATCTTCATTTCATGAGTCGAGTAGAGATCCAATGAGCTCTTCAAGTGGAAGAGTCTTCCAATCCTTGGATTCCTCAATGGCAAGTGTTTTTAGGCTGCCGGGATTTTGGTAGAGCATCTAAAATCTTTCTGTTTTGCTCTCCCATAGTGTAGATTTTACCATAAGCTTTTAAGCCATTGAAAATGTTAGTAAATCTTGTAAACATATCACTAATATTTTCACCTTGTTTCATGGTAAACAGTTCATAATCTCTAACTAGCATGACAAGTTTAGATTCTTTAACTTGATTAGTACCTTCATGTGTGATTTGAAGTAATCTCCACATTTCATGAGCAGAGTCACATCCACTAACTCTATTGTATTCGAGTTACATCTAAAGCACAACTTAATATATTCATGGCTTGATAATTTAAAGTCATTTTCTTAGAATCATGCTCATCAAATTCATCCCATGGACTTGGGTACTGAGGTTATTCCATCAGCACTCATTTTCATTGGGACATAAGGACCTTTCTCAATTATGTTCCACAAATCAAAATTAATAGAACAAATATAAATTTTAACTCTAGATTTCCAGAAAGTGTAATTTGTTCCATTAAACAAAGGTGGTCTATTTGTGGAAGATCCTTCTAGGTAAGGTAGGTTTGACATATTAGCCATAGGATCTTTGTCTTCTAGGTTGTTAAACCACACACGAAGTTCTAGCTCGATACCAATTGAAATACCTAAGAGGGGGGTGAATTAGGTATTTAGCTAATTTTCACAAACTTAAACCTTTTAAGCGTTTAGACCAAGAACAAGTTATGTAAGCTAATTATAGATAATTGATAGCAAGACAATAATGAAAGCAATAGTAAAGAACTCAAACAATTTATAGTGGTTCGATCCTCAAGATCTACGTCCCACTACCTTAAGCTCACACTTAAGGATTTCAACAAATCTACTAATTGCTCAGGGTTTACAAATTACAAGAGAGGTTCACCACACTTTGGTTTTACACTCACAACCTCTTCTAGTAATTTCTTACAATACAAGGCTCACCAACCTATGGTTTTATATCTCAAACAACCTTGAATCACAACTTCAAGGATCACCCTTATCTAAAGGATTTTTATGTTATCAAGATAACCTTGCTAGAGCTAGTAGATCAACACAATTGAATAAGTAAAGGAGAGTGTGTAGAAGTTACCACTTGATGGTAGATATTACACAAATTTGCACCTTCACACTTTGATGTCTTTGGATGGATCAATTGAATGCACAAGACATAAGAGAGCTTAAGAAATGTTTGCTAAATGCTTTTGAATGCTTGGAGTTTTCAAGATTTCAAGAGTTACAAAAATTTGCATGTTTATGGCTTTTATAGAATTTGAAAATCATAAAACGTTCATAAAAGCGGCTAGTTTCGAAAAATTGGACGACCGAATTTCTTGGTCACGTCCGAATCTTCGTCCGAATTTCTCCGGATGAATAGTACCCATCGTTTGAGAACAAAAATTCGGACGACCGAATTTTTTTTGTTGCGTCCCGAATCTTCTTCCGAATTTCTCCGGAAGAACAGATGACCATGCTTTGAAGGCCACAAATTCGGACTGACCGAATTTTTTTGGTCTGCGTCCGAATCTTCTTCCGAATTTCTTCGGAAGAACAAGTAGCAAACTTTTGCTACAAAATTCGAACGACCGAATTTTTTTGAAAGTATTTTCAAACTTTGTAAAAATCATTTGAAATATAACTTCAATGAGTTTGAAAAATATTTGATATATATAGAAAACTTATTTAACTATATTTAAGCTTGAAAAACATGAACATATGAGGTTTACAAACATATCTTATAAAAAAGATTCATTCAAAGCCTTTTAAGATCATAAGATTATTTTTATGCTCTCTTATGCATTCAATGATAACCAAGACATGCAAGTGTAGAGTTTACATAGAAATTTACCTAAACATTACATGCACTCTACACTTCAAGTCTTCAATGCCTTTTGATCATCTTTAGAACAACATTCTTCAAACTTCAAATACTTGCTTAAATGAAGTTGTTCTTTGAACTTTTGCTTCAAAGCAATGAGACTTCATACTTCTCAAATTACAGAACCTATCACACAATAATCAAACATTTTAGTCCTCATCAATATTTGTCATTAATCAAAACTATATAATTTGCCCTTAGGGCTAACAACAACACTCCTCAATCCCACTCTAAGGAGGCAGAGCACTTCATTGGTGAGAAGATTACACATGGAGACACCATAGCTTCCAAAGTTTTACAAGAGTCCTTTAACAACCATGCCAAGGAGATAGAGAAAATGTACAAATTCTTCAACACATTTGCTCCTATGTTACTCAGCAAGCTTGATGGATTGAAATAAAGGGTAAAAAATATTGAGGAACTTTTGAAGAGGACCTCTCATGATGGTGAAGGCGCTTCCAAAACTCAAGAAAATTATTTGAAAAATGATGACGATGAGAAGAAAGAAAGAGAAAGATGAAGATGAGAAGGGAAAGAATGATGATGGTGATGAAAGCAAAGGAGGAGATAGTAGTGATGATCAAAAACTCAATCTTTGGCATCTCATCTTTAGAGCTCTCCTACACTACTCTAGATATTTCAATTAATGAAAACTCCTCTTCTTTCTCCCTCTTGGGATCACCCTACATGATTTCACCACCATTACAAGGGTGCACTCGAAGCTTCTCCTCCTCAACTTCCATTTTATGATTCCCCTCTTTCGTGCCTGCTACGTTACCTCAAGGGGTCTCGCAGCTCTCCTTCTCCTTCTTCATCCTCTTTCTTCTTCTTCTTCTTTTCCTCTTACCCTCTTTCTTCACACTTTGGCCCTTAGGGTTCTTTTCACTCTTTAAGCTGTCTTCCTTTTTCTTTGCTTCTTCACTCATATTCTCGTACTTGCCCTTTTTCCCCAATGTGCCTTGGCCACTCGGACTCTTTTCTCCCTCATCACACAACCATTTCCATTTCCCCCTTTTTCTTCTTCCCCAAGCTCGTCATCATTTCCTTTATAAGCTCAAAGGCTTAAGAGTGGTCTTCCCATTGTTCACCACAAAATAGTAAGTGTTTTGGAAGTTATCATGTACCACTTTTCTAAGGTCTTATCCAATACCATGTTGGTCATATGTATAGGCACAACATCGAACAACACCTCATCCTCATATACACCAAGAGAAGATGAAATCTTTGCTTGCTTGTTTACCTTAATCTCACCAAATTCATTAACCCATTGGATTTTATAAGGTTTGGGGTGCCTTATTTAACGATTCCCAACTTCTCACCAATTTCACCATCCACATCCTTCCTTCTCCTTTGGCTACCCCTTATCCTCCTTTCTCTCTCCTACTCACTTTCTCCAATTTTCACCATCCACATCCTACCTTCTCCTTTGGCTACCACTTCCAAACTCACTACCTTTCTCATATCACTTCTACCTTCTCCATCTCCCTTATATCCTCCTCCAAGAAGAACTTAAAGGATTCCTCTCCGATGCTCACCCTAAAGTTTAGCAATTTCCCTCCCTTCTCTATCCATTTTCTCTGCCAATTCCTCATATCCCTCCTAAGATCCTCATTTTGATGGTGGATGGACTTGACCAAGAATTTCAACTCTTGTACAGCCTCATTCATCTTGCTTTTACTAGTATATAAACTCTTATGGTTTTTTCAATATAAGTTAACACTCTTGCCTTTTACCACTCTCAACTCTCAAGGATCGAAACCAAGGGCCTCAACAACAAGTGTTTTCAGCTTAGTCCAAGGAAAGCTCAAGAACAAGCACAACTCAACAAGAAGAATGAATAAGAATTTCAAGCACAAAGATATGAATTTCAAGGATAGACACTAGATGATATAACAATGAAGCTTTAAGCACAAGACACTGGAACAAGAATTTGAAACACTAAGAAGCACAAGAACGAAAAAAGACACTAGGAAACACAAGTCAGAAGGAATAGGAATACTAGCGCAAGGAAGATAGCACAATATCACACTTAAGAAGAGAATAACTATAGGAAATAAGTAAACTAACTAGAACAATAAGACTAGTGATAAAGACACAAAGATTATACCAACTATTCCAAGGAAACTTCTAAGAGGCATTTCATGAAACACTTGGAATGCACTCAACTAGAAACCTTCCCAAGAGTAAGAATTGATCAACAATCCAAGACAATCATCAACCTCAACCCCTACATGTAAATTGATGGTTTTAGTGCATCATTTTTTTCTCCATTAATAATTGATCTGTTGCAAATTTGTAAAATAAACATGTACCCCTAAGAATCTTGTTTTGCTATAGATGTAAGGAAAAGATGAAGGTTAAAATTGAAATAGAACAGATTAATTAGTTAATCAATTAAGGTATAGCTAGGTTGGCTCCTTGTTTAAAAAAAATAGTCAAAATGTTCAATAAATAAATAAGAATTATTAAGCGCAAAATAATTTTACTAAAAGAAGATAAGTTTTGATAATTTTAATTTTTTATATTTTTTATTTTTATTAATAAAAAATTCAATTCAGTATATCACCCACAAAATACGAATGTTTGGGGCACCCAAACTTGGCAGCCTCTTTTCTGAGTGACGCGTAGCATCGACACCACAATCTTCCCCTTTTTTCCTTTTTTCTATTTTATTTTTAAAATATAATAATAAATTTAATTATTTTTAAAATTTTTTAATTAATACTTTAAATAAATTTACAATCTAATTATAATTATTTTAAATCAATTAAAAAATTAATTACAATTAATTATAATTAAAAAGTAAAAACAATCACGTAAAAATTTAAAAATATAAAAAATATTTTAAAAATAAAAACATCAACATAATATTAAATATATTTAACATTTATGTAAATAAAACATTGATCCAAAATATCAAGAAATTATATTCAGACCAAGGGGGGTATCAAAAGTGGGAGAGATATTTGCCCATTGTTCTCACAGACAAGTACTATCTTTCGCTGAACTAGAAGAGAACTAGAAAAGCAACACCATTCCCCCACAACAATAGGGATTCGGCAGTAAAAAATCAGCAGCCACACATTTGTTCGGAATTGAAATATACACAAGAAATGAAAGCCTCTTAACAAGAATAATCTTCCGTAGAGAAACTAATTTAGTGCTGATTTTTACTCGTAATATCCTCACAATGTAGAAAGTTACATTTTCTTTCAAGATTGAGCTCTCTCTCGGATTTTGGCTCTAGCAAAGAAGACTCCGGCGAGCAGGCCTGCAAAATGTATTAGAGGGTGGCGGTTCATGAGTTCGCAGTTTACGAGTAGTTCAAGAATAGAAGTGTGCAAAACTAACCAAATAATATACTCGCGGAGTTCTCCAGACTTGTTGGAACATGAAAAAGAAGAATGCCAGCAATAGAGAGAGGGATCTTATTTAGTGATCCCACAAGGCTGCGAAATGAAGAGAAGAATTAGAAAGAAAAATTATATAAAGAGAGAAAAATGCAGTGAGAACTTCGTGCTAGTACTCAGCCAACTCAGTGCGCACAGGTACAACAGTAGCAACACATTTAAGATGCACACTGGTACGACTCAAGTATAGATATATAGTGTTCCAAGAAGTCTGACCGGGAAACATATCACTTTGCCATAAAGTGGGTTGTAAGTGCAGAGGGAGAAATGGTTAGAAGTAAGGATGCAAATCAACCAAGTCGTTTGCGATCGTTCATGAAAGAGCTTGGCTCGAGCTCGAGTTGATTGAGCCCGAGCTCAAGCTTGCTAGTTTAATGAACGAGTCAAAGTCAACCTTTCCAAAGCTTCAGCTCAAAGCCCAATGGGTATGCTCGATTAAATAAATATATTTAATATAAAATATTCTATTTTATAATATTAACTTTGTCTTTTATTAATAAGGATTGACCCCGTATGAACCTTTGTACTAGTAGATTTTCCTTTTAAAAATAGAGAAATCAATCAAATAAAGATATAAACAATCTTATTCATCATGATGCAATTAGAACGTAAACAAGTATTGAAAATATGCATTGGTTTTCACTCAATCATTTCTTTCTGACTGTTCCTTTTAATTTGTATTATATATTCAAAGCAAGAAACATAAAAGAGAGAAATAAACTCAACAATCAAATTCATATTAGTTATTCTCTTTCCAGACATATTACTAGTATTAGAGTTTAGAACTAGATATACTTATTTTTTTTTCATTTTTTTCATTTTTAATTTAGCTATTGTTATATATTTTTCTTTTTCTTAATGATACTAAAAAATTATTAAAGAGAAATTTTATATATTTATCTACCTTTCTTTTTAAAATAATTTATACTTAAAGAAACTCAAGATTACAGTGTCAACTCATGAAAAGCTCGAGCTCACTTCAAGTTTGAACTAAGCTTGACGCGAAGCATCAGAAAAGTGAGCTTGGTATAGGAAAAGAAATTGAACAAAGCTCGACTCAATTAGGTCAAAATTGGCTCAACACAGATCGTTTGCACCCCGTAGCTAGGAAGTCCTATGTGCGTCCAACAGGATAAACTGCTCTTGTTTATAATCTCTCTCACACCCCCTCCCCCCAAAACACACACACACACACACACACACACACACACACATTCATTCATTCTCATGTTCATTAGGTCCAGCAATGTTCCTCCATCTGTTTTATACAGGTTCTTTGGAAGATTAAGCTTGCATAGTCTCAACCTTATTCCAGACCATGCAAATATGATCCTACTTCCACTGAAATAGCAGTGTCAACAAAAAGTCCAAGGAATATCAACTATCGTATCTCCATGTTTATTCTCTATCACAATGAGGAAAAAGAAATGTGATTTCCGAAAATTACCTGTATGTTGTAGCTCCTGTTTGATGAAGAAACCACATAGACGTAAAACTGATGGCTAATCCCAAAAATCCACTGAGTGTCATTACCACCCAGAAGCTGGGCAATCTGAGAAGGGGTCTGTGATTGAGAAACAAGTGTCAGATGTCTTTGCACTTCAATAGTCAAATTATCCATAAATGCAATGTATTCAATTTGCATTTTCACTGCCACTTGTAATCTCTACCGTATACATTTTACATATGAAAACAAAGAAATAGGATACGGATTTATATTGATCATAGGGTGTCTGTGTTCTGTAAAAATTGTTTATTTTGCCTCTTACAGTGATTTATTGCTTCTAATATGAAAAAAAAAAGTCAAATTACTGACAAAAGAAAAGGAATGTTTTACTAAGCATCAGCTTTCAAAAGAGGAAACAGAAGAAAGAAGAGGTAAACTCTGAACCTTTTGAAGTCGGCTATTCCCCGAAAAATTAACTAGTAAAAAATTTAGTGATGTAACTAGCATATGGTATTGCTAATTGCAGGAGAAAAGGTCAACTAAACAATAAAATTTATGAACTTAGATGAGCGTCAACTCAAATATGAAGCCTTATAAATAACTAACTACCTTAATCATTCATCCTTAATGATTATTCAATTTTGATGCACACTAATACGGTAGCTAGCTCTTGGTCATCTTGATTCAGACAATGAAAGGGTTCAAGAATTAGGAAATTCTAGCTCAAGCACTTATTCTACAACCTATATGAAGTGTGCAATATTCAAACCTGAGAGAGTTTAATTTTTGTGTCACTTGAATTTACTAATATATCCTGTTTTTATGGCTTCTATTGTGGTCAAATCCATCTCAGTATTTTTTGCATTTGCAGTTACTTTCTAGGCTGTTTTAGTTATTTTCTCTTGGAATCTTGGTTTAATTCATTGAAGATTTTGTTATTAAGTTTTTGGAAATTATCTCCTATAAGTTGTAGTTCTAGTTGGATTAGAAGTTCATCTTTCAGTCTATAATAATGTAGCTCTCTACACATAATCTAGGTTAGCAATAGTAACTAATATAATTCTATGTACCTGTTTTAGTGATTGAGATAGTCTGAAACAATCAAGCAAAAGTTTTTTGATTCCTTGAAGTCCTACATGTGACTAGTAGGGTTTCTCTCCCTCGTGGTATGCTGCTTAGAGTTCAAATATCATTTATTTACTTTCTAATGATATATAGTGTAGTTTTCACAGAATTTCCAGCAGATTCTTGTGTTTCCCCTATCAGGCAAATTTCCTGCAAGTACCACTGTTTTTGGTGAGGATTCCAACCCTAAGCTCAGCAGAAAGTAGTGCAACTTTCTCGGGCAAGAATAGAGACTTTGTCCTCCATGTACACGAGGTCCCTTTCTTTTCCTTATAATGATTTTTTTTTTCCTGGGAGGGGGGTTTGGGTTCTGAATCATTACTCTAAAAATGCCATCAGAAGAGCTGCTGTAAGAAAAGCTTGAAAATCTACCTCATCAATAAGCATATCAGTCACTTCCCCAAATTTCATTTTGAGAATTCTGCAACATCTTCTTTCTTTTCTTCCATAAGTCAAAGATCCTTTACAGAAATATATTTCTAGGTAGGCCAGCTATTTTCAATTCTGCAACTCTCAACAATATCCCTAACAAAAAGGACTGATCTCATCGCTAGTGTAAGTGTATGAAGATGAAGGACAAAAGAAAGAAAAACAATGCCACTGAAGCGACAAAACATTTTCATGTGAGCTAGCAACTATAGGAGGTCATGAGTGCATACAGAATGTGGCTAGGATAGTGTTTGGTAAACTAAAACAGACGATATATCAACAGGAAATATCTCTTCTTAAAAACAATTGGAAACATGACAGCCATTATCATGCATATAAAGGAATTACGAGGCATCAAAATGCTAAAACATCAGCAAAGGATACAAAACTTACGTTCTAGAAAGATAATCCACCTCATTAACCATAAACATGAGCAAGGTCCCAAGAGGAAGTGAAAGTGTGTTATTTAGCAGCACCATTGAAAACTCATTCAGGTCTCCAGATTTAGTGACATGCTTAGCAGTATCCATGACCCTACGCAATGTCAACTGCACAATAAATGGTAGTAACAGAAAGGTATCCACGGTAAGCAACTTAAAGAAAATACAACCTGACAAGGTAATTTCAAGTAAGAAATCTGAATTAGATAGTCTAGTGTAACCCTAATAAGGATATCCATGATAGTTAGGGCACTTAAGATAACACATTAAGCAAAAATACAATGTGTTCATGCAATAAATAAGACAACTCTCCAGTTAGATTACTTCCATTTCAGAAAACGCTGATCCTTTCTTTTTCCCCTTCCAAAAATGGAGTCAAGACAACACTGAGCTTTAAAAAAACTGAAACAAGCGCAAGGAAATGCTTTAACCAGGACATACATAATCCAAATAGAATATAAAGATATTCATTCAGATCAGTCAACAAAGAGTAGGTCCATGTATCACTAATACTCCCTCTGTCCCACAAAGATAGGCTCACTTTCCTTTTTTCTTCCATCTTAAATTATAGGCCTATTTCTCTCTACAAAGGGTAGTTAATTTGTTAATTTCCTTGGATGCCCATAATTACGAGAGAATTCTTAGGTGATGCCGGTCCATGGCCCCACCTGAGGACCAGATTCACCACAACAAGCCACGTCTATCTTTTCACCTAGTGACTTGCTATCCCTTTCTCATCCTCACAATCTCACTCCCGGCATCCTCTCTTTCCTTCACTGCAGTCTTCAGCCTCGCAATCTCCTTTCCTCTCTATCTTTAATGGTAGAAGACCAATGAAACTCCCGTTAAAACCCTGATGAAGATTTTGATTCTTTTCTCTTTTCCCCTTTCCAACCTTCAACTTACCTTCTCCTCCCATCTTCATCCTCTGTGGCAGCCACCGTAAGAGGACAGAACTCGTAGTCGTCTCTCATAGTTGTCTCTGCCAATCTTGAAGAAGACAAAAGAGAAGACGTGTGTGGGTGCAGGTAGCAAGTCGACAGATCTAGAAAAGAAGAGAGAAGAGATGGTTTGATGGTCACATTGCTTCTAGTAACTATTTTTGTTTTGATGAGAGACTGACAGTGTTGCTTGGTTGATGAGTATATGAGTACAATTAAAAAAAAAAAAAAAGGGCAGCAGATTTCAAATTGACCATGGTTCTCTGCAATGCTACAACTAACGTTAAAGACAAGATTCCTAAAACTCCTAATGAACTCATTACCTAGCAAACATACAAATCTCAAAGTATAGGCACTCAACGACCTCGACTGTTTAGAAGCATAAGTGCTTGGAGAAAATAAAAAGAAAACGTCCTTATAAATTTCTTAACATTCTCCTCATGTTAGAAGGTATATTTCCGTGCCTGGCTACTGTGTTTAGCAGCTACACAAGTCATGATCCTTTGGTGTCTTCGCTGTATTAACCAAATTGTACACAACCAAAGTTAATCTTCTCTTTTCCGATCCTCAACTAATAAACTTCACACAATTCTGATAAACATAGACATAGCGTTTGGTTAGAATCTCATGTTCGACAAGTACAAGTTGTTTCCACCTCAACTAATAAAATTCTAACATTAGCATAAAAGGCAGCCGTCACCATTTGGCCAATATCCTTATTTTAACCTTTCCACCTAATATAATAGAATTCAGGCAATTCTTCTAACTGCATGCCTGATTCCATTAAAATATCATTAGTTTCGACACTGCTCAGAAACATTTAAATTATGAGTGGAATGTGGGGTGTCTTCTCTTATCTTTTCTTTTCTCTTCTCCCCCTCTCCCCCGGTACTGTAGATATTAAAACCATATAATGTAATTTTTTTTCCCCAGTTGGAGAGGGGATTACCATTTCAAACGAAAAGTTGTTCTAAGTTCTTCTGATTAGTTTACATGGAACAAGATTCCATATTACAGTGTTTTAAAGATCAGTACAAGTTGTTTCTACCTCAACTAATAAAATTCTAACATTAGCATAAAAGCCAGCCGTCACCATTTGGCCAGTATCCTTATTTTAACCTTTCCACCTAATATAATAGAATTCAGGCAATTCTTCTAACTGCATGCCTGATTCCATTAAAAAATCATTAGTTTCCACACTGCTCAGAAACATTTAAATTATGAGTGGAATGTGGGGTGTCCTCTCTTATCTTTTCTTTTCTCTTCTCCCCCCTCTCCCCGGGTACTCTAGATATTAAAACCATATAACGTAATTTTTTTCCCCCAGTTGGAGAGGGGATTACCATTTCAAACGAAAAGTTGTTCTAAGTTCTGATTAGTTTACATGGAACAAGATTCCACATTACAGTGTTTTAAAGAACAGAAAATAAAGCAAGAACTTTATGCATATCTTTAATAAACAAAAACGAACAGCGTGTAGGAGAAAGAATTTGACATTAGACACAAACTTACAGAATATGAAGCTGTCAGGAAACAATTGATAACTTGCCATGTATAACCAGTGACATTAAAAGAGAGATCTGTAATCCCACCAGAAATTGCTGATATAATCTGCACTACAGAAACTTCTGTTCACTCACCAACTCAAACCAGAGCTTGAAGAAAGAGAATGTATAAAAAAGATAATACAATACAATATATTTAAGCCTCCAACTGTACATCTAGCATAAGGTCACCTCAATCACCACCCTGATAACAAGCAGATGTGCCTCCTCACAGCTGCCCATCAAAGGGACAAATGCATATCTTGAAATAAAATACAGAGATAAAGTACATGCAGCATCATGTTTTAGCTACTAAACGTACCATTAAGAAAAGAGCAGCCCAAACTCTGTTATCATGGTGCTTGTTGAATAGATACATTTCACCAACAGCAGTTATTACATTTGTAACATTCTTGAGGACAGTGACCATTGCAACATTGATGTACTTCAAACTGCAAAATTAATAACAACTTTGGCAAGAAAAATACCAATAATAACAACAATAATATTACTACAAAAACAAAAACTTGGATTTAACTCTCTTAGAAATTCGGAACTGTTAACGATACAACAACTGAAATTGAGGCGTCAAAGCCTCTTCCCTTTCGACATAGCCGCCGACTAATTCTCTTAATACGTGGTAGGAAAGTTCAGAGCTTTCCCAAAGAATAATCTGGGTACAAATTAAATTCCTACTGATGTCTCCTCATACCCTATGCTTCATCTGCATCCGAGGAGGATTTAGAGTTGAATTCAAATCAACTGGCATAAAGTTCAACTGTATTACTACGCATACAAGAAATTCTCCAATTACTTGTATCCAATTCCCATGAAGAAAAAATTAATCATGTACTGGATTGCAAACCTCAGCTTCCACATCCAGCTCCAAGGTACCAAAGGAACAAAAGATTTATTATTAAACAAAAAAGTAACGATGAATTTTGACAAAATATGAGAATAAGAGAAAGAATGTCTCTCATTGTATATGCTTCATATTGATTACATGAGTAGGACTATATATACAAGTTTTCCTAAACTAATTTTGGAAACAATATCAGTTAAATATCCTATTTCTAAATATTAGCCTTGACAGCAGGAAGTTACAGCTGCTAATTCTAATCTTAGGAAACTTTACTATTTTCTACATGATCAATTATAAAGATTTTCCTACACTCCCCCTCAAGCTGGAGAATAGGTATTTTCCATTCCCAGCTTGGAAACAATTGATTGGAAAACTAAACTATTTAATCCTTTTGTCAACATATCAGCCAATTGTCCCTGTGTAGACACATAAGGGGTGTAAATCAAGCTACTATCTAGCTTTTCCTTGATGAAGTGTCTATAAATTTCAATGTGCTTAGTTCGATCGTGTTGCACTGGATTATGTGCTATGCTAATTGCAGACTTATTATCGCAGTAGTCTCTCATTGGGCCATCCCATTTAATCTTCAAATCTTGTAGAATAATTTTCAACCAAAGTAACTCACACACGCCTTGAGCCATTGCTCGAAACTCTACCTCAACACTAGACCTAGCCACCACACTTTGTTTTTTACTTCTCCAACTCACAAGGTTCCCACCAAAAAATGTACAATAACCAAATATTGACCTTCTATCTACAATGCAACCAGCATAATCAGCATCAGTATAGGCCTCAAGTATCAATCCTCCATTTCTTTTGAACAAGATGCCTTTTCCTGGTGTTCCCTTAAGGTACTGAAGTATCCTATGAGCCACCTGCAAGTGAATCTCTTTTGGACTATGCACAAATCGACTAATTACACTCACTGCATATGTTATATCTAGTCGTGTATGAGAAAGATAAATGAGTCTTCCCACAAGGCGTTGATACATTTCCTTGTCTACTGGTGCATCTTCTTCTGCAAGTCCAAACTTGAGATTAAGGTCGATGGAAGTACTTGCCGGATTACATGTTGCCTTGCCTGTTCCCTTTAGAAGATCTGTAATATACTTATGTTGAGAGATAATGTGCAACCTCAATCCCAAGAAAATACTTCAACCTTCCTAATGCCTTGATCTCGAACTCTTTCGCCAAGCATTATCAAAACTCGTTTTTCTTTATCATCATTTCCGGTCACTATTATGTCATCAACATATACGAAGAGAACAGTAATTTCCCTTACAAAGAATGTTTAATAAAGAGTGTGTGATCCCCTTGACTTTGTTTATATCCCATAGTCAACATTACCCTTGCAAATCTCCCAAACCATGCCCTTGGTGATTACTTAAGGCCATATAATGTCTTCTTCAATTTACACACAGAATGAGCAACTAAGTTCTTTCTATAGTTAGGTGGAACTTCCATGTAAATCTCCTCTTTTAAGTCTCCATGCAAGAATGCATTCTTGACATCAAATTGTTGTAACTCCCAGCTGTAGTTAGCAGCTATTGACAGCAATACTCTTACGGTATTCATTTTGACAACTGGAGCAAAAGTTTCTAAGTAATCAATTCCATAAGTCTGAGTATATCCTTTGGCTACTAATCTGGCCTTATCTCTCAATTGACCCGTCTGCTCTATATTTCACCGTATATACCCACTTGCATGGATTTAAAATTGAATTCAAAACTAGAAGGTACGGAATTTATTGTCAAATCTAAGTCCAGAAAACTTTCTTTATCTTCTCTAGTCGAGTTCTCCCCCTGAAGATAAGGATTGGAAAAATAGGATTCTTGTTCATTAAATGTGACATCCATGGAGACATAGAATTTCTTTGAGTAAAGATGATAACATTTATACCCTTTCTGGGTTGGTGAATAGCCTACAAAAATATATTTTAGAGCTCTTGGATCTAATTTTCCTCTATTTGGACCATGGACATGAACAAAAGCTATACACCCAAAAATTCTTGGAGTAAGATTGTTTGTAGTCTGTAAGTTTGGATAAAAGGATGAGAGGATATCCATATGACTTTTGAAACCTAAAATTTTAGAAGGCAATCGATTTATGAGGTAAGTTACTGTAAGAACGGCTTCTCACCAAAAGACTTTTGAAACATGCTTTTGAAATAAGAGTGCTCGAATGTTTTTCAAGAATATGGCCATTTTTCCTTTCAACTACCCTATTTTGTTGTGGGGTTGTTACACATAATGACTCATGGACTATTCCGTCTTTTTGAAAGTATGGGGTAAGAATTTGATTGAAGGAATCCTTGACATTATCTAACCTAAATCTTTTGATTGTGACTCCAAATTGATTTTTGATCATGGAACAAAATTTTAGAAGTATGATACTAACATCCGACTTCTGTTTAAGTAAGAATAGCCAAGTGACACGGATACAATCATCAATAAAAGAAACGAACCATCTTGCCCCAAAAACATTAGGAATATTAGACGGACCTCAAATATCACTATGGATGAGATAGAAAGGAACAGGACTTCTTTTATTGCTAATTGGGAAAGATGCAAATTTATGTTTAGCAAACTCACACTTCACAATGAAAATTCTCAACATTCAAATTTGTAAATAATGAAGGGAACAAAGTCTTAATAATTATAAATGAAGGATGTCCTAGGCGGGAATGATGCAGTAAAATCTTTTTTTATTAGACAAGACAGACTCTGACATAAAAGAATACGACACTTTCGACTGATTTGGTATTTCAAGAAGTAGAGGCTATCCCGTTCCCTGTCCAATCATCCTCCCCGAATTCTTATCTTGAAATACACAATAACTACTGTTAAAAATCACATTACAACACAAATCTTAGGTAAGTTTTTCGATGGAGATAAAACTAATGGATAATTTAGGAACATGAAGAACATTTTTCAAGGTCAATGATGGACTTATTTGGACTGTTGTTAAGGATCCATTGGCTGTGACTATTTTCCTATTACTCGGACATGGGGTATAGGTTGAGAAATGTTTGGATGAATGGGTCATGTGGTCGGTTGCTCCAGAATCAATAATCCAAGAATTGGTAGGAGTTATATCTGAAACATTCAATCCAATAGAAAGAGAAAACTTACCTGAATGTACCAAAGAACAAATATCTGACTTTTCTGACACATTATCTGAAACCGACACGTGTCTGTGACTATATTGTTTTTTTTTAACGGTTTGAATCACCTCTTCCGACTAATCTGGACAGAGAATAATCAGCGAAAATTCGTCGTGACTTTGGCAACGGTTACGACGTGGATTCGGCAGCGATTATTCCGGCAATGAAAGCCGAAATTAACAATGAATACCGAAAAACAATCTCGGGTAACCAGCAATTAAGGCCGAAAAAGAATAAAATTTCAGATTGAGTCTTGCTCTGGTACCATGACAAAATCTGAGAATAAGAGAAAGAATGTCTCTATATGTATATGCTTCATATTGATTACATGAGTAGGACTATATATACAAGTTTTCCTAAACTAATTTTGGAAATAATATCAGTTAAATATCCTATTTCTAAATATTAACCTTGGTAGCAGGAAGTTACAGCTGCTAATTCTAATTTTAGGAAACTTTCCTATTTTCTACATGATCAATTATAAAGATTTTCCTACAATTTTTAGCATTTATACACTAATATTTGACCTAATAATATTGCCATATTTCCTCAAAAAGAAAATACTACATTAACCTTGTCTTTATACATTGACAGAAGGCTATGAACTTCAGGGATATATCCTCCTATTTTATGAACTTAGGCCCCATGAAGCTCCATGCATGTGAGAGTTTTGCAGTAAAGAAAAACTCAACTAAGGCAAGGAAGTGAAAATTTTGAGCTTCACAGAGAAGGCACAACTAATGCTGGGAAGTTGAAATTCAGTAGTCTTGTCAATCCGAAATCCATGGAATTGGAGTATATTAGAGTGAATTTCCAAATATTAAATTATCCTCTTTTTCCCCTTTTTTCCCATTCTCTCCTAGGGGAAGGGGGTGGGGTGCTACAGTTGTTGTATTATTTCCAACATGGAGTTTTTCCCCTCTTTTTTCTTATTAATCTTAGAACCTCAAAGAGGTAAAATCTGGAGTCTTTAGTTCTTAGTTTGATCATATTCCTAAAAGATGAAGCAAGCCTTTATCCACTCTATCTCTGTCATCTGATCATCCTTTTAATTTGATTTTTGTCTACCTACTCATAGTTTAAATTGTTCAGCAATCTTTTCCTTTGATTCTGTGATTATACACAACCGGAATATGGGAAATATGATGGGCAGAGAAAGTGGATCCCAAAAGCGCTATTACCTTAGTCGACCATCACTTATCACTTGCATTGCTGTTGTTGGTCCCTCACAATCCCTTCTCCACAACCATTTAGGTCACCCTAGCTTATCAAAACTCCATCCTCACCTTCTAACTTAAGTTCCTTAGGTACTAGTTTTGTCAACTTGATAGAATGAACTATCCCAATAAAGTCAACAAGCCAAAATTTCCTTTTTACTTGTTTCATACTGATGTTTTGGATCCAACTAGTGTCACATCTAAATGAGGTTTTCTTATTTTGGCACCTTCTACAAATAGTATTTTAGATGTGCTTGGTAATATTTAATTAAGAATCTTCTGAAGCCTTCCCATTACTTCAAACCTTTCTCATGAAATCAACAATTGATTTGACTTGCACATCAAGACTTAAAGGAATGATGATGAAAAAGAATATTTCTCAGAATCTTTCTCATCTTTCCTGTCACCCCAGTATATGAGTATTTCGATCCTCATACTCCTCAACAAAATGGAGTAGCAGACAGTATATAGGCATTTTACAGAAACTGCTGACACTATGTTACTTCACTATAATTTTTCTGTCTTCTTTTAGTGATGTTATTCTTCACTCTTGCTACTTGATTAATTGCAAATCCACCAAATGGACCCTCACCTTCTAACTTACGCTCCTTGAAATATGAGTTTTGTCAACTTGGTGAGCAGTTTCGAGTCACCAATCTTAATTGAGTCAATAAATGAGTTGCAACTCCTTTCTCCTTATTTCATACAAATTTTTGGGATCCCATTCACGTTACACCTTTAGGAGATTTTTGCAATTTTATTACCTGATGATTTTTCTCAGTACACTTGGCAATATTTAGTTAAGAACAATCTGAAGTCTAATATTTCAATGCTTTTGTCATGAAATCAACAACCCATTTGGTTTGCAAATAAAAACATTGAGGAATCATGATGCAAAAGTTATTTCTCAGAATCTTTCTCATCCATCCTCTTACCCCATGTTTGCAACATTATGAGTCTTCCAACCCCGATGCTCCTCAACAAGATGGGTAGTTGATAAAATTATGCATCTGATGGGAACTACATCTACTACGTTGCTTCACTATAACGTTCCCATCCATTTTCACGGCGATGCTATTCTTCAATTTGCTACTTGGTTAATTGAATGCCATCTTTTGTTCCACAAGGACAAATCTCTTAGACTATATCTTTTCCCCAAACCCCTTTTTATATCCTTACACTTTGGGTTTTGCAGTGTACATGTTTTTGTTTAGGCTATTACCCCCAGCCAGGAGTCTCTTAACCAAGTCCATTAAGCATCTTGTTCAAGGATTTCCCAAACAGAAAGGGGCCTCAGTGCTACTCTCCTATAGAGTAAAGTGTATAATTTCTACAAAACTACCACCTTTATCAAGACTACTCCAATCTTCTCTTCTAAGTGTACAGCTATAAACCCTTCTTCAAATCCTACATCACCCTCAAGCCCATCATCTGTGCCCTTTATATTGAATCAGACCCCAGATCTGGATCCTGCACTTATCTCCAACTTTAGTACATAACCTCTAATCCTACATTAAGTTCATTTCCTTTAAATCATTGTCCTCTTCATCCTGCACCTCCGAGAGACTCAACAGAGCATCCTGTCCCAAGTACATCTTTGCCAACTCTTGCAGGGACTGGGATCTCCTCGTTTATGCCATCAGCTCAACTGAAAATAGCTCCAAATTCTTCCCCTAATCCACACGCTGCCACAAGAAAAGATAAGAAAGCAATTCAGTATCCCACCCTCTCTAGAACTATATAGCTTACCAACATATATTCCCTCCCTATGCTACATTTATCTTTTCTTGATCTTCTCTACCTATTCCTAGACAGTTTACCAAGCTCTGTCTCATCCAAGTTGACAATACCCTATGGTTGATGATGACATCCTTCATTCCTCTGGCACTTCACCTGAAAGGAAATTTGTAGCTGGATATTGCTACGAAGTTGATCCTAATGGAGATTGGATTGTCTTAAGGCTCACTTGGTTGCAAAGGACTAAAACCAGAACATAGCCTCTATTGATCTCTTTATCTTAGTGGATGCCATGCACTAATGGCTATTAATCAGCTAGATATCAGGAATGCCTATTTGCATGGTTATTTTCTTAAAGAGTTGTAATGCGGCAACTAACTGCTTTTATTGCTCAAGGTCTGATTTGGTATGCCAATCACGATTACCTCAGCATTTGGTACGAAAGGAATGTGTCCGATCACTTTATGTTCTATCATCACAAGTCAAGATGGTCTATTCAATTGGTAGTCTATGTTGATGATAATACTACTAGAACAGCTAACTAATGATATGGCTTACTTCAAACATCATCTATTACAAACTAAGGTGATGCCGGAGAAAATCCTAAATTATTTAAGTTTATTATGTCTTCTTATAATTTAGAATCCTAACATAATTTAGTTTCCACATTGGCTACTATCTTATAGGACAAAAATCCTTATTAGGTTAGGATACTAGGAATGCTCTCTATATAACTCCGTTATTTAGCATTATAAAGAAGTTTTATACCATTCACATTAATACAAGATAGCCTTTGGCTTTGTATTCTTCCTTAAGAACCTAGGGTTTGCTAAATTAGCCCCTAAACTAGGGTTTCTATTGGTTTTCCCTCTAAAAGACCATAGCTTCAATATGAATCGAAGTGCCCCACCCTTCTTCCTATGCTTCAACCGCCGTCAAGTGGTATCAGAAGGATCCTTGATGTGACAACGAAGCTTGAAGAATATTGAGGTACAACTGAAACAACTAGCCACATGTCTTGATGAATTCATTGATCTAGAGGTAAATCACGATGACTACTATGATCCAGACATACCGGAAGGTAGGCATGGCGAAGATCTTTTCTTTTAAAAACCTTCATTTGTTGATCGATGGGAAAACCAATAGGAAACCGTAGTTTAGGGGCTTATTTAGCAAACTCTAGGTTCTCAAGGAAGAACACAAACACAAAGCTATCTTCTATTAATCTGAACATTATAAAACTTCTTTATAATGCTGAATAACAGAGTTTGAGAATTCCTAGTGTCTAGCCTAATAAGGATTCTCGTCCTACAAGTTAGTAGCTAATATGGAAATTAAATTATGGTAGGATTCTAAATTATAAGAAGACATAATAAACTTAAATAACCTAGGATTTTCTCTTGAATCACAAAGTCTCAGTAAGTTTTTAAGTGTTGCCAAGGCACTCAAATAGCTCACTCAATGCACGGTGTTTCTCTTTCTTGGCATAAATGCGCACTTGATATACTTGAAGAAATAGAATTTTTTGCGTACAAACCAACTGATACTCCTATAGATCCAAACATCCATCTGCTACCTCTATGGGGAATCCCTTGCAAAATCTACATAGATACTGTCGAGCTCTAAAAAAATACTTGACAGTACTCATTATGCTTTCCAATTAGTGTTCTTAACCAATTCTTAGGCTCTCCAAGAGACATTCACTGGCATGTAGTAATTCAAATTCTTAGATGCATCAAGAAGGATTCAAGAAAAAGTTGTTGTATGAGGATAAAGGATACACATAGATTGTTGGAAACACTGATGCGTATTTTGCAGGTTTTCCATCAGACTGGCGATCTACTTCAAGATATTATGTTATGGTATTTGACAATTTTATCTCTCGAGAAAGTAAAAAGCAAAATGTGGTTGCTCATCTAGTGCTAAGGCAGGGTATAGGGCCATGACTCTTAGGACACATGAATTAATTTGGCTAATAAAGCATATGCTTACACAATAGAAGTTTTGTCGGTCCTTGTCTATGCAACTTCTATGTGATAATCAAGCTGCTCTTCAAACTTTTTTTCAATCCAATCTTTCATGAAAGAAACAAACACATCAAAGTTGATACTCACTTTCTAAGTGCAGATTCTGTCTGTAGTCATCTTTACATCCTTTCTTGGTTTGCAAGATCAACTAGCACATATCTTTACTAAGTCTCTTCAAAGTCCCCAAACTGATTATAACTCTGACAGCCTTGGAGCTTATGACTTATATGCTCTACTTAAGGGAAAGTGTTAAAATGAATATGGTTAGTGCATCTCATCCCTAGTCTACCCCATCTATTACCAAAGAAATTGAAAACAATAACACTACCAACTTAAAAGAAAGCTAAATAAATTTAATCCTTTATCTTGGAATGAATTAGATAAATTCGTCAAAGAAACTAATTAACTAAAAATAGAAACAACATATATTATGATAAATAAAACACTAAGCTAGTCGTAGTTGATAGCGAGAAGTAAAAGAAGGGCATCACTGTCCGTTACATGGAAAAGAAAGGAGGTAGAATGTTAATAACAAAAGGGCACCAGCAATATGGCTTCTCTTCAAACTATTTAGATTTCATCATTTTTTCTAACCAACTTCCTAATAATTACAGATCACATTCCTGGTGATAGTTAAAGTATTTATTATGCATTGTACATACTGGACATCATCATTGTTCACTTATGGTCCTATTGTAGCCTGATAACTGTTGTATTACTGATCCAGGGCCCGATTCTTTCTCCACTTCAGTGAATAATCCTATTTTTAAAACCTTGCATAAATGTACCGAACAATATTATTCAACTAGCTAGAAAAGTGGGGACAGCTTCTGTACACCAACAAGAAAGTATTCTGCACCTCCAGCACATCCATTTAAAATCTACAGATTACAACACCAAGTTGCAATCATAACAACAAATTCAACATGAAACCCAACAGTATATCCTAATATATACACATAAAAGAAAAAACAGTAATGATAGTTCTGCTAATAAGCAAATTACACGCATTATACAGCATTAATATCAGAATAATAATCTAACAAATATAAAGAATATCTAAGATTTAGATTCAAAGGTACAAGGCCTGGTATATGTTGGCTAATGGATTAGACAACTTAATGAGCCATGATAAGAAAACTAATCCAGACCCTCTCATTTCAGCTTAGAAACAAAAAAATGCTATCTTGCATACATTGATACCGCAAAATTCAGACAAGTATGAGCATCAATGAGAACGAAATTGCATATCAAGGACAAAATAAATCTTAAAAGGAAATTTTTTAAGCCGCAGAGGAGCACAGAAGCTCATGAAGATTTACATTGGAAAAATAAGAAATTATCAATTGGCAGAGACTGTGGGAAGAATCATACCTAAACATACTTGTAATTAGCATCCCGACAAATATAACATTCACTGGAAACCAGACCTTAATTAATCTCCATGTGAGTGGCTCAGTTGATATGATACCAGAGAAGCTCAAAATACAAACAATAATTACTGAAACAAGATTCTGCATTCATGTTCAAGGTATAAATCATTAGTTTAGTAAATAGAGTTGTATATGCTTATAATTACATACAAAAGCAAAAACATCTTAGTAGGTGAATTTAACCTGGTATAGCATCAAAGATATCCCAGCACTGAAGTCATAGCTGGAGAGAACATACTTGTTGACCAATATCATGCTACAGGAAGAAACACAATATGCAAGGCCCGAAAGCAATCCTTTGTCCGGTATACCAACTGCTTTGTTGTTTCTTATTGTTTTTTCTCTCTCTTTCTCCGGCTTCCCTGTTTCCACATCAGTCTCATCATCTTTGTTAAGAGACTTCATTCCACAAGAGAATCTGCGCAGAATAACCAAAAGATAAAAAATCCAACAATTTTCAGGATCTCACGCATAAGGTAGTAATATATCAAGAAAAAATTTTTGTCACTATCTAAGTTCTCCATAAGAAGAGAGAATCAGATTTAACAGTTGAAGATAGTTGAGTGAGGTCCACGCTAATGCACTTCCTTTTGAGTCCTACATAAGTCTTATTTCTAAGGAAGATGAGACCATTTACTTTTGAATTCAAGTTTTTCTGATGATTACTTCGTGACAAGGTCCTCCAGTGTTGCATTTAGCTATACATATCTGCGAGCCACCTCCAGGCTAGTATGATTATCCACAAAAGTCTTCTATCCTTGTGACCTGATGGATAATAGCTCTGACCATTCAACAGATAAAAAGAATATTTGTGTCTATCAATTCTGCCAATTCGCTCTAGTGCTGATGATATATTTGGGATTCAACATAACTATCCATTTAAGTACTCAATGAAAGAGTTACTGATATTAATCCCACAAAAAAAAAAAGAGTTACTGATCCCAAGGTGTCCACATATTCGCCTTCTCTTTTCAACCTTCCATAAGTTTGACCAAGGAAAGCAAACTTAGCAACTGTATGTTCTGCCCTAGGCAAGTCTGGTTTTAGAAGCGGCATTCTACTCCAGAGATCTTTTAATGATAGGTTATGCAATGATAAATTTATTCTTCACTTGTTCCGTTTTCTGATTTATTTAGCCTGTTTTCTTTTGGTGATCTGATGGGAGAGTGATAGGAGATCCTCACCGTAACCCATTTTTTGCTGTATTTCTTTCTATATATTTCAGAAGCACCTTTTACTTCCAGTTTTTCCCAAAAGAGATGCTATTCTGCTGTAAATCTCACATAATTTTACCTATTCTTTGCTTGTTCTGATTTAAATTCATCAGCTCTTCAGACGTTTAGGCTGGAAATTAATTATTTCATCTCCCTAACTTCTTCTGGGGGGTCTCTCTTGACATTCTTTTCCACCGCCCTTATTTAAAAAGGATTCTACCAGTCTTTAGCACAGCAACGGGAAAAAACTGTCTAAAGAATGTAGAAATTATAATTTACTGAATTAATTGAGTTAATATAAACCAGAGCATGAATATCTTCTCACCAATTTGATGAGCAGGATCATAATGGTATATCAAAATTTCTCTATGATTAAGATTAAACGTAATTTTTCAAAAAGCATAAGGAGAAGGATAATTAGATAGAAAAATTGAAAGTGCATTAGTTGTGAGTTCAGAGTTGTATTCTTTAAGTTAGGAATATCCATAATGACAATTATAATCCTAAAGATACCACTCCTCACACCAGCTCCATGGCCAGATAATCTCAGTATGAAGTCTAAAGGTGATTGAGTTCCTCTACTTTCCTCTAAAACACCGCCAGAAATATCTCTATAGCATCCAATCCACAAAACTGAAGTGAAATGGAAAGGTTTGATGCTCAAAAGAGACAAAGACAGATCTATTTCACAAGCCCCCAACTTCAGGATGAGATGAAAAACAAGTTAGAAGATAACTAATGAAATAAAATTAAGGGGAAAAGTGCACTTCTAGCAGACAACCACATAAATTCGAATAACGGATGTGGAACTACAATATGAAAAAGGCCACGCCACAGAAACAAGTTCATGATGAACTACTACAATAAACTTATCAAGAGACACAGAAAGATAGGGAAGGGAAAAACAGTTAATATTACAAGGAAAGGCAAGCTTAGACGGTAGAAAACAATGAAGTTCTCAGCATCATGAAACTGAGAAAATTTAACAAATACATTCTTTCGTTAGAACAAGTTGTGGAGGCAAATAATGGAGGAAGCTGATCGGTTCAATCATAGGAAAGAAGCAAATGGAAAAACCCAATCAAGAATATCGAGTTCGCTAGAATAGCGCATTGCTCTTTTTGGAGAAATCACCAAAGAATGCACTACTTCCAGTTCCATACGACCTTTGACTTATCCCAAAAACTAAAAGCTTAAAAATTAGTAATGTTACTTTTGCCAATATGGCTCTTCAGTGATAACAATGTTTCCAGGTTCATTTAAACAAAATAGCAATTGAATTTAGAATCTATTGATTAATGCCTACATCATAAATTAATAAGCTTAAAACAAAACGCATCAATAGGCATTGCAGAAGGCAGGAAGTCTGAGAAGGGACTTTGGGCTGAAGAAAGTAAACCAGAGACTTTATGTACTGGATTGTCTTTAATTTCTTAATGTTCACAACATTCTTTGTTCTCTAGGCAATCCAATCACGTATTACAGCATTCATAAGGCGCATTATATCGCTCCTTCAATTTCCATCCTACATCTTGGCTTGCTTGACAAAAGACCAGCACTTCAGTAGTTCATGTAAGTCATCAGCATGGAATGAACAAGCGGAAGATTTGGTAAGATGTGGAAAAGGATGGTTGATGTAGTTTATCTTAAAAGTGACTGTTTCCCTGGAAAACTATTTTAGCAGTGAGAAAACAATAAAACTGATTGACATCATAGAGATTATACTATGCTATTTCACCAACCTTTCCCTCTTTTTCTTCCCCGTTTAACTCCTCAACCCAATGAATGAGATAAGGGTGAGCAAAGTTGAGTTCATCTTTTGATAAAGTTGACAATAGCCTAAATGTTAATGCTGCTTTTGGTCTAAAAGAAAATGTCCTTGGTGATTTGCTGAAGCCTTGCTAGCTTGCACTTGTTCTAGAAGCTAGTTGTGGTTTCCTTTATTTAAATCTTAAGAGTAATTTTTGGTTATTCTGTAGTTGAGACAGAGGTCAATTAGTCTTAGGCTAGGGTTTTACTGAAGTCAACCTGCAGCAGCTTTTGGTCAAAGTTTTCAGCTCTTAGGATACTTAGGTATGAAGGTGCTTAGCCTAGCTGTTTTAACTTTGGGTCGGGTTGTAATGCCTACATATACCATTGTAAGAGCTCTAGATAAGGAGGATGTTTTTTCGAATGAAGAACTAGAATTTGTGTGTAGTGAGGTTTTGCCTCCTTCCCTTGTACTCTCTCACTGAATTCTCCTTTCCCCTAAATCCTTGTTCTATTCTTCTAAATCTAAGCTTCTTCTTCCTCCTAAAATTCCAATATTGCTTTAAAATCTAAGCAACAGCATATCAGCCATAGCTAGAAGCTGAAATGTTGGTGCATCATATCTAATCAAATTTAAGATCATAAACCAGCAGGGTGATTGCAGGCTTCAAGTGGAAAGAAAACAGCATCCAGTCCACAAGCAGAACCAAAGTTTTAGAACTGAAAATAAATTTAGATTGTTTTAGATCATTTCGCACATAACAAGATAAAAGTGTAGACACATTGGTCAGTGTATCTTTAGTATATTGCAGATATGTATTGGATGAGATCATGAATGTTGACAAGATGAATAATATATACCTTTAAGGAAAAAAAATTAAAATAAAACCGTAGTTTACTTTTTAAATTGCTGGTTTTATACAAGCACAAAGTACTTGAATAAATGAACATAAAGATGGATTTGAGCAACTGAGTAAATATGTATCTTCTCAAAATAAAAGAATAAAATATAAAGTGCAATGACTAATAATGGCATACCTGCTAAATACCTCTTCTCTGCCTGTACTATGGTCTTGATTCTGTAAGCTTTTTGGTTGATGAACTTTGAGAAATTATCTCCCCAATTTCACTGTGTTACTTGTCTTCTCTATGAGAATTCCCTCCAAAACAGGGTAGGAATCAGAAACTAGAGAGAATTTTCTTCAAAGCATAAAGTTCAGCACAACCATCAGTAATAGACCTAGAGTGCAGCGGGCAATTACAATAAAGAGTGGCAACCCAATGGCTGCAAGAAAACATCAAATTGGAATTCATATCAGTAATTAGAAAGTTGAGAACCATTTTTCAGTTTAAATTACTCTTTTGGCTGCTTAAATCTAGAATGTTTGACATTTATGATTGCATAACATGAAACATACAACTCTGCCGAGTGCTAAGCTCATGACAACATCAACAAACGGGTAATTTGATTATAAAGGTGGTTCCCTGAATCTAAAACCCCGTTTTAATGCCAATCAAACTCCAGAGTCCAACTAAGCAGGCAGAGAGCTTTGACAAAAACGAAAGGAAGAGAAACTTTCTCCTCTATTAAGTTAAAGGTCTAAGGTCTGAATCAACTAAAAAGTAACGCTACAAACTTCATTTCTTAAATAAAGTTCAACGGCCCATATCTGTATTGATGGCATGAACATCGAAGAATTCAATTAAAAGAACAGAAAGAAGTAAGAGGAAGAGAGATTTACCTTCAATTCATTCAAAAACAGAGCTAATGATGAACTTCAAGCATATATATATATATATATCTTAAGAACCTTTCTTTTGCTGGGTATATATCTTAAGAACCTACTACAGATAGACAAAAAAGTCTACAAAGAGAAAAGGAGAGAGACTTTGGGAGCAGTTCCAGTAGAATAACATAGAAGCAGAGAGGAGATGGTAATCTCAGGAATGAATCAGAACTGAGAGAGAAAGAGACGACAATCACAAGAGAAAGAGAAAGTGGGGAATTTTTTTCCTATTTTATATTGTTAGCGGTCGTGGGTGGCATTGGTTTCGAGTTTTAAGATTTTTTTTTCTTTTCTAAAGGTTTTGGGATGAATTGATATACGCGGGAGACTTTTTAATCCATCTTCAATGTATTGTTGGTACATTATATTATACTAGTTTAAATGTCCGTGCAATATTAGAATTTTTTGTAACAATTATTTTGACTTTTCATGTATTTAATTTAAAAAAATGTGATCTATTTTTTTACTTGTATCTTTATATTTTAGTATATATTTTAACGGCTATTTAATCTATATATAATTTTAGAATAGTTATTGAATATTTTTCTCAATAAAATACATTATAAGAATTAAATTGTTGTAATTGTTTTAAGCTTTCGTGCTATTGACTTCAAAATTTATAATATTTTTTTATACATAAGTCAATATTTTACTATATATTTTTAAATATTTTCAAGACAAAATAAAATGATTGCAAATCCTCAATAATGCCACTCCAAGATTTAAAACAAAACAAAATAATCAGTAAATCCTCAACAAACATTTAATATATAGGTAGCTAATAGGTAAATTATTATACTTTAATTTTATCATGGTCTTAGAGTAATTATTATTGAAACGATTTTATTTTTAAAATTCATCAATTTTTAAAAAATATTAGCAACACAAATATTTAATATTAGATTTAAATTTGATATAAGTAACTTATTATTTTTACAAAAAATACATAAATAAAAAATTTTCATAAAATTTTATAAAATCATAACACGTATAATGCATATCAATTAATTTTTATATATAAAACAATTGCATAATTACATATAAATTAAATTGTTTGTAATATATAGTAAAGAACTTTTGACACGTGCGTATAAAAATATAAATTGTATATTGTGAAGTGAAAACGCATCGAAAAAATTAAAATAATTATCACATAAAAAATTTATGTAACATAGGCTGATAACAGCGATTAAATGTATCATTTTAATAATATTTATTTCTAGGCACGTATTATAATTTTTATTTTTAATTTATTTGTAAACATACATATTTTTCAAAATAAAATATTTATTTATTAATTATATTATGGTCTCAAAGTAATTATTATTGAAACGATATTATTTTTAAAAAAATTCATCAAAATTTTTAATTAACAAACTATTTGTAACACAAATATTTAATAATTAATATTAAATTAAAATTTTCATGACAGATCAAATCACAACCCTTCATTCCACAATCCAAGGGTCCAATTTTATCTAAAAAAGATAATCATTACTTTTAATTTTATTATGGTCTTAAAGTAATTATTATTGAAACGATTTTATTTTCAAAAATTCATCAATTTTTAACAAATATTAGAAACACAAATATTTAATATTAGATTTAAATTTGATATAGTAACCTGTTATTTTACCAAAAAGAACATAAATAAAAATTTTCATAAAATTTTATAAAATTATAACACGTATAATGCATATTAATTAATTTTATATATAAAACAATTGCATAATTACATATAAATTAAATTGTTTGTAATATATAGAGTAAAATTTTGACATGCGTATAAAAATATAAATTGTATATTGTGAAACGAAAACGCATCGAAAAGTCAAAATAATTATCACATAAAAATTCATGTATACTACGTTAGTATACTTAACATGAGGTTGAATCAATAGTTAAATGTATCATTATAATAATATTTATTTCTAGACATGTATTATAATTTTTAGTTTTAATTTATTTGTACATATACATATTTTTTAAAATAAAATATTTATTTTTTAATTATATTATGGTCTCAAAGCAATTATTATTGAAACAATATTATTTTAAAAAAATCATCAAAATTTTAATTAATAAATTATTTGTAACACAAATATTTAATAATTAATATTAAATTATAATTTGCGACAGTCAAATCACAACCCTTCATTTCACAATCCAATGGTCCAATTTTATCCAAGAAAAGATAAACATTACTTTTAATTTTATCATGGTCTTAAAGTAATTATTATTGAAACTATTTTATTTTTAAAAATTCATCAATTTTTAACAAATATTAGCAATATAAATATTTAATATTAAATTTAAATTTGATACAGTAACCTATTATTTTAACAAAAAATATATAAAACAAGTAGCACATATAAACTCATCATATTAGGAAACTTCCAGTTTCATAATAAATTTATAATCATTCTTCGTATTTTAATAATTCGGGATGATCCAACTGATCATGCCAACTAATAAATTTTTTTATCGATGAAACTTCAAGTTTACTCAATATTGCATCTCAATTTCATAATTCTATACAATATAAACCAGGGAGAGATGAATAGTGGTATTCAGAATTGACATATATTCTTGAGTCATAATGGTAATGCATATGTCTCAAAAAGTCTCATTCATCCAATATCTCGATATAATGATAGTATTATTAATGCTAAAATAATGAGACTATATGGAGAAAATGCATTACAGAATTGACCATTAGTTGAAGATCATGTGGCTTTTTTAGAGCTTTTAATCAACTAACTCTTCTAAAGTTATTGATCAATAAGTTTTTCAAGAACTTTATACTACTATTTATACTTTGGACATATATATCAAATTTGTCTAAATAAACTACAAATATTGTTTAGACAAATTGCATTTTCACCATTCTTGATCCAAAACAAACTAAAATAATATATAAATACTAAGATATAAGTATATAGTATGAAAATATTTTAATAATAATCACAAAATGATAAAATAGAAAAGTAGCAATTCGATAATTTAAAATTTTGATTAACATTCAAAATGTTAAAAACTCTTTTTGAATATTCAAAAAAACTGGCTACATTCACGTGTGTCATATCAATATTATCGACACAAGCATCATTACTATAGTAACATAATTTAGGGAAGTAAAGAAATATCAATAATTAATAGAGATTCATAACATATTTAACGCATCTGCAGATGACGTGACAAACTTTTATATTATATCAATAACATATTAGAATTATTACTTTTATCTAAAAAAGATAATCATTATTTTTAATTTTATTATGGTCTTAAAGTAATTATTATTGAAACGATTTTATTTTAAAAATTTCATCAATTTTTAACAAATATTAGAAACACAAATATTTAATATTAGATTTAAATTTGATATAGTAACCTGTTATTTTACCAAAAAAAACATAAATAAAAATTTTCATAAAATTTTATAAAATTATAACACGTATAATGCTTATTAATTAATTTTATATATAAAACAATTGCATAATTACATATAAATTAAATTGTTTGTAATATATAGAGTAAAATTTTGACATGCGTATAAAAATATAAATTGTATATTGTGAAATGAAACGCACGAAAAGTCAAAATAATTATCACATAAAAATTCATGTACTACGTTGTATACTTAACATAGGTTAGACAATAGTTAAATGTATCATTATAATAATAGTTATTTCTAGACATGTATTATAATTTTTAGTTTTAATTTATTTGTACATATACATATTTTTCAAAATAAAATATTTATTTTTTAATTATATTATGGTCTCAAAGCAATTATTATTGAAAAAATATTATTTTAAAATAAAAAATTCATCAAAATTTTAATTAACAAATTATTTGTAACATAAATATTTAATAATTAATATTAAATTATAATTTGCAATAGTCAAATCACAACCCTTCATTCTACAATCCAATGGTCCAATTTTATCCAAGAAAAGATAAACATTACTTTTAATTTTATCATGGTCTTGAAGTAATTATTATTGAAACGATTTTATTTTTTAAAATTCATCAATTTTTAACAAATATTAGCAATATAAATATTTAATATTAAATTTAAATTTGATACAGTAATCTATTATTTTAACAAAAAATATATAAATAAAAATTTTCATAAAATGTTATAAAATCATAACACGTATATTGTATATCAATTAATTTTATATATAAAAATTGTATAATTACATATAAATTAAATTATTTGTAATACATAGAGTAAAATTTTGATATGCGTATAAAAATATAAATTGTATATTGTGAAGTGAAACGCACGAAAAATTAAAATAATTATCACATAAAAATTCATGTACTACGTTGTATACTTAACATAGGCTAGAAAACAGTTAAATATATCATTATAATAATATTTATTTCTAGGCATATATTATAATTTTTATTTTTAATTTTTTTAAACATACATATTTTTCAAAATAAAATATTTATTTATTAATTATATTATGGTCTCAAAGCAATTATTATTGAAACAAAATTATTTAAAAAAAGTCATCAAAATTTTAATTAACAAACTATTTATAACACAAATATTTAATAATTAAAGCAAAAAAAGACAAAGCCAAATTGAAATTCGCCAATCAAATCTCAACCCTTCGTCAACAATCCAATGGCCCAATTTTCACCCAAGAAAAAGACAAAGAAAAATCAATCCAAATCCAATCAAATCTCAACCCTTCATCAACAATCCAATGGCTCAATTTTCACCCAAGAAAAAGACAAAGCAAAATCAATTGAAATCCTCCACAAGCTATTTAATAATAAGTAGACAATCAAATCTCAACCCTTCATCAACAATCCAATGGCCCAATTTTCACCCAAGAAAAAGACAAAGCAAAATCAATCCAAATCCAATTAAATCTCAACCCTTCATCAACAATCCAATGGCTCAATTTTCACCCAAGAAAAAGACAAAGCAAAATCAATTGAAATCCTCCACAAGCCATTTAATAATAAGTAGATAAAATTAATGACCTAGGGCTTATTTGATAACTAATTAAATACTTAAAATTAATTAATTAATTAAATACAAGAAAGATGTGAAAATAGTTTTATAAGTTGAAGCATAATAAAAGAAAGATAACAAAACATACATAAAGAATTAACAAAACATTATAGGCAAGATCATTTATCAAATGGATAATAATAAATATAAAATATTAGAAGAATCAGAGATTCAGTTAAAAACAGATAAATATTTAATTAAAATACAAAAAATAATAATTTATATTGAAAAAGAAATAATAAACAGAAATTGATAAACTAAGAAATTTCTTGGGAACCTTAATTATCGAAAAAGGAACCGAAAAAGAAAAAGATAAGGGTAAAGAATTAATAGTATATCCAACCGAAAAAATAATACCAGAAAAAATTAAAGAAGAAATTAATCCTTTAAATAGATATTTAAAGAATTTAAAAATTCCATCTGGATATAAAGAAAATGTCTAGTTTTGAAACAGAAACAATTTCACCAGAAATAGATAATTTGATAACCCAAATATGAAACATATATATAAATGAAACATTTGTTAACTTAAAAGCTGAGATAAGGGAACCAAAACCTGAATGGAATCTACACGTAACAGATATACCAAGTAGGGGTGTTCATCGGTTCGGTTTGGAGAAAGTTCGATTTTACTATTTAGAGAAAAATCGGTTTTTTTCATTTTTTTTCAAAACCGAACCAAACCTAATTTACCTTCAAACCGAATTTTCTCCAAACTGAAATATTTCGGTTTGGAGAAAATTCGGTTTGGAGAAAACCGAAATATATAAAATTAATAATTTAAATTTTAAAATAATATTAATTATACTCTAATATTGATTATAATCTTAATTAAAATCTAATTTAGTTTGAATTATTAGTCTTTAAATAATATTTCTAAAAATATACAAAAATTAATTATTTTAAATTTTAAAATAACTTTAATTAAGAATTAACTTAATTAAGATTATTAATTTTTAATTAACTTAATTATTAATTTGGAGAAACTTTGGAGAAAATTCGGTTTTTCGGTTTGGCTTGGTCTAAACCGAAACCAAACCGAAATTTAATTTGGAGATGAAAAATTGATTTTTCTCCAAACCGAAATTTAAAAAAACCGAACCGAAAACTAAATTAAAATTCGGTTTGGTTCGGTTATTCGGGTTTCTCCAAATAGTGAACAGCCCTAATACCAAGCACAAGTTCAGGACAAACTTTAAATAGACCTTTTAACAAACCAGTTACAGGATATACTGGAGTAATATCAGCACTTAGACAGCCAGATGCTTACACTCCATATGATAAAATGAAAGGAGAGTCCATAAATACTTTTGTAATATTTTTAGATTTAGATTGCATAACTAATATAGAAGAAGCCATTGAAAAATGGGAAACCTCTTTAAGAATAGCACTATCGTCAATAAAATGGATAAAATGTCAACACAACATTTTATTGAATGAAGTATGGTTAATAGTGCATTAAGATATTGGCAAAATTTATCACAAGAAACAATAAAATTAATATTTGACCAAGATGATAATATAGCAAATATGATTACCAGGGCTACAGAAGTAATTAAGTTAGAATTTTATGGTGAAAGGAACTTTTTTAAAGACTCAGGAATGATTCAAAAATATGCTACAGCTTTACATAGATTAACTTTATGTGATATTTGTGAAATAGATATATATATATGTGTTTTCCAAGATTATTATTATCATATTTATAATCAAGTTCATAATACATTAGATTATTTAACTATGTTTTATTCTAAAATACCTGACCCTTGGGGATAAAAATTAATAAAAACATATAAAATTGGTGAAAATGATACCTTACGAAAAAGGATAACTCATTTACGAGATAAATTTAGTGAATGGTGTGGTGACGCTATTTTAGCTAAACTAACAAGAGGATTAAAGAAAAGAATATCTTTATGTTGTGATAAACCTAAAATGCAATTAATAATAGGATGTGATAGTCCTTATTATTATTCTAAAATTAAAAAGAAATATAAAAGACGAAAACATTATAAGAAAAAATATTTCAAGAAAAGAAAGACTAGATATTATAAAAAACGACAATATAAAACTCCTAAAAAACTAACATATAAAAGAACAAAGAAAAATTCACAAGAATGTAGATGCTATTACTGTAAAGAATTAGGACACTCTGCTAATAGATGCCTAAGAAATTTGAGAAAAATAAAAAGAAAATTGAAATAGATGAAGATATTCAAAATATGATAGAATTAGGAGACTTTATTCAGATAAATGATTTTGAAAATTTTAAGTATAGATGAAAGTATTTTATCATTACTGAAACAGAATATATTGAATCTTCAGAAGATGAATAATCAAGAAATAGTTAGTTCGTCAAATGATAATTTACCTGAACCAGTAATACAAATAGCCAAAGAAGATACAGGAGAATATCAAAAAGATATTCTAAATTGATAAAAGAAAATTAAAACAAATATAAAAAGAAGAATTTTCTTTAACTGATTTTTCTGGATTTAAAACTAATATTTTTGAAAAAATAGGATTACAACCTCGAAAATATCATTTATTTTATGGGTTAAATATACAAGAAAGAGCTTTAGAAAATACTCTAACAAGTAATAAGATAATAATACCTTTATTATCTTAAAAAGATCTACAAAAAAAATTACAAAAAATAAAACCAGAAATAAGAAATACATTAGGCTGGATCCATATGGGAGCAATTCAGATATTAATAAAAGCAACTTTTAAAGAAGAATTAAATACTCCCATTGATCTAGCATTAATGGATAACAGAATAAGAAATAAAGAAAAAGCTTGTTTAGGTATACTCAGAGGAAATTTACAATATGAAAAATTAAAATTTAATATATACCCTAGAATATCTTATCATCTAAATGATACAGACTTTGATAAAATATTAAGTTTAATACAAGATTTTAAAAGACATGAATTCTTTTATAATCATAATAGACCATATTCTATAACATATGTTATTTCATATGCAGTTTCTAATACACATCATTCAGAATACTTTCAAATAAAAGATATAATAGATTATCCCTATTTATTTAATGAAATATGTCAAAAACATCTTCCTACTTTACATAAGATAGAAGAAATAGAATCTCTTCCTTTAGAATTAGATTTAAAATAAAAACCACTTTTATTTACAAATAACTTTACCTTCTAGACTAAGTTTTACTAATATAGAAGTAAAAAGTTTACATCTTAGTAAAACTAATTCAACTAGATATATTACAGGAAAAGATGATAATATAAGAAATTAAAAAATAGATGAAGAATATTTTAATGGTATAACATTTCAACATGTAAAAATCTTAATTGATACAGGAGCCAATGGAAATTATATTAATCATCAACTTTATAATACCTTACAAAAACATAGATTAGAAAGTCCTCATCAATATTCTAACTTTAATGGAGAAATCCATGAAATAGATTGTGCAGTAGAAACATTAATAAAATTTGGAGACACCATAATTCCTATAAGATTACTTATAGAAAAAGAATGTGCCAATAATACGTTAGAAATCATGCTAGGATTAACCTTTCTAGAGAAGGTAAAACCTTATCAAATAACCTCATATAGTATAAAACTCATTTATAATAGACGAATAATTTATATTCCAAAATGACTAGTCCTTGTAGTATATATATTCCAATAAGAATTACTTATCCATATTATAAAGCAGAATATTTTGCAGCATATATTGATAGTGGATCATGATCTTGTCTCTGTAAACCAGATTGTTTTCCTGAACAATATCATACCACCTTAAACCCTATTAAAGGCCGTGATATTTCTAATCAAGTTATTGAGATAACACAAGGAACAGTAAAACCCATAATTTTGCTTGAATCATTTTTTATTAAATGTCCACCTTTTATTTTTTATCATACTAGTAGAGATATTTTGTTAGGAAATAATTTCTTTCAATTACTTAATAAAGTTACTTTTGATACTTTAGCTTATCAAGTTATATTTAAAACCCCTTGTCATCATTTGATAGTCGTCAAACGACCAAAACATGCTTATGCTAAGCCTCTACCTATACCCTTTAAACCCCGCACAACCCCAAGTGGTGGATTTGGATATACACAAAAACTAATTTTTTCGAAAGGAAAACCATTATTAGAATATCAAGTTGCTATAAGATACCTTGACACTGAAATAGAAGATATAAAACTTAGATTAAAACAACGTTACACGGAGAATCCCTTACAGTTCTGGGATAAAAACAGTTGCTAGCTAACTTAGAAATGATTGATGAAAATAACTAATTAGAGTAACACCAATGAGATATAATGAAATAGATCAGAAAGAATGTAAAGTCCAAATAAATGAATTATTAAATATGAAGCTGATTAGACCAAGTAAATCACCACATAGTTCTCCAGCCTTTATAGTTAGAAAACATATCGAAATAGTTAGAGGAAATGCTAGAATGGTAATCAATTATAAAAAGTTAAATAATAATACAAAATTTGATGGATATTTTTTACCACATAAAGAAAGCCTAATAAATATGATAAAACATAAAAATATATTTTCTAAATTTGATTGTAAAAGTGGATTTTGGCAGATTAAAATGGATCCTAATAGCATACCTTATACTGCATTCTCTACCCCACAAGGGCAATATGAATGGTTAGTTTTGCCTTTTGGATTTAAAAATGCTCCTCAGATATTCCAACGGAAAATGGATAATATCTTTAGAGATTATGATTATATCTTTATTTATGTAGATGACATATTAATTGCATCAGATAATATTCATGATCATATAAACCATTTAAATATATTCTGTAAATTATGTGTTGATAATGGACTTGCTTTATTAAAAAAGAAAGCAAAAATATTATAAAATAAAATAGAATTTCTTGCTATGAACATAGACGATAAAGGAATAGAATTACAAAATCATATTCTAGAAAAAAATAATCAGATTTCCTAATAAACTTGTTGATAAAAAATAGGTACAGAGTTTTTTGAGAATATTAAATTATGCATCATATTTTATAGAAAATTTATCAGCATTAAAACATCCTTTACAAGGACTATTAAGAAAAGATAAAATCTTCTCATTTGATCAAACATTAGAAAACCATGTAAAATTAATAAAAGAAAAATGTAAAACATTGCCAAACTACAGCTTCCTAGTGATAATGATGATTTAATATTAGAAACAGATGCTTCAAAAAGCTTTTAGAGTGGAGTATTAAAAAAGATAGACTACGACAACCTTCATAAAATAGGAGAATCTTTATGAAGATATACATCTGGTACTTTTAGTGATACAGAAAAAAGATATCATATTAATGAAAAAGAATTACTTGCTGTTTTTAAAAGTTGTCAGAAGTTTTATTACTTTCTATTACTAAAAAGATTTTTATTAAGAACAGATAATACCCAAGTTAGAGCATTTATGCAAAATAATCTACCTTCTAGACTAGAATACAAAAGATTGATTAGATGGCAAAGTTTATTATCTGAATATGTGTTTGATATTAAAACTGACAAAAAATGTTTTGGTAGATTTCTTAACCAGAGATGGCGGAGCTACTTAATCAGATTTTCAATCATCTTGAAGATATGAACCAAAAGGTTCAAAATATAAAAGAAAATTTATCTGATTTATTAGATATAGCAAATCTTCCAGGAATGACCTAGGAAGTGGCAGAACTATTACTCACTGAAAGCAGATTAATTAATTCTAGACTTTGTAGATATGATATGACCCATACCATGGTTAAAGGATTATTAACTAATATAGAAATTGAAAAAACATCTGATACAGGTACTACAAAAATAGAAATTGATGATGCTGATCAATGTCCTAAGCACGACTGGATAAAAACTGCTCATGAAACTGTTTCTCTCAGACCAGAACCCATTATAGATCACTGAGAGAAATCAAAACAGATATATTTTACCATCTCCTGTTGAGATACAACATCTACTAATGAGAGAATTATACAATCTCTCAAATACAGATACTCTATATATTGATTTTTCTGGGATACATCCCAGGATAAATTTTATCCAAGATTCTTCTCCTGAAGAAGTTAGGAAATGGTTTGATTTTGGAGCAATTAACTCCATATACTTAAGCTCACCAGAGTTTATAGAAATTCATCTATTACCTACTTGGGTAAAAGATGGAGTAAAATATTTTTATCTAAATAATCCTACTATTACCCCAAAAGATATTTTGGTCTTAAAACTGTTTTCTGCAGGATCAGATTTTTATACAGAAGACAGATATCCTGCTTATCACTTTATGCAGGTGGGAAAATCAAATAGTCTGACTATCTCTGTTCCAACAGAAAGAAAAGAATTTAAGAAATTTGATGAAAACGATATCCATTATCGCAGAGCTATAGGAATAAGAATTATTCTACAACAAATGGAAATCAGTTTCAAGAAAGGATTCATAATATATGGTGGCCAGAAGATGCACTCTTCAGTAATGATTAGTCCAGTAAAAAGGACACCTCAATCAGTAGAAAGATATTTACAAATCAGCAGAAAGATATTTACAAATCAGCAGAAAGATATTTACAAACAAAAGATATGTCAATTGAGAAGACATCAGAAAGGGACTTTTCCAGCATGCTTACCACAAAAAGACAAAGTCCAGCTCACAATGGATGAGGAAGATTCTGATTGATTACAAAACGACAAGAAGAAAAGTATCAAGACAAATGAGTCAGCAACATGATTGCAAAACGACATGATAGTCACCAAAGCATAAACAATGTAAAGACAAGATAGCCAAACAGCTGTAAAAAAAAACTTATTTAATAGTTTGTAATAGTTAGGTGGTGTTGTATCTATAACAAGGAGGAAAGACGAAGGATTAGGAAGAGTCAAGAAAAAACCTCCTTCTCCTTCTGTCTTTCTAAAAAAAGCCTCTCCAGTATGAAATAAAAATCTATAGTTTCTCAAAAACACTTGTCTAGTTGAAATACAATAATCTTTGATCAGAATAACCAAAGCTCTATATCTTCTTTATCTTACTCCGTACGCCTAGAGGTAGGAAACGAAACTAGGCTGTGCTAAGTCTTTCTGAAGGAAAACAAGAGAAGTTACCTGTTTGTCAGGTTGGGACTGGAACACTTGGTAAAAGTCTCTGTGGCTACCCGAAAAGATTTTGGTCAAAGAGAAAGAGAGGTAAGGAAGCGTGTTGGACCTTTTATTATTTTGATCTTTGATTATTATATCTTACATTAGACAATTTTTTTGGGACTTAAATTACTTATCACCAATGTTTTATTTATTTCATCTTTACAAAACATATTTAGCTGGATTATATAAATAAAAGAAATTACTTGTTCAACTATATGAACTCACTGAAAATCAAGATGAAAAACAAGATGTATTTGATGAACTTCACGCTGTAATAGAGACCATTAAAATGGTAAAAAGATATCTTCAAGAATTTGCATATTAGAAATCTTACTATACATCTTAAAGATTTTGCAGAATAAATCATGTTTCTTCATTTTGCTTTATGCCGAAGACATCTACATGGATTATAAAAAAAAAGTTATGGAACTTGTGGAGACTTGCAGAAACAGATGAACAAAGACAAGCAGTCGTCAGTCTGATACAAGACATTTTAGTATCTATAGACATAATCCAAGGATTTATGAGAGCTTACGCTAATTAAAAAAAAGAGAGAGTCTTGTTACTAGATATGTAACTGTCCTTTACAATACCTCTTTGTATATTACAAGATTATAAGTAAAATAATATTGATATCCTTAACCTGTCTGCCTCTATTTGATATTATCACAATTTATCAAAATCATATCCTAAAAAGTTTATTCATTCTCACAAGAGAGGTTCGGAACCATGAATTTTGGTCTCATTAGTAGATTTTGTATCTCAACAGGAGGTGGTAAAATATCTCTATTTTTATTTCTCTCAGTGATCTGTAATGGGTTCTGGGGTCTGAGAGAAACAGTTTCATGAGCAGTTTTTATACCATCATGCTTAGGACGTTGATCAGCATCATGAATTTCTATTTTTGTAGTACCTGTATCAGATATTTTTTCAATTTCTATTTTAGTTAATATTCCTTTAACCATGGTATGGGTCATATCATATCTGCTAATTCTAGAATTGATTAATTTTCTTTCAGTGAGTAATAGTTATGCCACTTCCTTGGTCATTCCTGGAAGATTTGCAATATCTAATAAATTAGATAAATTTTCTTTTATTTTTTGAACCTTTTGGTTCATATCTTCAAGATGATTGAAAATCTGATTAAGTTGCTCCGCCATCTCTGGTTAAGAAATCTGCCAAAATATTTTTTTCAGTTTTGATAGTTTCAATATCAAACACATATTCAGATAATAAACTTTGCCATCTAATCAATCTTTTGTATTCTGGTCTAGAAGGTAGATTATTTTGAATAAATGCTCTAACTTGGGTATTATCTGTTCTTAATAAAAATCTTTTTGGTAATAGAAAGTAATAAAACATCTGACAACTTTTAAAAACAGCAAGTAATTCTTTTTTATTAATATGATATCTTTTTTATGTATCATTAAAAGTACCAGATGTATATCTACATAAAAAATTTCCTATTTTATGAAGGTTGTCGTAGTCTATCTTTTTTAATACTCCACTCCAAAAGCTTTCCGAAGCATCTATTTCTAATATTAAATCATCATTATCACTAAGAAGCTGTAGTTTTGGCAATGTTTTACATTTTTCTTTTATTAATTTTACATGGTTTTCTAATATTTGATCAAATGAGAAGATTTTATCTTTTCTTAATAGTCCTTGTAAAGGATGTTTTAATGCTGATAATTTTTTTATAAAATATGATGCATAATTTAATATTCCCCCAAAAAACTATGTACCTATTTTTTATCAATAATTTTATTAGGAAATTTGATTATTTTTTCTAGAATATGATTTTGTAATTCTATTCCTTTACCGTCTATGTTCATACCAAGAAATTCTATTTTATTTTGTAATATTTTTGCTTTCTTTTTAGTCCATTATCAACACATAATTTACAGAATATATTTAAATGGTTTATATGATCATGAATATTATCGATGCAATTAATATGTCATCTACATAAACAAAGATATAATCATAATCTCTAAAGATATTATCCATTTTCCGTCGGAATATTTGAGGAGCATTTTTTAATCCAAAAGGCATAATTAACCATTTATATTGCCCTTGTGGTGTAGAGAATGCAGTATAAGGTATGCTATTAGGATGCATTTTAATCTACCAAAATTCACTTTACAATCAAATTTAGAAAATATATTTTTATGTTTTATCATATTTATTAGGCTATCACACAATATATAAGCATATTAGTCCTTATCAATGTTTGTCATTAATCAAAACTAATTATAATTAGATGATTTGCCGTTAGGGCTAACAATCTCCCCCTTTTAGATGATGACAAACTTTGATGCAAAATGTGATGGATTTAAACAATATAGTACAAAGAAGTATTGATTTTAATGATAGATAATAACCAATTTAGCACATTGACATTCAAAAGGCTCAATATGAGCCTATGACCCAACTAACCTCCATTTACCTCATTCCTTCCAACTAACAATTAGGATATGAAATATAACATTTAATCATTTAGAAAAAGTTCTAAGAGAGGTTTTAAGGTTGTCAAAGTTTAACAATGCTCCAAACTTTAAAATATGTCGGATAAAGGCTGCAATATTTGAAAATAAGCCTTTCTAAGATTGTTCAAATATGATAGGAAGGATTAAAACAGTTTTCAAACAATTTGAACAGCAGAAAAATCAGTTTTGGTAAGACAGTTTGGATGCGTCTGAACTTTTTGGTTTGCATCCGAACTTCAAGTCCAAACTTATGAACTCTATCCTCATATATTATGATTCTTTCAGTTTAAGTTTCCAATGCAGAAATATAGCCAATTATGCCACACAATGTACCAACTTTTCACATTGTTAGCACATAATTTTCACATTGTCAGCACACAATGCACAATCTATGCACAATCTTTCACACATTCTTGCACACATCAATGCCACACACATTTTTGCACACAGCTTTCTCCCCCTTTGTCATCACTCAAAGATGGGAATATGAAAATGAGACTTGATTACTTTTCCTCCCCTTTTTATGACAGCAGTTAAGCTTGTGGAGGAAAAATTATCATAATAAGAAGCTCTCAACACTGAGGTTTCATCATTGAGTTTCATGAGAAACTATTACATAAGCCACGTGAAAATAGTAATAGAATGCAGAAATTTAAAGAACACGCAGAGAAATTGCATAAACCAAGCTAGTAAGTGTTCATAAGTCATGCTAAGCAAAAAAATACAAGTAAAAGTAGTAAATAGAGTTAAAAGTGAAGATATGCTCAGTCTTTTGGAGAGTCTTTTCTAGGTTTCTTCTTGATAGTAACATGCTTGACTCGTCCTTGGCTGAAAGTTGGATTTTATGGAGTTGTTATTTCAGCTCTTGCAATTTAACCTCCTTCTTGACTCATTCCAGCTTGCTGCATTCCTTGATCTCCTCTTTGTGACTCCATGACATGCTCATTGCCATCCCCTTGGTCACCGTCATTATCATAATCTTCATCATCACTGTTTTCTTCAGGATTTTTTATCAATATTTCCTCAATGTGCTTGACTCTATTTTCTAAACTGTCCAGCTTTCCAAACACCATAGGAGCAAATGTTTCAAAGAATTTGTACATTTTCTCTATCTCCTTGATGTGATTGTTCAGTGCTTCTTGAATTGTATCTCCTCTTGAAATCCCTTCAGCACTAGGCCCTTCTCCAACATTAGGATGTAATTGAGCGGTTGGTTCTTCTTCAAAAAGCCTTCTTTTGGAGGGAGGTTGCTCCCCCTCACTTGTTGAATCATGCCTTCTCTTGGTTTTTATCTCTCTTGCCCAAATTTCTGCCTCATCTTCTTCTTCCTCAGTTTCCTCACTTTCCTTAGCTTCTATTCTTTTTGGAGGAGTTTCTCTTCTAGTTCTCTATACTCCCTCATCACCAAGAGGTAATTGCATTCTTTTGAGAGAGTCATTAGTATAAATCTGACTCCTTTTGAAGGTTTGTCCCCTAACAGGAAGCTTGACTCGAAAATGTTTGAAGATTCTTGTTAAAAGTCTTCCATATGGTAAAGCTTTGTTGTTAGTCTTTCTAGCCCCAAACATATGCTTCAGTGCCATATAACCAAAATTCAATCTCCTATGCTCATGCAAAGCAAGCATAATCACCATATGTATATTCCCCACAAATGTTTTATGTCCAAAGTTAGGAATAATCATGGTAGTAACCATATGATGCATAACTCTTCCCCTTGCACCTAAAGCTTTGATTTCCCTTTCTTTAATGGTCCTAAACTATCTACCATTGGTGAAAGGCAAGCCTCTTCAAATATTTCATTTGTAAACACCTCTCTAATATAGCAATGTTGTCCCATAGAGAAATACTTTACTCCATCATCACTCACTCCACAGATTCTATTCACTAATGCATCATTGAATTCAAAATCTATTGAGACACTCTAGAAGAATACCATTGAATAACATTGTCTCCTTCATATTTAATTCTTTCTTCTTTAAGATTTGCATAGAATTCATATATGAGTGAGGGATAATACTCTTCATCTATAACCAATAAGTTACTCCAGCTAATATCACCAAATAAAGATAGGACATTACACATGTTTGTGAGTTTGTCAAAATCAACTTTGTTTCCAGGGATGATTTTCCTTGATTCTTGTGCCAATCTTCAAATTCTGATGTAGCTTTGATTGAGATAAATTTGTTTGCTCCAGATGATGATTGAGGAACCTTAATTCTCCTTGGTTCATTGAGAATTCATCCTTCTTCTTTGTTCTGCACTTTCCCTTTTCCTTTCTCAATATTTGCTCCCTTAGTTTTCACCATGATGATTTTCTAGTAGAAAAGCAGCGAAATTTGAGAAGTGTGTAGGGTTTAGGAATTCAAAAATCCAAGTATTTTGATGTGAAAATGGTGAAATCACAGAGAGATTTAAGTTTGGACGCGAATGGGTAGAGAGAAATTTCAAAGAAGAGAGAGTTCAGATGTGATAATATGTTAGTAACAGCAATTTTGATCTCTTTAAAACCGCTGTAACTGCAAAGTTTGGATGACCAAACTTTTTGGTCTGTGTCCAAGTATGCGTCTGAACTTCTCTGTTTCTCTAGTTGTAGAAAGTTCGGACGTCTGAACTTTCTGTCATGCGTCCGAACATGCGTCCGAACTTTTCTGTCCAGAATTTTTTGACTAAGTTTGGACGTTCCATTTTCACTCAATGCATTCAAATTGTGCATCTGAATTTTTCCTGCTTTTGTCACACTATAATAAACACATTGGTAATTGAATTTTAAGATTCCTAAGAGCCTTCTTAAATGAGTAAACCTTTCCTCAGCCAAAGGCTTCTTAAATGAGTAAACCTTTCCTCAGCCAAAGGCTTTGTGAATATATCAGAAATTTGGTCATTTGTATTTATATATTCTAAGCATATGTTTCTTTTAGCAACATGATCACAAATAAAATGATGCTTGATCTCTATGTGCTTCGTTTTAGAATGTTGAATGGGATTTGTGCTCAAATTGGTAGCACTAGTATTGTCACATAATATTGGCACATTATTGAATTTAAGACCATAATCAAGTAGAGTATGCTGCATCTATAATATTTGAGTACAACAACTACCAGCTGCAATGTATTCAGCTTCAACAGTAGACAAAGACACATGCTTATTTTTTACTATACCAAGACACAAGACAACTACCAAGAAATTGACAATGACCACTTGTACTTTTTCGTTCAACTTTGCATCCAATATAATCAGCATCCGATGTTCAATTAGTTTAAAAGATGAAGATTTTGAAAACCAAAGACCATAGTCATGTGTATCAATCAAATAGCAAAAAATACGTTTGACAGAAATTAGATGAGATTCTTTAGGACAAGATTGAAATCTAGCATATAAGCACACATCAAATATAATATCTGGTCTACTTGCTGTGAGATAGAGTAAACTTCCAATCATACCTCTATATGACTTCTAATCGACATTTTTACCTTTTTCATTTTTATCAAGTTTAGTTGATGAGCTCATTGGAGTACCAATCCCTTTTGCTTGATCCATTCCAAATCTTTTTAATAGCTCTTTGGTATACTTAGCTTGATTTATGAATACTCCATCCTTAGTTTGCTTAATTTGCAGCCCAAGAAAGAAATTTAGTTCTCCCATCATACTCATTTCAAATTTATTTTGCATTGATTTGGCAAAATCTTCACAAAGGGATGTGTTAGTAGCACCAAAAATAATGTCATCAACATAAATTTGCACAAGTAAAATATCATTATTGCTAGAGGTTTTTATAAACAATGTTGTGTGTCCACTTTTCCTTTTACAAATCCTTTTGAAAGAAAAAACCCACTTAATCTTTCATACCAAGCTCTTGGAGCTTGTTTCAATCCATATAAAGCTTTGGTTAACTTGAAAACATGATTAGGAATTTTTTCATGAATAAAGCCAGGTGGTTGTTCTACATAAATTTCTTCTTCAATAAAATCATTTAGAAATGCACTTTTAACATTCATTTGGAATAGTTTAAAACCTTTAAAACAAGCAAACACCAAAAGTATTTTTATGGATTCTAGTCTAGCTACCGGAGCAACAATTTCATCATAATTAATACCTTCTTCTTGGTTGAAACCTTGAGCAACAAGCCTAACCTTATTTCTAACAACTTCTCCTAGTTCATTTAATTTATTCCTAAATACCCATTTTGTGTCAATAATAGAATGATAATGAGGTCTTGGGACAAGAGTCCATACTTTATTTCTTTCAAACTGATTTAACTCCTCTTCCATAGCAATAATCCAAAAATCATCACACAATGTATCATCAATGTTTTTATGTTCAATATGAGATAAAAGAGCAAAGTTGTCGATAAAATACCGCCTTGTTTTAACTCTTTGGGAGACATCACCAATGATTTGTTCCTTAGGATGACCTCTTGCATATCTTAGATCCTTTGAAAGTTCTTGATCATTGCTAGGTTGACCATCTTGTTCTTGCTCTATTATTTCTTCTTCTTTGGCATGTTCTTCCAATGTGGGTGCTTGATTATATGTTTGATTATCAAACACTGAAGGCCCTACATCATCTTCATTTCTTCTTTCAAGGTAAATGTTAGATTCATCAAAAGTTACATGTTTAGTTTCTTCAACATATAATGTTCTTTTGTTATAAACACTATGAGCCTTTTTATTTGATGAATACCCAAGAAATACAACTTCATCTGATTTTCTATCAAACTTTCCTAGATTATCACTGGTATTTAAGATTAAACACGTACAACCAAAAACCTTAAAATAGACAATTGAAGCAGTTTTATCAAATAGAAGTTCAAAAGGTGTTTTTCTTATGAAGGATCTTAATAGAACTCTATTCATTACATAGCAAGCAGTGTTTACAGCTTCAGCCCAAAAATAGTTTGGTAAAGAATTTTCACAAAGCATTGATCTAGCCATTTCTTGTAAGGTTCTATTTTTCCTTTCAACAACACCATTTTGTTGAGGTGTTTTAGCAACTAAAAAATTATGAGTTATACCATATTCATCACAAAATTTTGTAAAGTCTTGATTGCAAAATTCTCTTTCATTGTCACTTCTAATAGAAATCAATTTATACGCAAGAGAAAGTTTGAACCTTTTTGAAAAGTTTTGCAAATTCATGAAACGTTTCATCCTTTTGAGCTAAGAAAATCACTCATGTAAATCTTGAAAAATCATCAACAGTCACATAAGCATATCTTTTACCACCAAGACTAGTGGTCCTCATTGGTCCAAACAAGTCCATATGAACAAGTTCAAGAGGTTTTGAAGTAGAAACCATTTTCTTTGGTTTAAAGGATGTTTTTGATTGTTTTCCATATTGACAAGCATCACAAAGACGAGTTTTATCAAAATGCATTTTAGGTAATCCTCTAACTAGCTCTTGTGTGGAAAGTTTATTCAATAAATCCATGCTCACATGACCTAATCTTCTATGCCACAAATATCCATCATTATCATGAATAGCAAGACATTTTATATCATTTGTGATAACTTCATCAAGATATAACACATAAATATTTCCAACTCTATTAGCAACAAAGATAGATTTGCTACTTGCACTATCAAAAATAGTACAAGTATCACATTTAAATTCTACTTTACATCCATTGTCACATAGTTGACTAAATGCTAAGTAAATTATACTTTAAACCATCAATAAGCAATACTTGTTTAATAAGAGGGAAGGAACCTTTACCAATGTTACCTATTCCAAGTATTTTTCCTTTCTTCTTATCTCCAAATGTGACAAAAACTTTATGTTAGCCCTAAGGGCAAATCATGTAGTTTTGATTAATGACAAATATGTCATGTCCTGAAGCAGAGGAACCGGGAATGGGAAGAGGAATGGAAGTAGTTAAATTAGTTGAGATCAATAAGTGGGACGACACCGTTTTGGTTAAGGGAAACTAAGGCAACCTGGTTCAATTGAAGCATGCGTTCTTGGTGTTAGAAGAGAAGAAATTAAAAGACACGTGGACAGTGCAGATTTGAAGTTGAAGAAAGCCGTTGCACAGTTTTCTTCTTCACTGGGAGACTGAAGCTCAGGCGTGGATTGGAGATGAAGTCAGCAATGTCATGCGTGGAGGGATCAGATTGCTTCAGCAATATTTTGTCCTAGTATTTAAGCTAGTTTATACATATTGTATAGATGTCTTTTGGAATCAAGAAACCTATGTTCATGAGCTTTTCTTGAGCTCAGTAATTTCTTTCTGTTTTCCTACAATATGATCACCCTCGTTGCCTTTCAATCCATCCTCTCTCTTATTCTGTTTTATTTTCTGTTTGTTGACCTCATTAAGCTTCAGTCTTAGCTGAAGTGGGGTTTTGACTAACTGGGATTTGACATTTGGTATCATAGCAAGTTCGGTCCCAGGGGAAATGCCAGCAACCAGACAGCAAGAGAAGGAAGAGGCCATGCAACGGGTAGAAGGAGACATTGAGGAGCTGCACGGTCACTTGGAGGCACAGATGAAGAAATTTGGCACAGTGGAATTCGCAATGAAGGAGCAAGGGCATCGGGTGGACCACATTGAAAGAAGCATGGAGCAGATGAACGAAAGGATTGAAGGTAACACCAAATACTTGGCTACTATGATGATGAATATGCAGTCTGTTATGGCTACATTAGATGACATTAATAAGAAAATGGAAATCAGAGGGGGAAAACAAGTAGAAGGGGACAGTGGTAGTCAGCAGAGAACCAATTTTTCTCAAACCCCTGTGGTTACCGGTTCTGCTTTTATGGGGGAGGGGTCTGGTCAGAGAAGGGAGCAAAGGAATGACTATAAACTGCCTAGATTTGATTTCCCTAGTTTTGATGGGAAGGGGCCGAGAGAATGGAGAGGGAAGTGTAGACGGTTTTTTGAGTTCCATGCTATAACTGAGGATAGAAAAATGGGGATTACAGAACTACATATGAAGGGAAGGGCTTACACTTGGTTACAAGGGCTACTTAGGTCTAATCCTCAATGGACATGGGAGCAGATGGCTTGGGAGGCTTGTAGGAGATTCGGGGAGCCTGATGGAGGGGATGTAATGGAAGAATTCAATAGATTGAAACAAAAGGGTAGTGTGGAAGAATATATAGATCAGTTTGAGGAGCTTAAAGCTGCAGTGATGGCTCAAATGCCACTGGCCACTGAGGCTTATTATCTGTCTGTATTTGTGGGAGGATTGAAAGATGAGGTGAGACATTTGATAAAGGTTTTTAAGCCTAACACACTGATGGATGCCTATGAGCAAGCTACCCGAATTCAGTTACATGGTACTGCCATAACTAGAGGCCAGCCACCCTTTAAATCATATACACAAAACCAAAAATCAAATTCCCTCCAAAACAGTAACAAGAAGTTCCCAAATAATTCCTAAAAGTCATTCCAGAAAGAGCCTATGATATTCAAAAAAATAACTAATGCTGAGTTACAGCACAGAAGAGAAAAGGGCTTATGCTATAAGTGTGGAGAGAAGTATAGTCCAGACCATGTTTGCCCAAAGAAGCAGTTGAATATGGTGTTAGTAGAGGAGCTGGACCAAGGAGAAGGGGAAGAGTTCTTACTGTATGAGGAAGACTACAATGCAGCACAAGTGGAAGGAGTGATAGAGGAAGTTCTTGAGGAAGGATTAGAATTGTCTATGAATGCCATGACTGGCAATGTGGGAAATGGGACAATCAGAATCAAAGGCAAAATCAAAAATAGAGAAATATCAGTGTTGATAGATACTGGTAGTAGCTGCAGCTTCATAGATTGGAGAATAATGGAGGAATTGAAGCTCAGAAAAACCCCTACTAAACCAGTGTTGATAACCATAGCAGATGGCACTGCCATGGCTAGTAAAAGTATTTGTAAGGGACTAAGGTGGATAATGGGGGAACAAGAATTTAATCACAATGTGAGAATTCTCAATCTCAGCAGTAGTGACCTGATTCTGGGGACAGATTGGCTGAAACCCTTGAGTCCAATAGTCTTTGATTTCCAGTCATTACACTTATCTTTTAATAATGATGGAGAGGAGGTGAAGTTAGAAGGGGGAAATGAGGAAATTAAGTGGCAGCCAATGAAGACACAAACCCTACAGAAGATGCTAACTAATGGAGAATCTGTGTTGGTGGGGCAGTTGATGAGCATGGAGGAAATCAAGGAGGAAGAAGTCATACCAGAGGAAGTGCAGTCCTTCTTACAGAAATATGAAGATGTTTTCAGTAAACCCCAAGGATTACCCCCTACTAGAGGGCATGACCATCACATCCAGCTCACTGAAGGGGCTCAACCCTTTAAATTTAGGCCTTACCGTTATCCTTATTTCCAGAAGAATGAGATTGAGAAGATGGTGAAGGAGATGATAGAGGATGGAATTATTAGGCCTAGTAACAGTTCATTTGCCTCTCCAGTGCTGTTAGTTAAGAAGAAAGATGGAAGTTGGAGGTTTTGTGTTGATTATAGACAACTTAATAGCCTCACAGTGAAAGACAAGTTTCCTATCCCCATTATTGATGAACTGATTGATGAATTACATGGAGCTAAGTTTTTCTCTAAGATTGATTTGAGGTATGGGTATTTCCAGATAAGAGTGGCTGAGAAGGACATATATAAAACTGCATTTAGAACTCATTTGGGGTTATGAATTCTTAGTTATGCCTTTTGGACTCACCAATGGCCCTGCTACTTTTCAGTCCTTGATGAATAAGGTTTTTGCTGACTTTTTAAGGGAGTTTGTGTTGGTCTTTTTTGATGATATATTGATTTATAGTCCTGATCTAGACACACATGTGGAGCATTTGGGAAAGGTCTTTGATCTCTTAAGAAAGCATCAACTCTTTGCTAAACTGAGTAAGTGTAGCTTTGCCCAGCTGAGAGTGGAATATCTAGGACATATCATCAGCCAAGCAGGGGTGGAGGCTGATCCTAAGAAGGTGGCTGATATGCTTAACTGGCCTAGACCAGTGACTGTCAAGCAATTGAGGGGATTCCTGGGATTAACTGGTTATTACAGAAAGTTTGTGAAGGGTTATGGAAGTATCAGTAAGCCACTCTGTCAATTGTTGAAGAAAGGGAACTTCCAATGGAATAGGGAGGTAGAAGAAGCATTTGAATTATTGAAGAAAGCAATGAGACAAACTCCAGTGCTGGCTATGCCAGATTTCTCCAAGCCATTTGTGCTGGAAACTGATTCTAGTGAGGTGGGAATTGGAGCTGTACTTATGCAAGACCATAAACCTATAGCTTATCTGAGCAAACCACTGGGAATGAGACACAAAACACTCTCTGTATACGAAAAAGAACTTCTGGCCTTAGCTACTGCAGTGAGTAAGTGGAGACACTACATTGAAGGCAGTCACTTTATCATCAAGACTGATCATCAAAGTCTTAAATACTTACTGGAACAAAGAATTACCACTGTGGCACAGCAAAAATGGATCACTAAGTTGATGGGATTGAGTTATGAGATTCATTACAAGAAGGGAAATGAGAATAAGGTAGCAGATGCTCTCTCCAGGAAAGAGGAGTTAATGGCTATAACAGTTTCCATTCCAGTATGGATGCAGGAGATGATGGATAGTTATGAGGGAGATGACCAGGCTCAGACAAAGGTTTCAGCATGTTTAATAGGGAAAAATGGAGATGGAGAGTGGAAATTCCAGGATGGAATATTGAAGTTCCAGAACAGAATTTATGTAGGGTCAGGGAAGAATATCAGACTGAAGTTAATAGAGGAGCTACATTCCACTTCTCAAGGAGGGCATTCTGGAATTCAGGCTTGTTATCAGAGGGCCAAATAATATTTTTATTGGCCCAGGATGAGGGAGGAAATACAGAAGTTTGTAATGGAATGTGATACTTGTCAGAGAAATAAAGATGAGAGGGTGCACTATCACGAGGGCTGCTGCTGACCTCTTCTGTCGTTCTGAGATCGCTCGAGTCACATATCAATGGACTTTGTGAAGGGATTGCCTAAGTCAGGAGAAAGAATACGATATTGGTGGTGGTGGATAGACTAACAAGGTATGGCCATTTCATTTCATTGGCTCACCCTTATACTGCTCATAAAGTAGCTGAAGAATTCTTGGAGCATGTGTATAAACTTCATGGATTGCCAGTGAGTATAGTCTCTGATAGAGACAAAATTTTCACCAGTCATTTCTGGCAAGAATTGTTTTGAACTTGTGGAACTAAATTAGAGATGTCCACTGCATATCACCCTCAAACGGACGGCCTTACAGAAAGATTAAATCAAACTCTGGAGATGTATTTAAGGTGTTTTACTAGTGCTAGACCACAGAAATGGGTAGAATGGCTTCCATTAGCTGAATGGTGGTATAATACTTCATTCCATACAGCCTTGAAAATGACTCCATTTGAGGCTTTGTATGGGTATAGAGCTCCAGTTCTTTCTCTGGGACCTTATGCATCAGGGAATAATGCTGCTGTGGCAACATACTTAGCTGACAGAAAAGCTACTGAAGTTGTCCTAAGGGAAAATCTGCAAAAAGCTCAGAATAGGATGAAAACTTATGCTGATAAACAGAGATCTGAGAGATCTTTTAATGTGGGAGATTGGGTTTACTTAAAATTACAGCCTTTCAAACAAACATCTGTGGCAGTTAGGAAGAACTTAAAACTGTCATCCAAATTTTATGGACCTTATGAGGTGATAGAAAAGGTGGGGGCAGTGGCCTACAAACTCAATCTACCTGCCCATTCCAAGATTCATCCAGTCTTCCATGTCAGTTTGTTGAAGAAAAAGATTGGAGGTCACAAGGTAGCATTCCAGGATTTACCAATTGTAGGGGAGGATGGGCAACCCAAACTAGAACCTGCTGCAGTGCTAGGAAGAAGGCTGATCAAAAGGAAAAATAGGGTTGTGGTGCATTGGTTAATACGGTGGTCCAACCTTCCAGATGAAGAAGCTTCATGGGAGGACGCGGATTTCATTAAGGCACAATTTCCAGACTTCCAGCCTTGAGGACAAGGCTGTTGTTGAGGGAAGGCATTGTCATGTCTTGAAGCAGAGGAACCAGGAATGGGAAGAGGAATGGAAGTAGTTAAATTAGTTGAGATCAATAAGTGGGACGACACCGTTTTGGTTAAGGGAAACTAAGGCAACCTGGCTCAATTGAAGCATGCGTTCTTAGTGTTAGAAGAGAAGAAATTAAAAGACACGTGGACAGCGCAGATTTGAAGTTGAAGAAAGCCGTTGCACAGTTTTCTTCTTCACTGGGAGACTGAAGCTCAGGCGTGGATTGGAGATGAAGTCAGCAATGTCATGCGTGGAGGGATCATATTGCTTCAGCAATATTTTGTCCTAGTATTTAAGCTAGTTTATACAGATTGTATAGATGTCTTTTGGAATCAAGAAACCTATGTTCATGAGCTTTTCTTGAGCTCAGTAATTTCTTTCTGTTTTCCTACAATCTGATCACCCTCGTTGCCTTTCAATCTATCCTCTCTCTTATTCTGTTTTATTTTCTGTTTGTTGACCTTATTAAGCTTCAGTCTTAGCTGAAGTGGGGTTTCGACTAATTGGGATTTGACAAAATATTGATGAGGACTAATATGCTTGTATGTTGTGTGATAGGTTTTGTGAACTAAAAAGTATGACGTCTCATTGCTTTGAAGCCAAAGTACAAGAACAACTTGAGTAAAGCAAAGTGATTGAAGTTTGAAGAAGGTTGTTCTTAGATGATCTAAAGGCATTGAAGACTTGGAGTATAGTGTATTTACTTAGTAGGTAAATCTCTATGTAACTCTACACTTGTATGTCTTGGTTATCATTTTTTTTTTAAACCACCTGCAATGGTGGGGGGTTTGGCATAGACCCCTACCTGTTTATTAACAATGATAATAAATTTACAATGTAAGAGAAACTAAAAGAAAACACCAAAAAGTAGGCAAAACAGAAAGATAAGCAAATAGTATAAATAGCAAGATCCTAATTAACTCCGTAGAATGTGGTTATCATTGAATGCATAAGAGAGCATAAAATGAGTCTTATAATCTTAAAAGGCTTTGAATGAATCTTTTAATGAATGTGGTTTTGTGTCCTAAAAGTTTTTAAGTAAACTTCATATGATCAAAGGAATTTGATTTTGGTTTTTAAGCTTATATATGTCTAAATAAGTTTTCTATACATACCAATTTTTTTTCAAACTTATTGAAGTTAAATCTCACATGATTTTACAAAGTTTGAATATACTTTCAAAAAATTCGGTCGTCCGAATTTTGTAGCAAAAGTTTGCTACTGTTCTTCTAGAGAAATTCGGAAAAAGATTCGGAAGCATGAAGAAAAATTCGGTCATCCGAATTTTGGCCTTCAGCATGATCACTGTTTTTCTAGAGAAATTCGAACAAAAATTCGGACGCAGCAGGAAGAATTAGGTCGTCTGAAAAATTCGGACACAGAATTTGGTCGTCTGAATTTCCTGAAAATAGCCATTAACTAGTCGTTTTATAGATATTAAAACTGATTTTCAAATTTTATAAAAGTTATAAACTTGAATTTTTTTGTTAGTTTTGAATTCTTGAGAACTCTAAGCATTCTAAAGCCTTTTACAAACATTTCTTAAGCCTTTTATAAATTGCTTGTGTTCTTTAATCTTACTTTCTTGTATTGCTGTGTTATAAATTGTTTATAACTTGACTCATATAATCTTTTCTTTGCTTAGACGTATAAAAGGTTTTAATTTGCAAAAATTAACCAAATACCTACCTAATTCACCCCCTATTAGGTATTTCAATTGGTATCAGAGCTAGAACTTCTTTGTGTGGTTTGACAACCTAGAAGACAAAGATCCTATGGCTAATATATTTCAAACCTATCTTACCTAGAAGGATCATCTACAAATAAACCACCATTGTTTGATGGAACAAATTGCACTTTTTGGAAGACTAGAGTTAAAATATATATTTGTTCTATCAATTTTGATTTGTGGAACATAGTTGAGAAAGGTCTTTATGTCCCAATGAAAATGAGAGCAGATGGAGTAACCTCAGAACCCAAATCCACTGATGAATTTGATGAGCATGATTCAAGGAAAATGACATTAAATTATCAGGCCATGAACATATTAAGTTGTGCATTAGATGTTACTGAATACAATAGAGTTAGTGGGTGTGATTTTGCTCATGATATTTGTACTCCAAATTACACATGAAGGTACTAATCAAGTTAAAAAATCTAAACTTGCTATACTTGTTAGAGATTATGAGCTGTTTACCATGAAACAAGGTGAAAATATTAGTGATATGTTTACAAGGTTTACTAACATTTTCAATGGCTTGAAAGCTTATGGTAAAAGCTATACTATGGGAGAACAAAACAGAAAGATTTTGGATGCTCTACCAAAATCTTGGCAGCCAAAGACACTTGCTATTGAGGAGTCCAAAGATCTAAAAACTCTTCCTCTTGAAGAGCTTATCAGATCACTACTCACGCATGAAATGAAGATGAAACGGCTGAATGACAAGGAAGTTGAAGAAAAGGGAAGAAAAGAAGTTGTACTCAATGCTTCAAATCACTTGAGTGAACAAGAACTATCTTCAAGTGAAGAAGAAGGAGGAAACAGTGGAGAAGAAGAGATTGCAATGGTAATGAGGAAGTTCAAGAGATTCTACAAAAAGGAGTTTCTCAAGAAAGGAAGAAAGCCAGTCAAGAAGAGTGGACAATCCTCATCCTATAAACCTCAATGTTTTGAATGCAAAAGCACAGAGCATCTTATTACTGACTGACCCAAAGTGTTGGAGAGGGAAAGAGACAGTAAAAACAGAAAGAAATCTGCCAAGAAAGGAAAGGGATTAGCTGGAACGTGGGATCAACAAGAAAGCAAGGATGACAGTGAAGGGAATGCCAACATATGCTTTATGGCCATTGATGATGAGTTACAATCTTCACTTTCTATTTCAAATTTCTGTGATGATGATATTGATTCTAGTGATTTGATTGTAGAACTGTATGAAGAGTTGAAAAAGGCTTAAAAAAGAAACAAAGAAATGAAATTCAAAATCAATGATTTATCAAATGAGAATTCAAAATTATGTGTTGAAAATGATAAACTTCTTGAGACCATTAATTGCCTTACCATTGAAAAGGAAGTTTTGAATACAACTATACAAAACGTATCTTTTGAAAACAAAAATCTTTGTACAAGAATTATTTCTCTTGAATCAATGCTAAAAGATCATGAGTCTTTGAAAAGGAAAGTTAATGATCTTACTTTATGCATTGAGAGATTTACAAATGGAAGAGAAAATTTAAATAAACTTCTTGGTTATCAAAGATCTTCATTTGTAAAACATGGTCTTGGTTTTACACATGATTGTTTTGATCCAAAACAAAAAAATTTATTTGTTAAAGAATCTTCCCATTCTAGGTCTCATATTTGTTGCACATATTGTGGCAAGTATGGACACAAGGTTTCTAGATGTTTTATAAAAAGAAAGATAGAAAATGGTGTTAAGACCATTTGGAAAGTCAAAGGAACTATTACTAACCCCCTTGGACCCAAGAAGATATGGGTACAAAAAATCACTCTTCCTAATTTGGTACAGGTACAATTTTCCTCAAGATCAAGTGCAACTAAATAGTTTCTTGACTGTGGCTGCTCAAGGCACATGACTGGAAATGCTTCACTTGTTAGTGAGTTTCAAGCTACAAGTGAAGGTTTTGTCACATTTGGAGATAAGAAGAAAGGGAAAATACTTGGAATAGGTAAAATTGGTAAAGGTTCTTTCCCTCTTATCAAGCAAGTTTTACTTATTGATGGTTTAAACTATAATTTACTTAGTATTAGTCAATTATGTGACAATGGTTGCAAAGTTGAGTTTAAATGTGATACTTGTACTATTTTTGACAGTGCAAGTAATAAAACTATTTTTGTTGCTAAAAGAGTTAGTAATGTATATGTTTTATATCTTGATGAGCTTATTACTAATGATATTAAATGTCTTGCGATTCATGACAATGATGGATTTTTATGGCATAGAAGATTAGGACATGTGAGCATGGATTTATTGAACAAACTTTCTACACAAGAACTAGTTAGAGGATTACCAAAAATGCATTTTGATAAAACCCGTCTTTGTGATGCTTGTCAATATGGAAAACAATTAAAAACATCTTTTAAACCAAAGAAAATAGTTTCTACCTCAAAACCTCTTGAACTAGTTCATATGGATTTATTTGGACCTATGAGGACTACTAGTCTTGGTGGTAAAAGATATGCTTATGTGATTGTTGATGATTTTTTAAAATTTACATGGGTAGTCTTCTTATCACAAAAAGATGAAACATTTTATGAATTTTCAAAAATTTTCAAAAAGGTTCAAATTTCTCTTGATTGCAAATTGATTTCTATTAGAAGTGACAATGGAAGAGAGTATTGTAACCAAGATTTTACAAAATTTTGTGATGAGTATGGCATCACTCATATTTTTTAGTTGCCAAAACACCTCAACAAAATGGTGTTGTTGAAAAGGAAAAACAGAATTTTACAGGAAATGGCTAGATCAATGCTTTGTGAAAATTCCTTACCAAAATATTTTTGGGCTGAAGCTGTAAATACAGCTTGCTATGTAATGAATAGAGTTTTACTAAGACCTTTTATAAGAATTGTTAGCCCTAAGGGCAAATCATGTAGTTTTGATTAATGACAAATATTGATGAGGACTAATATATATGTTGTGATAGGATTTTTGGATTGAGAAGGAAGCAAGTCTCATTGCCTTGGAGCTAGCAATGCATGAGCAACTCAAATATGTCAAAGTGATTAAAGATTGAAGAGTTTGTTCAAGATTAATGAAGGCTTTGAAGACATGAAGTGTAGGTGACATGTGGTTAATAGGTAAATATTGTAAACCCTACACTCTTAAGTCTTGGAATCTATGAGTTGCAATTGAGAGCACAAAACTTGATTTAAATGGTTTCAATGGTTTTGAACTTACCTAAATTATCAAGTTTTCATAAATGGTTTTTGCACATAAAAGATCTTTAATGACTTATCTTTAAGGCTAGAATGTTTTCCAACTTGTTTGAATTGATTTGAACATGTTTTGACAAAGTTTGAAAAATTCGGATGCAAGATTCGGACGCAGTCCAAAAATTCGGTCGTCTGAATTTTGTAGCAAAAGTTTGCTACTATTCTTCCAGAGAAATTCGGAAGAAGATTCGGACGCAGCCAAAAAATTCGGTCATCCGAATTTTGGCCTTCAACATGGTCACTGTTCTTCCAGAGAAATTCGGAAGAAGATTCGGACGCAGCAGAAAAAATTCGGTCGTCCGAAAAATTCGGACGCAGAATTCGGTCATCCGAATTTTCTGAAACTAGCCGTTACTAGCCGTTTTATGAACGTTTGAACTGATTTTTGAATTCTATAAAAGCCATAAACTCCAGATTTTTTAGTAAAACTTTGAACTTAAGAAATCCTACAAGCTCTAACTTGTTTTACATCAAAATTACTTGAAAAGCTCTCAAATTGCCTTGTGCTCAAAGATTGAAATTCAAGATTCCAAAGGCAACAGAGTGTGAAGGTGAAACATTGTGTAATCATCTACCAACAAAGTGGTAACATCTTACGCACTCTCTTTTCTTCTCTCAATTGTGTTTTCTACTAGCTCATTGCAAGGTTATCTTGTGACATAAAACCCTTTTGTGTTAGGGTGAGCCATAGACTAGATTAATCAAGGTTGTGGTGTAAAACCCGTTTGTGGGTGAGCCTTTGATTATATTTGTCTTTAGGTTGTCTTTAGATATAAAACCCTTGTGGAAGGGTGAACCTTGTTTGTATAATTACTAAAAGAGGTTGTGAGTGTAAAACCATTGTGTGGTGAGCCTCTTATGTAATTGTTGAATTTGAGCATATAGTGGATTGGTTGAAATCCTTGAGTGTGGACTCAAGGTAGTGGATGTAGATCTTGGAGAGATCGAACCACTATAAATCGTGTGTTCATTTTCTTATTGCTTTACTTGTTTACATACTTGTGATTATTATTTATGCTTAGTTGTTGATTGATTGGTTATGGTCTTATAGTTTGATAATCCTGTATTAATCATCAAATCACATATAACTTGAAGTTTGTGAATTTAAAGAAGATCTTTTATTAAGACAAAGGATTTGCAAAAAGGGGAAAAGATTTCGATAATTAGCCAAAGACCTAATTCACCCCCCCTCTTAGGTCTTTCAATTGGTATCAGAGCAAGGTCTTCTTTTTAAGGTCTAACAACCTAGAAGTAAAGATTCTATGGCTAGTTTATCAAATTTGCCTTATATGGAAGGTTCCTCTACAAATAGACCTCCTTTGTTTGATGGTTCTAATTTTACATTTTGGAAATCTAGAATTAGAATTTTTATTTGTTCTATTAACTTTGATTTGTGGAGTATCATTGAGAAAGGTCCCTATGTTCCTATGAGAATAAAAGCTGATGGAATTACAAGTGAACAAAAGTCTATGGAGGAAATTGATGAGAACGACTCAAGAAAGATAACCTTAAACTACAAAGCAATGAATATCTTGAGTTGTGCATTGGACGTGAATGAATACAATAGAGTGAGTGATTGTGACACCGCTCATGACATGTGGAGACTTCTTCAAGCAACACATGAGGAAAGAGCCAATATGTGTCTTATGTCAATAAATGATGAGGTACAATCCACTCCTTCTACCTCTATTTACTGTGATGATGATGTTGATGATATTGATGATCCTAGTGAATTACTTGTTGAGATGTATGGAGAATTAAAGAAGGCTTCAAAAAGGAATAAGGAAATGAAAACCAAAATTAATGATTTGTTGAATGAGAATTCAAAATTGTTTTGTGAAAATAAAAAGCTTCTTGATTCTATTGAATGCTTGAATATAGAAAAAGAAGTTTTAAATGTCTCTTTACAAAATATGTCCCTTGAAAATAAGATTCTTTGTGAAAAGATTTTGTCTCTTGAAAGAATGCTTGTTGATCATGAGACCTTGAAAAAGAAGGTTGATGAACTTACATCATGTATAGAAAAATTTACAAAAGGAAGGGACAATCTTGATAAAATTCTTGGAGCTAAAAGATCTCTCCTTGTCAAACATGGTCTTGGTTACAATTATGTAAACAATGTGCCTAAATATAACAAATTCTTTGTTAGAGCTACTTCTACTTCCATGCATCATACTTGTTGTACTTATTGTGGAAAACATGGACATAAAGTCACCAAATGTTATGTTAAAAGAAAAGTAGAGAATGGTGTAAAAACCATTTGGAGAGTTAAGGGAAATATTACTAACCCTCACGGACCCAAGAAAGTATGGGTACCAAAGGAAACTTCCTCTTCTTTATTGCAGGTACTCTCCAATTCAAACTCAAGCACCACTAAATGGCATATTGATGATGTTGGCTTAAAGAATAACAGAAAACACCTCATGCATAATCAAGGTCAAAGCAACCGATGAAGTAACCAATGTTGATAAAGATTCCTCTCTTCTTTTTTAAACAAATGTTGCGTAGTGATAATTTGAAATATAATTTAGCTTAACATTAGTCAATTATGTGATAGTGTGAAAAGTTGAATGTGAATGTAATACTTGCACTATACTTGATGGTGTCAATAGTAGAACTATTTTTGTTGCAAATTGTATTAATGCCTTGCCTTGATGAACTTGTTGCTTATAAAGTTAGATGATTTTCCACTCATGATAATGATCATTATTTATGGCATAGTAAACTTGGTCATGATAAAATGATTAAAATAACTATGATTGAATATCTATGCATTTGCTTGGCCAAAAACATCTTTATGAAACTTCACAAAATGATCAGACTTGAAGTTTGGATGTAGACCACAAGTTCGGTCACCCGAACTTATGTGACAATATGACATTTTGTGATCTTGATTAATTACTCGCAAAATGTTGCAATATGTGTTTTATCTTGATAAGCTTGAATGTCTTGTGGCTTATGATAATGATGGATTTTCTTGGCATAAAAGATTAGGTCACGTGAGCATAGATTTGTTGAGCAAACTTTCCTCTTAAGATTTAGTTGGAGGATTACTAAAAATATGTTTTGAGAAAATTATCTTTGAGATACTTGTCAATATGGAAAACAAACAAAAGAATCTTTCAAACACATGAAAATGTATTTAGACCTCAATCATCTTGAACATGTTCATACGGATTGATTTGGACTTATGAGGTACTCTAGTATTAATGACTTGAAGTATGCCTTAGTAGTGGTTGAGGATCTCTAAATATTCACTTTAGCATTATTCTTTGCTCAAAAGAAGATAAAGTGTTTCATATGATTGTAAAACTATTCAAAAAGGTTCAAACCTCCCTTGAGTGCAAATTGATTTCCATTAGAAGTGACAATGGGAGAATTTTACAACTAAGTCTTTACAAAATTTGCTTTGAAAATTGAATTCCATATAATTGTTTCAACTGCAAAAACCCCACAACAAAATGATGTTATTTGAAAAGAAAATTTAAACTTTGTAAAAATTGGCTAGATCCATGCTTTGTGAAAATTCTTCCTCAAAAATATTTTTAGTCCAAAGTCGTAAACATCACATGTTATGATAAATAGAATTCTTTTAAGATCATTTTGAAGAAAACATCTTTTGAATTCTCTTTTATAGAATGCCTCAAATTGCATATTTTAAAATGTTTGGTTATAAATGTCTTATCTTAAAGTCTTGTGTTAACTTACTTAAAATTTGATAGAAATCTTGATATTGGTATATCTCTTATCTATTCTTCTAACAAAAAGGCTTATAGAATTTTATAACAAAAAGAACCTTACATGATGAGGAAACCATTCATGTTAGCTTTGATGAATCTTACATTTACTTGGAAAGAAAAGATGAAGATGATGTAGGTACATCTATGAATGACTATCAAATCCATCTTCAAGCACCAACTTTGAAGGATATACCAATGAGCAAGAAATGATTGAACAAAATGATCAACATAGTGGTGACCAAAAGCTCTCAAAGAACTTAAGATATCCAAGTGGCCACCCTAAGGAGCAAATCATTGGTGATATCTCCCAAGGAGTAAAAATAAGTCGGTATTTTATCAATAACTTTATTCTTTTATTGCATATGAGCCTAAAAGTATTGATGATGCCTTGTGTGATGATTTTTGGATTATTGCTATGCAAGAGGAATTAAATAAATTTGAAAGATACAAACTTTTGGATATTCCTAAATCTCATGATCATTCCAATATTGGAACTAAATGGTTTTTTATAAATAAACTTATTGAAACCGGAGAAGTTGTTAGAAACAAGGTTAGACTTGTTGCCTAAGGATTCAATCAAGAAGAGGGAATTGATTATGATGAAACTTTTGTTCTGAATGCTAGACTTGAGTCTATAAGAATGCTTTTGACTTGTACTTGCTTTAAGTTATTTCAAATGAATGTCAAAAGTACTTTTCTAAATGGTTTTATTGAGGAAGTAGTTTATGTGGAACAATCACCTGGTTTTGATCATGAAAAGTTTCCTAAACATGTTTTCAAAATTATCCAAAGCTTTGTATGATTTAAAACAAGCTCCTAGAGCTTGGTATGAAAAATTGAGTGATTTTCTTTTTTCAAAAGGATTTTCAAGAGGAAATGTTAACACTACTATTTTCATAAAAAAAACCTCTTGTAACAATGATCTATAAGTTGTCCAAATATATGATACAATTTTTGGTGCTTCTAATACTTCACTTTGTGATGTGTTTTCCAAGTTAATGAAAAGTAAATTTGAAATGAGCATGATAGGAAAACTTAATTTCTTTCTTCGCCCACAAATCAAGCAAACCAAGGATGGCACTTTCATGAATCAAGTTAAGGTATAAGCACTTCCATAAGTTTATCAACCATGCTTGACAAGAATAAAATGGTTTCATAGGAGTAGTCAACTCTATTTGATAGCAAGTAGAAACAATATTATGTTTGTCATGTGCTTGTGTGCTAGATTTCATCTTGTCCTATAGAATTTCATTTGATTACTATTAAACACATTCTTTATTACCTTATTAATACTCTAAGTGATTATAGTCTATATTTAAAATGTGTGACTATGCTGTGTGATAACACTAATGCAATAAATTTGACCATCATACTATTCAACAAACTAGGACAAAGCATATAGAGATCAAACTTCATTTCATTAGAGATCATTCTACTAAGGGTAATACTTGTTTAATGCATGCTTGCATAAATGAACAAATTAATGATATCATTACTAAGCCATTGGCCGAAGAAAGGTTTGACCAATCTTAGAAGAAGCTTAGGGATTTCAAAATTCGATAACTAATGAGTGTATTCAAGTGTTATAGCTCCAGGTGAGGACAAAGAAGCTTAGCATGAGAAAAGGAAAGGGAAAGCAAAAGATGTGAGAAGGAGGACTAGTGATCAAATGAACCAAAGAAGGTTCATGTTCATCAAAACATGTCATGGCTGGATAGATTTGTCACAATGGAGGCTACTACTGAATTTGATGATTGGACAAAAAGGATCCATAAGACAAATCCAAAGCCATGAGTGGATGTCATCAAACTATCCGATATGGGTAATATACTCTCAGTTTGATAAATGCTATTACCTTCCTTAGTTTATGAAGTCTAAGCAAATATTAAGGAAGAAAGAGTTGAGCAAGTTGGTAATAAAAGCTATTCAGTGGTATTCTTCAAAAAATATCACAAGTTGATTCTTGAGATTTAAAATGCATTGCTCAATAAAATTTTTGTGATGTTGAGGATGTTGGGTTTAGGCATTATTCTTTCAGGGGAACATTGTTTTATAAGTGAGTTATACTCACATGAAAGAATTGAGAATGCCTATATAAATGGTAGAAAGCCTCAAGACTAGAAAGGAGAGCGAGATAAATGCTTTTTGATGCTAGTGAAAGAATTTTGCATCACATGCTTACTACCTTGATTATAGCATACTTTGGGCACAAATATTCTGGTGATAATATGTATGTTGTAATTATGCTAGTCATGCTTAAGAAAAGAAAATTGAATTTTGGATATATAGTGCTAAAGAATATAATGGCAGCTAGAAGAACCGAGCATAAGGCATTGTTGTATGAAAGGTTATTAACGAGAATTTTAAAAGTATCTTCAAGTGCAATTGTCTTCTAGTGGTCTACCAATAAAGAGTGAAGAAGTCTACACCAACAACTCACTAAAGGGAATTCCTTGGACACTTGATGATGATAATGTATGAAGGACTAGAAGAGAAACTCCTCTAAGGGGTGATAGAAGAGATGCTAGTGATGTTGAAGAAAGTGAGGAGGTTGAGGAAGAAGAAAATGAAGAAGAAGAAGAGAATGAAGAGAAATTCCTTGCTGGAAAAAGGAAAGTTAAAATGAGGCATGAGTCACCAAGTGAGGGGGAGCAACCCTTTCACAAAAAGAAGACTGTTTGAAGAAGTGCTCTCTATTGAAGGAAAAGAAGTTGAAGATGATAATCTCACTATAGGTGATACAACGATTGCCAATGTATTTCAAGAGACATTGAATAGCCATATAGAGGAAATGAAGAAGATGGACAAATTCTTCACGTCTTTTGCTCTGATAATTCTTGGCAAATTTGATGGTTTAGAAGCTAGATTCAAGAATATGGAAGAAGACTTGAGAAAGATTTCTCAAGTGGTTTAAATGGTGAAAGTTCCTATAAAGCCAAATGAAGAAGATCAAGAAGATAATATGGGTGAAGATGGCAGCAACAAGGATGATAGTAATGACGAGTGAAAATTGAGATGGCTATCAATTTGTTGCCAAAGAAGAAGACAAGATGAAGGAAAAGGCGGTGAAGCACCCTCAAGAAGGAGAAGAACATGAGAATGAAGAGCAACGAACAAGCAAGAAGAAGGAGGTGAAGGAAGTTCAACAAAGTCAAATCACAAATCCATCACCAATTTCCTTTAGCCAAGAGATCAAGGGAACCATGGCCATCATAACAAACAGATTTGGAAGTGAAGACCATGAAGAGCATCCAAGACTAAGCCTTTCTATCCCTAAACTCTATTTTGATGCTTATTTTAGTTTATTCCTTGATGCACATGTTATGCTTTAATATTGAAATTTACTTGTGCCTTTCTAGTCATTATAATGATTTGAAGCTCAATATGTGAAATCTTTGTGATAAGAGCTTCTTTTGTTTCACTTTTGTTGTCCAAATACTCTCACCCCAAGTTTAATTGCTACTAAAAAGGGGGAGAAGAAGTTGATAATATATTTTTTATTGTATTATTATTGAAGATACTACATAATGCTTATTGCTATTAGGATAATAATTATTTGACTAGAGAATTACTGAATATTGCCAATATACAGTTTATGAGAATTGGCTAATATATTACTAAATTGCCAAATGAGGTTTAGTCCATATACTGCTTATATGTGATACATGCTGTCTCACTTTCATTAACCCCATCTTTGATTGATGACAAAAGGGGGAGAAGAAATGTGATGACAAAATGTGTGAAAATGAGAAATAGCAGTGGAATTCCTCAAGCATGAATAGCAAATGTGTGAATTTTTGAAAAATCCATGCATATGTAAAAGGGGGAGAAAGAATATTGACTGCAAGATGTGCTATGTGCTATGTGCTTGTTGTAAATGTGCTATGTATGTGTGCTATAAGTTGAAATGTAAAATGAATGTGTAATGTGAAAATATTTGGCTGCATTTGAAATTTAAATTGAATATGTTATACTATGTGAGGTTTTGAGATTTTGAATATGGTTAACTTAAGATTTTGAAATCTTGATACTAGTTCTTGACTTAACTTATGATTTTAGTTTACCTCATAAAAACAATTGTATGCTTGAGTTTTGTGGTTTTGCAAAGCTAAAGAGTGCTATTGTGGCTATACATATTTGAGTACTTCTATAGTTCATTTAAGAATGCAAAATCACCTTTTCAAACTTGCTATCAAAAGTTTGGACTTGACGTTCGGATGCAAACCAAAAGTTCGGATGCATCCTTACTTTCTTGCCAAAAATGTTTTTCTATTGTTCAATTGTTTGAAAACTATCTTAATCCTTCCTATCATATTTGAACAATCTTAGAAAAGCTTATTTTCAAAAATAGAAGTTGTTATCTCACATATTTTATAGTTTGGAATTGAAAGCTCAAAATTCGGATGCATGATTTAAAAATTCGGATGCATGTTTCAGAAATTCGGATGCATGCATATTTTGTTGCCAAAACATGCTCTTTTGTTGTTCAAATTGATCCAAATATGTTTTAATCTCTTCCATTATGTTTGAACAACCTTAGGAACACTTTATTTCACTTCAAACATTCATTATATTGAATTTATTGCAGTTTGGACTTAAGATCAAAAAATTCGGATGCATGTTCTGAAATTCGGATGCATCCATATTTTGTTGCCAAAATGTGCTCTTTTGTTGTTCAAATTGATTCAAACATGTTTCAATCTCTTCTACTATGTTTGAACAATCTTATTTTCAAAAATTGAAGCTTTCATTTCACTTATTTTATAGTTCGGACTTGATATGTCAAAATTCGGATGCATAGTATCTCAAGTCCAAACTTGTTGAAAAATGAGCACAATCTAAGGGGGAGCATTGTTAAACTTTTACAACCTTAAAACCTCTCTTAGAACTTTTTCTAAATGCTTAAATGCTATATCTTCTATCCTAGTTATTGAAAGGAAGGAGGCAAATGGAGGTTGGTTGGGTCATAGGCTCATATTGAGCCTTTTGCATGTCAATGTGCTAAATTGGTTGTTATCCATTATTGACATTAATGCTTCTTTGTACTACATTGTTTAAATCCATCACATTTTGCATCAAAGTTTGTCATCATCAAAAAGGGGGAGATTGTTAGCCCTAAGGGCAAATCATGTAGTTTTGATTAATGACAAATATTGATGAGGACTAATATGCTTGTATGTTGTGATAGGATTTTTGGATTGAGAAGGAAGCAAGTCTCATTGCCTTGGAGCTAGCAATGCATGAACAACACAAATATGTCAAAGTGATTAAAGATTGAAGAGTTTGTTCAAGATTAATGAAGGCTTTGAAGACATGAAGTGTAGGTGACATGTGGTTAATAGGTAAATATTGTAAACCCTACACTCTTAAGTCTTGGAATCTATGAGTTGCAATTGAGAGCACAAAACTTGATTTAAATGGTTTCAATGGTTTTGAACTTACCTAAATTATCAAGTTTTCATAAATGGTTTTTGCACATAAAAGATCTTTAATGACTTATCTTTAAGGCTAGAATGTTTTCCAACTTGTTTGAATTGATTTGAATATGTTTTGATAAAGTTTAAAAAATTCGGATGCAAGATTCGGACGCAGTCCAAAAATTCGGTCGTCTGAATTTTGTAGCAAAAGTTTGCTACTATTCTTCCAGAGAAATTCGGAAGAAGATTCGGACGCAGCCAAAAAATTCGGTCGTCCGAATTTTGGCCTTCAACATGGTCACTGTTCTTCCAGAGAAATTCGGAAGAAGATTCGGACGCAGCAGAAAAAATTCGGTCGTCCGAAAAATTCGGACGCAGAATTTGGTCATCCGAATTTTCTGAAACTAGCCGTTACTAGCCGTTTTATGAACGTTTGAACTGATTTTTGAATTCTATAAAAGCCATAAACTCTAGATTTTTTAGTAGAACTTTGAACTTAAGAAATCCTACAAGCTCTAACTTGTTTTACATCAAAATTACTTGAAAAGCTCTCAAATTGCCTTGTGCTCAAAGATTGAAATTCAAGATTCCAAAGGCAACAAAGTGTGAAGGTGAAACATTGTGTAATCATCTACCAACAAAGTGGTAACATCTTACGCACTCTCTTTTCTTCTCTCAATTGTGTTTTCTACTAGCTCATTGCAAGGTTATCTTGTGACATAAAACCCTTTTGTGTTAGGGTGAGCCATAGACTAGATTAATCAAGATTGTGGTGTAAAACCCTTTTGTGGGTGAGCCTTTGATTATATTGGTCTTTAGGTTGTCTTTAGATATAAAACCCTTGTGGAAGGGTGAACCTTGTTTGTATAATTACTAAAAGAGGTTGTGAGTGTAAAACCATTGTGTGGTGAGCCTCTTATGTAATTGTTGAATTTGAGCATATAGTGGATTGGTTGAAATCCTTGAGTGTGGACTCAAGGTAGTGGATGTAGATCTTGGAGAGATCGAACCACTATAAATCGTGTGTTCATTTTCTTATTGCTTTACTTGTTTACATACTTGTGATTATTATTTATGCTTAGTTGTTGATTGATTGGTTATGGTCTTATAGTTTGATAATCCTGTATTAATCATCAAATCACATATAACTTGAAGTTTGTGAATTTAAAGAAGATCTTTTATTAAGACAAAGGATTTGCAAAAAGGGGAAAAGATTTCGATAATTAGCCAAAGACCTAATTCACCCCCCCCCCTCTTAGGTCTTTCAATTGGTATCAGAGCAAGGTCTTCTTTTTAAGGTCTAACAACCTAGAAGTAAAGATTCTATGGCTAGTTTATCAAATTTGCCTTATATGGAAGGTTCCTCTACAAATAGACCTCCTTTGTTTGATGGTTCTAATTTTACATTTTGGAAATCTAGAATTAGAATTTTTATTTGTTCTATTAACTTTGATTTGTGGAGTATCATTGAGAAAGGTCCCTATGTTCCTATGAGAATAAAAGCTGATGGAATTACAAGTGAACAAAAGTCTATGGAGGAAATTGATGAGAACGACTCAAGAAAGATAACCTTAAACTACCAAGCAATGAATATCTTGAGTTGTTGTGCACAATTGTTATGGATGCAGCATACCTTACTTGATTATGGTCTTAAATTCAATTGTGTGCCTATACTATGTGATAATACTAGTTCTATCAATTTGAGCATAAATCCCATTCAATATTCTAGGACTAAGTATATAGAGATAAAACATCATTTCATTCGTGATCATGTGATTAAGAAAGATATATGCTTAGAATATCTAAATACAAATGATCAAATTGTTGACATATTTACAAAGCCTTTGGCTGAGGAAAGGTTCAATCACCTAAGAAGACTCTTAGGAATTTCAAGATTCAATGACTAATGTGTGTATTGAAATTTTGATTAAAACAGGAAATTTTCGGATCCAGAATTCGGATGCACTACAGAAAATTCGGTCACTTTCGGAGTGAAAGAAAACAGAGACTTTTGATCAAGAATTCTGACGCAGGTCAGAAAATTCGGTCGATTGAATTTTCTAAACTGAAGAAACAGAAACTTTCGACCGAAAATTCGGATGCAGGCCTGAGAATTCGGTCGTCCGAATTTTACAGATGCGACTGTTTAAATGAAGATTAAATAGTCTTCTCAACACTTCAACTTCCGAATTTCACTTCCTTTTAAAAGGCTCTCATACCCATTCACATCCGAATCAAAATCCCTTCAAAACCACATATTCTCATCCCAATTTGCCTTCACTTTTGAACTTCTAACCCTAAATTCATACCAAGAATCGGAACTTCTCAACAGAAAATATCAATGGTGAGAACAAAGAAGCCAAATGTTGAAAAAGGGAAAGGAAAGGCTGAGGAAGGAGATGGAGACTCAATCCTCAACCAACCAAGGTTTGTCTAGAGCTGACAGGTTTGTCTCGATCAAGGCTGCTCATGAATTTAATGAATGGAATAAAAATAGTAGAAAGATTATCCCTGGATATAAGGTGGATGTTGATAAATTTTCTAGCATGGATATTGTTCTATCTTGTTTCAATGATGTTGGTTGGAGTAGTTTGTTTTTCATTGATGAAGAATTTTATCCTACCTTGATATATGAATTCTATGCAAACCTGAAAGAGGAAAGAATTGAGACCGTAGGGGATAATGTGATTGGTATTCATCTAGAGTATCCCAAGTTGACATTGAATTTAATGAAGGATTGATAAACAGAATTTGTGGAGTAGGTGACAATGGAGCTAGATATTATTCACCTTCCATGCATTACTATGATCGTGAACTCTTTACATATGTTAGATTTGAAGAAGCATTTACCAATGGAAGAGAGTTTAGATCTATAAAAGAGAGGGAAATCAAGAACTTGGATGCTAGAGGTAGAGTGTTGCATCATATGGTAACTACTATGATTGGTCCTAATTTTGGACATAAGTCATCAGTTGGAAATATGCATATGGTAATCATGTTAGCCTTGCATGAGCATAGGAGATTGAACTTTGGTTATATAGCCTTGAAACACATGATTACTGCCAGAAAAACAGTAACCAAGGCATTCCCATTTGGAAGGTTGTTGTCAAGAATCTTTAAGCATTTTAAGATTAAACTTCCAGGAAGAGGACAAGCTTTTAAGAGTGGGGAAATTTACACCAATGGAACTCTTAAGAGAATGCAATTAGTTCTTGATGAGGATAATGCATGGAGGACAAAAAGAGAAACCCTTCCAAAAAGAATAGGAAGAGAAGAAAAGATAGAAAGTGAAGAAGAGGAAGAAGAAGAGGATGAAGAAGAAATCCTTGCTCGAGAAATGAAGACAAAAAGGAAGCATGACACCTCAAGTGAGGGAGAGCAACCTCCAACAAAAAGGAGATTGTTTGAAGAAGAAACTGGAATTGGTTCAAGTGGTGAAGGAGTAACTAGAGGTGACACCATAGTGGCCAAAGCATTTCAAGAAGCCTTGAACAATCATGTCAAGGAAATGGAGAATATGTATAAGTTTTTTTGAATCATTTGCTCCAATGGTTCTTGGAAAGTTAGATGGACTGGAGAGTAGGGTAAAGCACATTGAAGAAATCCTTATGAGAAATACTCAAAGTGGTGAAGGATCCTCTAAGCCTCAAGATGGAAATAAGGAAGAAGGAGTTAGGGAAGAAAAGAAAGGAGATGATAATGACAGTAATGATGAAGATGATGATCAAGGTGGAAATGAAGATACTGTGGCAGAAGAAGAAGAAGAAGAACATGCTCATGAAGAGTCACCAATAGCAGGCAGCCAAGTAGCTCAAGCTGAAATAGTCTCTCCATCAATAATCTCTTTTAGTCAAGGAAGAGTGAAGCACTTGGCCATCAAGAAAGGAGTGGGCCGAGCCTCCCCATCAACATCAACATCACAAGACTAAGCTTTCTTTCCTTCTATTCTATTTACTGCTTTTAAGTTGCTTATCTATACTGATTTTTTTTTCTATTATGTAATTCTGAACTTGTTAAGTATTTTGCTACATTTTATGTAATAGTGAAGCTCAATGATGAAATCTCAGTGATGAGAGTTTCTTTTATGTGCTAAATTGATAGTCTTATTTTCATTGATCCCTCTTTTATTTTTTTTTTTGAGTGATGCCAAAAGGGGGAGAAAAATGATGATATGATGCTGCAATATGAGTCTTGAACTTTTGTAAAGCTAAACTGAGTTGCAAAAACTTTGGATTCAAAATTCGGATGCAAGGTTTAAAAATTGGGATACATCCATATTTATGGCCAAAAAGTGATCTTTTGTTGTTCAAATTGATTCAAATATGTTTTAATCTCTTCTATTATATTTGAACAATCTTAGGAGAGCTTTATTTCACTTTAAACATTCATTATATTGAATATATTGCAATTTGGACTTGAAATCTCAAAATTCGGATGCATGTTCTGAAATTCAGATGCATCCATATTTTGTTACCAAAATGTGCTCCTTTGTTGCTCAAATTGATTCAAATATATTTTAATCTCTCATAATGTGTTTGAACAAACTTAGGAAAGATTATTTACATAATTTGAAGCCTTTGATTATCTTATTTTAAAGTTTGGACTTGCTATGCAAAAATTCGGATGCATGATATCTCTAGTCCAAATGTGTTGAAAAGTGAGCACAATCTAAGGGGGAATATTTTTAAACTGTTACAACCTTTAAAACCTCTCTTAGAAGTTTTTCTTAAATGCTATATCTTTTATCCTAGTTTGTTGGAAGGAAGGAGGTAAATGGAGGTTGGTTGGGTCATAGGCTCATATTGAGTATTTTGTATGTCAATGTGCTAAATTGGTTATTTTCTATCATTGACATTAATACTTCTATGTACTACATTATTTTAATCTATCACGTAGTTTTGATTAATGACAAATATTGATGAGGACTAATATGCTTGTATGTTGTGTGATAGGTTTTGTGAACTAAAAAGTATGAAGTCTCATTGCTTTGAAGCCAAAGTACAAGAACAACTTGAGTAAAGCAAAGTGATTGAAGTTTGAAGAAGGTTGTTCTTAGATGATCTAAAGGCATTGAAGACTTGGAGTATAGTGTATTTACTTAGTAGGTAAATCTCTATGTAAACTCTACACTTGTATGTCTTGGTTATCATTGAATGCATAAGAGAGTATAAAATGAGTCTTATAATTTTAAAAGGCTTTGAATGAATCTTTTGATGAATATGATTTTGTGTCCTAAAAGTTTTTAAGTAAACTTCATTTGATCAAAGGAATTTGATTTTGGTTTTTAAACTTATATATGTCTAAATAAGTTTTCTATACATACAAATTATTTTTCAAACTTATTAAAGTTAAATCTCACATGATTTTACAAAGTTTGAATATACTTCAAAAAAATTCAGTCGTCCGAATTTTGTAGCAAAAGTTTGCTACTATTCTTCTAGAGAAATTCGGAAGAAGATTCGGAAGCATGAAGAAAAATTCGGTCGTCCGAATTTTGGCCTTCAGCATGGTCACTATTTTTCCAGAGAAATTCGAACAAAGATTCGGACGCAGCAGGAAGAATTCGGTCGTCCGAAAAATTCGGACGCAGAATTCGATCTTCCGAATTTCCTAAAAATAGCCGTTAACTAGCCGTTTTATAACTGTTAAAACTAATTTTCAAATTCTATAAAAGCTATAAACTTGAAATTTTTTGTAAGTTTTGAATTCTTGAGAACTCTAAGCATTCTAAAGCCTTTTACAAACATTTCTTAAGCTCTCTTATATCTTGTACATTCAATTGATCAATCAAAAAGACATCAAAGTGTGAAGGTGCAAGTTTGTGTAAAAAAATCTACCAACAAGTGGTAACATCTACACACTCTTATCTTTTTATCAAATTGTATTTTTCTACTAGCTCTTGAAAGGTTATCTTGATAACATAAAACCCTTTAGATAAGGGTGATCATTGAAGTTGTGATTCAAGGTTGTTTAAGATATAAAACCATTGTGTGTGGTGAGCCTTGTTTGTAAAAGTTACTAGAAGAGGTTGTGAGTATAAAACCATAGTGTGGTGAGCCTCTCTTGTAATTTGTAAACCTGAGCATATAGTAGATTGGTTGAAATCCTTAAGTGTAGGCTTAAGGTAGTGGACATAGATCTTGAGGATCGAACCACTATAAATTGCTTGTGTTCTTTAATCTTACTTTCTTGTATTGCTATGCTATAAATTGTTTATAACTTGACTCATATAATCTGTTCTTTGCTTAGACGTATAAAAGGTTTTAATTTGTGAAAATTAGCCAAATACCTTATTCACCCCCCTCTTAGGTATTTCATTTCACTTGTTGCTTGAAGCTCACTAACAAGAGAAGCATTTCCTGTCATGTGTCTTGAATAACCATTGTCAAGAAACCATTTTGTGGCACTTGATCTTGAAGCAAAGCGAGCCTACACCAAAATTGAGAAAGTGATTTTTGGTACCCATATTTTCTTGGGTCCAAGGGGGTTAGTGAAAGTTCCTTTAACTTTCCAAATAGTCTTAACACCATTTTCTATTTTTCTTTTTACATAACATTTTGATACTTTGTGTCCATGCTTGCCACAATATGTACAATAGATATGAGACCTAGTATTAATAGTTTCTTTAGAAAAGGAGTTTTTATATTTTGGAGCAAAACTATCATGAGTGTAACCAAGACCATGTTTAACATATGAAGATCTTTGATAACCAAGTAATTTATTTAAATTTTCTCTTCTTTTTGTAAATTTTTCAATGCACAATGTAAGATCATTAACTTTCTTTTTCAAAATTTCATGATCATTAAGCATTGTCTGAAGAGAATTAACTTTTGTGCAAAGCTCTTTATTTTCAAAAGATATGTTTTGTATGGTTGCATTTAAAACTTCTTTTTTAATGTTTAGACAATTAATAGTCTTAAGAAGTTTCCCATTTTCAACACAAAACTTTGAATTCTCATTTAATAACTCATTGATTTTGGCTTTCAGTTCTTTATTCCTTTTAGAAGCCTTTTTTAATTCTTCATGCATTTCTACAAGCAAATCACTAGGATCAAAATCATTATCATAGTAATTAGAGATAGAAGGAGTAGATTGTATCTCATCATCAATTGCCATAAAGCATATGCTAGCCTTTCCTTCACTGTCATCTTCACTTTTTTGTTGATCCCAGGTTCCAGCTAGTCCTTTCCCCTTCTTGGCATATTTCTTTTTTAATTTGTTGTCTCTTTCCCTTTCCAACACCTTAGGAAAATCAGCAACAAGATGTTTTGTGCTTTTGCATTCAAAACATTGAGATTTGAAAGATGATGACGGTTCACTCTTCTTGGTTGGCTTTCTCCCTTTCTTAAGAAATTCCTTCTTGTAGAATTTTTTGAATTTTCTTACAGCCAAGGCTATCTCCTCTTCTCCACTGTTTCCATCTTCTTCACTTGATGATTTTTCTTATTCACTCAAGTGATTTGAGGATTTGAGTACAACTCATTTTCTTCCCTTCTCTTCATCTTCTTTGTCATTTAGTCTTTTCATCTTCATCTCATGCGTGAGGAGTAATCCAATGAGCTCTTCAAGTGGAAGAGTTTTCAAATCCTTTGATTCCTCAATTGCAAGTGTTTTTGGTTGCCAAGATTTTGGTAGAGCATCCAATATTTTTCTATTTTGCTCTCCCATTGTGTAGCTCTTCCCATAAGCTTTTAAACCATATCACTGACATTCTCACCTTGCTTCATAGTGAATAGCATATAGTCCCTTACTAGCATGGCAAGCTTAAACTCTTTAACCTGGTTTGTACCTTCATGTGTTATTTGAAGCAATCTCCACATATCACGAGCAGTGTCACATCCACTAACTCTATTGTATTCAGTTACATCTAATGCACAACTTAAAATGTTCATGGCCTGATAATTTAATGTCATTTTCTTTGAATCATTTTCATCAAATTCGTCTGTAGACTTTGGTTCTAAGGTTACTCCATCAACTCTAATTTTCATAGGTATATAAGGACCTTTCTCAACAATATTCCACAAATCAAAATTGATAGAACATATATATATCTTAACTCTAGATTTTCAAAATGTATAATTTGTTCCATCAAACAAAGGTGATCTATTTGTGGAAGATCCTTCTAGATAAAGTAAGTTTGAAATATTAGCCATAAGATCTTAACTTCTAGGTTGCAAAAACACACAAAGAATCCCTTGCTCTGATACCAATTGAAAGATCTAAGGGGGTGAATTAGGTCTTTAGCTAATTTTCAAAAAATAATTTCCTTTTACAAATTTAACTAGAGCAGATTATGTGTACTTGTATTAATGAGAGAATATATAAATCACTTTCAAAGCAATAAACAATTTAAGATCAATAAACACAAGCAATTTATAGTGGTTCGATCTCTTCAAGATCTACGTCCACTATCTTGAGTCTACACTCAAGGATTTCAATCAATATACTATATGCTCAAGTTCAACAATTACATAAGAGGCTCACCACACAATGGTTTTACACTCACAACCTCTTTTGCAATTCCACAAACAAGGTTCAACTACCAAAGGATTTTTTATCTGCAAATAACCTTGAGTCAATATCTCAAGGATCACCCTTATCTAAAGGATTTTATGTTTTCAAGATAACCTTGCAAGAGCTAGTAGAAATCACAATTGAATAAAGAAAGGAGAATGTGTAAGATGTTACCACTTGTTGGTAGATGATTACACAATGTTGCACCTTCACACTTTGTTGTCTTTGGAATCTTGAATGATCAATTGAAAACACAAGACAAAGAGAGTTTTACTGTTTGTTAAAGACTTTGGAATGTTTAGAGTTCTTAGAAATTCAAAACTTGCAAAAAATCTGAAGTTTATAGCTTTTATATATTTGAAAAATCAAATGCAACAGATATAAAACGGCTAGTTTTAGAGAAGTTTGTACGCAACGTCTGAACTTTCTGCCATGCGTCCCAACTTTCGTCCGAATTTCACTGTGCCAAGCTGTCTAGAAAAGTTCGGACGTCCAAACTTTTCCTTATGCGTTCGAACATTCGTCCGAAATTCTCTGGAAAAACAGTGACCTACTATCAGAGAAAGTTTGGACGTCTGAACTTTACTCCATGCGTCCGAACTTGCGTCCGAATTTCTCTAGAAGCACAGTGATCATTTTGCAAGTTTGGACGACCAAACTTGCATCCAAACTTATTAAAACTTTATCAAATCATTTGAAAATCATCCTTAATAACATTAGAATCTTATTGTATAAATAGATAAGTCATATAAGCAATTTTAAACACAAAAACCGTTACCAAAATATTTTAATCATCCAAAGTTTTCTTAAGATCATTTGAGACTTCAAAAACATACTTGTTATCAAAAAAGTTCATTCAAAACCATTTCAAAAATAAGTTTTGTGCTTTCTTATGCATTCAACTAATTCTAAGACATACAAGTGTAGAGTTTACAGAAAAATGTACCTATTTAGCATATGAACCCTACACGCTAAGTCTTCAATGCCTTCAATCATCTTGAACACACTCTTCAATCTTCAATTACTTTTGGCATAATTGAGTTGTTCATGCATTGTGGCTTCAAGGCAATGAGACTTCGTACTTTTTAATCCACAAATCCTATCACACAAGATACAAGCATATTAGTCCTTATCAATATTTGTCATTAATCAAAACTAATTATAATTACATGATTTGCCCTTAGGGCTAACAATATTAATAAGGACTTTCTAATCTATGTTTTTGTAAGGTATTACAAAGTTGATGATTAAAATAATTTCTATTGGCTCCTGTATCAATTAAGATTTTTACATGTTGAAATGTTATACCATTAAAATATTCTCCATCTATTTTATAATTTCTTACATCATCATTTTTTTCTGTAATATATCTAGTTGAATTAGTTTTACTAAGATGTAAACTTTTTACTCTTGTATTAGTAAAACTTAGCCTAGGAGGTAAGTTATTTGTAAATAAAAGTGGTTTTTCTTTTAAATCTAATTCTAAAGGAATACATTCTATTTCTTCTATCTTATGTAAAGTAGGAAGATGTTTTTGACATACTTCATTAAATAAATAGGGATAATCTATTATATCTTTTATTTGAAAGCATTCTGAATGATGTGTATTAGAAATTGCATATGAAATAGCATATGTTATAGAATAAGGTCTATTATGATTATAAAAGAATTTAGGTCTTTTAAAATCTTGTAAACTTAATGTTTTATCAAAGTCTTTATCGTTTAGATGATAACATATTCTAGGGTATATATTAAATTTTAATTTTCCATATTGTAAATTTTCTCTGAGTATACCTAAACAGACATCTTCTTTATTTCTTATTCTGTTATCCATTAATGCTAGATCAATGTGAGTATTTAATCATTCTTTAAAATTTTCTTTTATTAATATCTAAATAGCTCCTATATGGATCCAGCCTAATGTATTTCTTATATTTCCAGTTTTAAGATTTTTTTTTCTTTTCTAAAGGTTTTGGGATGAATTGATATACGCAGGAGACTTTTTAATCCATTTTCAATGTATTGTTGGTACATTATGTTATATGAAATTTATGACTCAGGGCTTATTTGATAACTAATTAAATACTTAAAATTAATTAATTGATTAAGTACTTATTATATTAAGTATTTTAATAACATATACTATTAAGTATTTAATATTTTAAGTGTATTTGATAATAAATAAATATTTAATTATTTAATATCTATTTAATTATAATTATAAATTTTAAGTAAAAATTAAAGGGACATAAAAGTTTAAATATGTTGATTCTTTTAGTATTGATTTAATAAAATTAAAATTATATTTTCACTAATGTAATATTTAAAAATTATGAGAGTTTAAAACAAAAAAAACTTTCTTTTCAATATTTTCAAATAAAAAAGAAACAAAATTTTTAAAACATATTTTTTGTACAAAAAGGCAAAATTAAAAATTTTAAATTTCACAGTTTAGTGATAAATAATTTTTAAATATTAATAAATTTATTTTTCAAATTCAGATTCATATTTAAGCATTCAGATTCAGTCTTCAAAATTTAAAATTAAAATATTTAAAAATTCAATTTTTAAATTTTGTTTTATCAAGCGGCCCTAAGTCATCTTAACAATTCAAAATAGAAAATAGACTCAAAATTGTGCTATTTGATTTTAAATATATAGTTAGGGAAGAAGGATTAGTGGGTATTTGATAAATGTTTATTCTCATTGTTTATTTTTTTTTAGAAAACATTTCTCTTTGTTTGAGAATTTAAGGTTTAAACTTTTAATTTTAAAATTTGAATATTAAACTTCATATCTTGGGTATATATATATGTATACTAGTCATTTTTTTATAGAATCTTATCAAATTCTTTTGTGTTTCCAAAGCTCTTCCTCTCAAAGAAAAAAATTTAATTTTTTAAAAAAGTCATTAATATTAAAACCTCAAAGTAAATTTATATTAATTGTTATATTCTTACACTAATTCTTAAAGAAAGCCTCTTATAAGAAAAAAAATATAATATATTTGTAATAAAATAATTGTGAATCTTATCAAATTCTTTTGTGTTTCCAAAGCTCTTCCTCTCAAAGAAAAAAATTTAATTTTTTTAAAAAGTCATTAATATTAAAACCTCAAAGTAAATTTATCTTAATTGTTATATTCTTACACTAATTCTTAAAGAAAGTCTCTTATAAGAAAAAAAAATATAATATATTTGTAATAAAATAATTGTGAATATTAGAATCCTCTCCCCTTCCTTATCTCTCTGCAAAGTCATGCATATTCTTATGCATAATATTTTAATAGGCAATTGGACATTTTGTTTTTAAATTTTAGCATATGAAGGGTCAAATTAGAATAGATACCTATGACTAAATAGATAAATATTTCTAAACCATCCACTTAAAAAAATAAAAAAACTTTGTGATCAAAATAAAGTTTGGAATATATGAATCTTCAAAACTTGCCAAAGAAAAAAAAACTTACTAATTTTCTATTAAAATAATTAAAAATATATATTAGTGTACATAATGAAATTAAAACAAAAAAATAAGGGTGTTCAATAGGTCCAAACAGTTCAGTTTGATTTTTTTTTTAAAAAAAAAATCGAATCGAACTGATTTTATACTGAAACTGAACAGAACCAAACCGGTTCGATTCGATTAGATTTAAAATTAAAATTTTTAAAGAACACATTATAGACATGTGTTCATATATTTTTTTAAAAAAAAATTAATTTTTCGATTCAATTTTCGATCTGATTACAAAAATAAAAAATCAAACAAAAATATTTATAAATTTTATAAATCGAACTGAACCAAACTATAATATAAAAAAACTGAACCAAAAAAATTTTGGTTCAAATATTGCACACTCCTAAAAAAAGAAAACGTGAATAAGGTAATCATAAATAACACAAATTAGAAGATTTAATGGGGGAAGTGGGGCTAAGAATTGAAATTTTTAAATTTAAAAATTTAAATTTAAACCAATAATAACTTTTATATCTGGTAAATTGATACATGGGCTATATTGTTTTGTAATATTAAATTTTCTTAAAATTGAAGGGTTCTTTAGTCTATGTGTTATGGCCATTTGGGACGTGTATTAGTGGACAGAAGGAGTAATGTCTTTTCTTTTCTTACTACTTTTATGTATATTTATTATTAGAAAATTGCAAGTATATTAGTATAGGAGTGTGTGTAGATTAAGCTTCATTTTTTAATTCATTTAATCTCTTTCTCTTATCGATATGTTTTTTACCCCAAAATTTTTTCATATATGTTTAGTTATTTACATTTTTCTCTCTACGTACATTAGATTTCTTATAAAATTTATTATTCTTTTATCATATTTACGTGTCATTGATGTGATTAAATGTTATCATTAAAGCATTTTCAACTCAATTCTAATTTTTAAATTTATCTTTCCTCATAGATTTGATGTCTATTATTAAAAATTGAAAATTCTTTAGTGGTTAGTGTAATTGGGAATTTGAAACACTGTTTCATATATGTTCTCAAATTTTTATTTTTATTTTTCACATACCACATCCCTTATAATAAAAATAATTTGATGTTTGAATTATTGTAAACTTTTAATACATAGCACTCCTGCTCCAAAATCTAGTAATCATTGACATTTTTACGACTTAGTATTCCTTTTATTTCTAATTAATTTCGTTACATTTTTCTAATATGTTGTCAAAGTTTGGTAAGGGCTTTTTTGATAAATCAATTGAGTGTTTAAAATTAATTAATTAAGCACTCATTGAATAATATGTTTGAAAACAGCTGCTATTAAGTGTTATTGTTTTAAGTGTATTTGATAAATAAATTTTAATAATCATTTAATTGTTTAAGATATCTTTAATCGTAGTTATGAATTTTAAGTAAAATTAAAGTGACTTTAAGTATACTAATTACTTGTTTAATTACTATATCCTTTTTTACTATATATTTTGGGATTTCAATGAAATAAATCAAAAATAAAAATTTGAAAATAAAAAATTATAAAAATATTTTATTTTAGAATAAAATATTAACATTTCATCAAAATTTCTTGAGATTTTTATTTTTAATAACTATTACTTGAAAAATCTAAGAGGAGTGGCGAATTAGATTTTTGGGTAATTTTACAAAACTTTTCTTTAATAAAATCTTCTTTCTAAATTCACAATCTCCAAGTATTTATGTGTTTGAAAGAAAGTGGTTGAAGGAAGAAGAACAATTAATAGTCACAGTAAATATCAACAATCACAAATAACAAATGAATATGACATAAATAAATTCTAGTACAAAATATAGAGAAAGAAACACAATAATTTATAGTAGTTCAATCTCTCAAAAATCTACATCCATCTCTTGAGTCCATACTCAAGAATTTCATCCAATTTACTAAATTATTGAGTCTCACAAATACACAAGAGACTCACCCACCACGAGGGATATTCATGGTTTAGTTTGGTTTTAAGCATTTACCAAACAAAACCAGTAACTTCGGTTTGGAAATTTTGAAACCAATCCAAACCATTAAAAATATCAAACCATTCATTTTTATTTGCATTGGTTTGGTTTGGACGGTTTGAACATATATCAAAATTGAAATTTTCTTTAAACTTGTACAAGGATTATTAGGGAATAATGCAAAAGACAATAATATCAAATTTATTAGAGAAATTAGCTAAAAATGCCCCAAACAATTTTTGTTTAGCTACTAATAGAAAAAATCATTTTTGTTACATAATTTATTCCTAATCTATTTTTGGGGTGCCAAAATTAGCTTCAGACAGTGGAATCCGGCGGAATGGGGCGCCAAATTTTTAAATGAGAAGCTTGTGCCTCAAATTTTAAGGGTAAAATCATCAAATTACTAAATCTCTCTCCAACCCATCTTGTATGGGTTACCCTACCCAAGTATCTCGAATAAAATCATGGTTTAATCTATCTCCCAAACAACAAAACCTGTCATATCATCCCCTTTTCACCTCTGCTCTAAATTCCATTGTTCAATTGCAATCTCGCTCCAACCTTCTGGCCTAAATTCCATTGTTCAGTTGCAATCTCGCTCCAACCTTCTGCCCTAAATTCCATTGTTCAAATGCAATCTCGCTTTGACAAGCCACCTTCTTCTATTGAATACGTAAACCTAGACTTGGTATGGTGTGTAGGAGCGCAGCAGAGATAGGTCATTAGACGACCATGAGATTACAATCAGTGGAGTCAAGAGACAAAGGGAATCCAACATACAATGAGTTTATCTCATAACCAGATATTTTAAAGCATATTTACATTGAAATGGGTAAGAAGGCGTATTGTTTTCTATGTGCTTTTTCATACATGTCGGTAAAGTGTGGGTCACAATTGAAAATTTTAATCTCATGTCTTTGTCCATATACCGTCAAGATTGTTTGCCCAACTCATGGAAATATCTTCTTGTCCCCCTACTCTTGAAAGGTTTGCCTTTTTGCTTGGGTCAGAATAATTTTTATTGTAGTACTATTTTTAAATTGAAAGAGCACATGCATTTGATTGAATTGATGTAAATATTTGTGTTGTTTGACCACTATGTTACATTACCAGCTTTGGGTAACACCGCTGCCCTAAAAGCCTTAGATGAGACATCACATAATTGGTTAGTTAAGAACACAAATCTTACACAATGGTTTAGGGCATACTTCAAAACACACATCAAATGTGACTTATTATTACTCAATAACTTGTATGAGAGTTTGGGGCAAGGTCTAGAAAAATATTGTCACTATTAAAGAGTTTTCGGACATACCTAATGACCATAAATTAGATGAAAAGAGAGTGGACGAGAAAACAACAGGGTCTAGTGTGTCCAGAGGTTAGGAAGTATGTTGAGAAGTTGAAAAAGATGTCAACATATTACATCCCAAGATGTACGGGTTCAAAGATGTACCAAGTTGAACATATGAGTGGGGAAAAATATGCAGTTGATTTGGGTAGGAAGACATGTTTGCATAGGAAGTGGCAGTTGTGTGGGATACTTTGTGTACAAGCAATGAGTGCCATTGCATCCCAAGGGAGAAGATGCTGAAATTTATGTTGATGAGTGTTACTATATTTCTACATATATTAGTGGGCCTAACTTGTGGCCTAGAACTGGAAAAATACTGCAACTTCCAACAAGAAGATTTTTTTTTAAAAACCACCTGCAATGGTGGGGGGTTTGGCATAGACCCCTACCTGTTTATTAACAATGGTAATAAATTTACAATGAAAGAGAAACTAAAAGAAAACACCAAATAGTAGGCAAAACAGAAAGATAAGCCAATAGTATAAATAGCAAGATCCTAATTAACTCCGTAGATTTGGAACTCCTTGCTTGTCTAGGATGAGAGGTCCTCGGGCAGCTTTACGGCGATTGATCCAAAGCATATATATAGGAAGTACCAGCGTCGATATACCCTTGATTGGCCAAGGCATTTGCAACCACATTTGCTTCTCGATAAACATGTGAAAAGGAAAATTTCTTGCCTTTGGTGAGTGAGAGAATATGACGCAAAGTATACCTAAATCTCCAAGCGGGCCTATGTTTAGCAAGAACTGAGTTAAGTAATAGTAGTGAGTCTGTTTGGACTGCCACATAAGAATACTGTAGTGATAGACATAGTTTTACACCCAAAAGTAATCCCTGCAACTCTGCCTCAAAATTAGTTCGGATGCCAATATAGGAGTAAAAGGCAGCAATAAAGTTTCCATTGGATGTTCTAAGAACTCCTCCGACCGATGAATTCCCTGGATTTCCCTTTGAAGCCCCATCAATATTCAAGATTACTTGATCCGGATCATAATCTTGCTTCCATTTCACTACAAGTGGATGGCTTTCGGAGTGAGCGGATGCATAGGAATGCCAAAAATAAATAAGGCCGAGACAAAGCCCTTTGCATGAGCTAATGATAGGAGGTAACCCAAAATAGATTGCTTCAAATGATATAGAGTCACCCTAGTCGCTTCGAAGCGGTACGTATTCCTAGATTTCCACAACTCCCAATAGATAATGGCCGGTACAAGTCGAAGGAGAAATGACTTTGTTCTCTTCTGTAGCCACCATGTTTGCAATCGCAAGTGAAGTGGTAAACCTTCCGAAGGCAGTAACCCAAAGAACCCTCCGAAATAAGTCCAAATATGATGTGCAAAAGGACACGTGGAGAAAAGATGATCAAAAGTTTCTGTAGCAAGCCCACAAAACACCTAGATGCCAAATGAAATCCCAATTTCTTCATAGTACAATCCAAGGGCAGATGACCATTCAGCAATTTCCACATAAACACAGAAACAGTAGTAGGGCATTCCACCAAGAAGATTGACCCTTCCAGGCAGGCCAAAAAAACTAGGGAGAAAAGAGGCTGAATGAGTCACTTTGGCAAGGACAAAAGAATGTGGAGTGTAGAAATTGAAGAAGTCCTTCTCTGGACCATTGGAATGTAGAAAATGTGGGAACATTGGGCACGATGCTAGGTTATGTAATGCAGAAGAAAAGGCAGACAGTGTAACCAATCCCCCTCTTCAACATACAAACATGAATAGGTGTGGGAAATGTGGTCACTTGGACCACAGTAGAAGAAAATGTGATGGACACGGTGGGCAAGATGCATCCAAAAGACAGAACAATACAATGGAAGAACATACAAATTTCCAACATAGATCATTATCTCAAGTTTCTGAAAATCTAATTAATGTAAGTTGACATATTTTTTGACATTATACATCAGGTGTACATTTCAAGCCAAACAAGTGCAGTGACAACTTCTGTAAATTTGTCTAAAGAAAGAACATGAAGCCTAGAACTGGATTATGGAATATTTGTAGTTAGGATTTATTTTGATACTTTTTGTTGATTTTGACAGCTGAGTTGTAATATCTTTATTTATAGTCTATCATATGGATTTCTAGAATCAGCATTTTGAACTTAGAAATGTACAAATGGGCTTTGTTAATTGCCCATTTTGTTAATCACCAGCCTCCTTTTGATGCTTCTCCATCTCCACTTGCTTATTCTTGCTCATTACCATCTCATTTTTCTTCTTGCACACCTTCATCACCTTTTCCTTCTTCATCTCTTCGTTATCTCTAGCCACCAACTCAAAATCATCCCTATTATCATCATCTTCATCGTTGTTATCTCCCCTTTTACTCTTATCATCATCATCATCATTTTTCTCTTTATCGTCTTCATCAATATTTTCCTCCTCATCTTCATATTTTTCTTATTATATTCTAGTACTTTGAAGGTTCCTCCACCATTTTGAGGATTCCTCTTCCAGAGTTCCTCAATGTTTCTTACCCTTTCCCTCAATCCATCAAGCTTGCCAAGTATCATGGGAGCAAAGGTTTCAAAGAACTTGTACATTTTTTCTATCTCCTTTGCATGGTTGTTGAGGGCCTCTTAGAAGACTTCGATGGCAATGGTATCTTCACGAGTGATCTTGTCACCAATAAAATCTTCCGCCTCTTTGGAGTGGGATTGAGGAGTTTGTCCTTCTTCAAATTGTCTTCTTTGGGGGGATTCTCCCCCTTACTATGTGACTCATTTGTTCTATTTTTTTTTCTCTATCTTGCATGCATTTCTTCTTGATCCTCCTTCTCTTCTTCTTCTACAACTTCCTCATCTTCCTATTGCCTTTGTTTTCTTGATGGAGTCTTCCTCTTGGTTCTCCAAACTCCATCTTCACCTTGGATAAGTTGCATTCATTTGAGAGAGTCATCGATGTAGATGCTTCCAACTTTGATACTCGAGCCTCTTTCGGGAAGTTAAACTTGAAAGTGCTTGAAAAGCTTTGTGAGTAGCCTCTATATGGAAATGCCTTGTTTTCCATTTTCCTTGCACTGATCATGTGTTTCAAGGCAATATAACAAAAATTAATCTTTTTATTTTCATGTAGTGCAAGCATCACAACCATATCAAAGTTACCAACAAAGGACTTGCGATCAAAGTTGGGAATACCTAATGTGATAAGCATAGGTGTAGAACATGTCCTTTAGCATCAAATGCCTTTATTTCCCTATCCTTCAAGGATCTAAATTTTCTCCATTTGTAAATGCAATTTCAAATCTTTCATAAGGAAAAAGCTCATGATTATAACAATGTTGCCTTGAAATTTAGCATCTAATCCCCCATCTTCTACTGCAGAAATTCTATTCATCAATCTATCATAAAATTTAAAATCGATTTGAGATACTCTAGAAGAGTACCATTGCACAAGTTCACCACCAATACTATCAACTCTTTCCTCCTTAACATTAGCATAAAACTCATACACCAAAGAAGGAAAATAATAATCATCTACAACAAGTAGATTACTCCATCCAAGTTCACCAAAAAGGAATACTACATTATCCATACTATTGAATTTTTCCAAGTTTAGTTTGTGCCCAGGGATGATCTTTCGGTTCCTCTTGCTCCAATCTTCAAACTCAGCTTGACATTGGTTGAGCTGAAACTATCAAGCTAGGTGGATGCTTGAGGCACTTGAATCCTCCTTGGTTCATTGATGATCAGCTCGGTATCCACTTGCTTGCCCTTTCCCTTTCCCTTTCTTTTGCTAATTCTAGCTCTCTTTGATCTCACCATGATTCGTTTGAGTGAAGTAAAGTGAGATTGGGAAGAAATCAAGTGTGGTGGAGAGCATGAAAGTAGAGCTGATTTCAAGAAAAATTAATGAAAAAGAAGTGAGATAAATGTTTGGATGATGGGTTTGACAAATGGAAAGTCAGGTGAGAGAATTTGAAAAGAATAAAGAAAACTATCATTTGGATTTCTTATAATTGGTTGAAATTGCCCGATTTGGACAAATGAATTTTTGACTGTGCATCCAAGCCTCTTAAATGGGTCTCAGCTTCAGTAAATTTGAATGATTGAATTTTTGGTCATGTGTTCAAAATTGTGTCCGAATTTCTCTATTTGGAATCCTCAGAGAACCAGTTTGGACTACTAGATTTTAGGGCATGTGTCTGAATACGTAGTTAACTGCTTTTCTTGTCTGAATACTTAGTCAACTGCTTTTCTTACACTTGAATACACATATTAGAAATTGAATTTTGAGATTTCTAAACTTCATCTTAGATAGCGAAACTTTTTTTTGGCTAATTGTCAACAAATTGTTAATTTGTACAAACATAATATAAACATACACTTTTTTAGCAACATGATTACGAATAAAGTGATGTTTGATTTCAATATATTTAGTTATAGAATGTTGAATAGGATTCTGTAAGACCTGGGGGGGAAGTGAATTAGGTCTTTGGCTAATTATCAAAATCTTTTCTCATTTTGCAAATCCTTCGTCTTAATAAAAGTTCTTCTTCAAATTCACAAACTCCAAGTTTAAATGCGATTTAATAGTTAAAACAAGATGATTAAACAATAAAAGCACAATTAATCAATCAACAACTAAGAACAAAGAATAATAACACAAGTATGTAAACAAGTAAAGCTATAAAGAAATGAACACACGATTTATAGTTGTTCGATCTCTCCAAGATCCACATCTACTTCCTTGAGTCCACACTCAATGATTTTAACCAATTCATTAAATGCTCAAGTTAAGCAATTACACAAGAGGCTTAACCTTCACTGGGTTTTACCACAACAACTTCTTCTCAATCCAATAAACAAGGCTCATCATTATTACAAATTATTTTATGTCACTAGACAACTTAGACCAATCTAATCAAAGGCTCACCCTCATCAAAGGGTTTTATGTCACACGACAACTTTGATCAATCTAGTCAATGGCTCAGCCTTCTCAAGGGTTTTATGTCACTACACAACCTTAAGCAATTTAATCAAAGGCTCACACTCACCAAAGGTTTTTATGTCACACAACAACCTTGATCAATCTAGTCAATGGCTCACCCTTCACAAGGGTTTTATGTAATCAAACGGGGTTTCAGTGTCTGGCTGAGAATCAGGCAGGTGGTGAAGATAGCATTCACGAGCCATTTTGATATTTATCTCGTGATGATGGTTGGTCGGATAATTCCAAGAACCATAATCATCAGGGCAGATTTCTTGAGGCATAATTTTATTTTCAACAAACATATATTTTTGGGCCTCAAAGTATTTTTGAGGGAGATCTAACATAGTAATGGAATTGATCTGGTAAAGATGGGAATATGGATGGATTGTGAATCAGGGTCTATTGGGCGGTGGATGTCAAAGAGGAGGAAGTGTTTAGGAAAAGTGAGGAGTAAGTTATTCCATTCTGCTAAAGGTTTAAACCAAGTTAAGAACTCAAGGATACTTGGAATAAAATCTTTAAGAAATAATACAGAGTCGATTTCAAGAAGAATGTGGTACTGTTGACAGAAGTACCAGAAGAACCATTTCAATAAAGGAGGGAAGTCATTAGGTCTGAGAATGAAAACTTGACTAAAAGGGAAATATGGATTGACTCCGGATGGTTGTAGGATGGATCCTCCAAATTCTTAAAAATCTGTAACTCATAAAAATCTCTTTTTTGCATTATCGAGTCAACAGAATATGGAATTGGATAATCTGGAGGGAAGTCCGGAGGTATATTAGGTGGGTTGGAATAACTGGGTCGGATCATAGCTATAACGGGTTTGGTGGTAAAGGAATCAAGTCGGGAAAGTAAATCAGCCACAATATTAGATTTACCTTTGATGTGTTTGACCTCGAATAAATACTGCGCAAACCACGTTGACCACTTGAGCAGTTGAGGATGAGGAACTTGCTTCTGCTTGAACTGCAACATTTTGGAGAAAGAACTCAGCATGCTTGTTACAAAAGTTCCTTGAGTCCAATCTTTCTCAGAAACAAGTCCAACAGTTCCTTGGTGTTGTCAACTATGTCCGAGATTTCCTGCCCAGAGCCTCTGAACATATCCATCCACTCACCAAGATGCTCAAGAAGAATCCATCTCCCTGGACATCCTTACAGACTCAAGCTGTAGCTACACTGAAAGAACAAGTGTCCAAAATTCAGAAATTGCATCTCCCTACAAACGGTCAAAAGATACTTCAGACTGATGCAAGTGACAAATATTGGAGTGCAGTGCTACTCGAAGAAATTGATGGCACCCGACATCTTTGTAGATTTGCAAGTGAAAGATTCAAGACAGCAAAAATTCATTTCCACTCCACTTTCAAAGAAATCCTCGTAGTCAAAAATGGAATAAAGAAGTTCAGTTTCTATCTCATCCGATCAAAGTTTTTGGTGGAAACATATATGAGTTCTTTCTCCAAAATGTTGCAGTTCAAGCAGAAGCAAGTTCCTCATCCTCAACTGCTCAAGTGGTCAACGTGGTTTGCGCAGTATTTATTCGAGGTCAAACACATCAAAGGTAAATCTAATATTGTGGCTGATTTACTTTCCCGACTTGATTCCTTTACCACCAAACCCGTTATAGCTATAATCCGACCCAGTTATTCCAACCCACCTAATATACCTCCGGACTTCCCTCCAGATTATCCAATTCCATATTCTGTTGACTCGATAATGCAAAAAAGAGATTTTTATGAGTTACAGATTTTTTAAGAATTTGGAGGATCCATCCTACAACCATCCGGAGTCAATCCATATTTCCCTTTTAGTCAAGTTTTCATTCTCAGACCTAATGACTTCCCTCCTCCATTGAAATGGTTCTTCTGGTACTTCTGTCAACAGTACCACATTCTTCTTGAAATCGACTCTGTATTATTTCTTAAAGGTTTTATTCCAAGTATCCTTGAGTTCTTAACCTGGTTTAAACCTTTAGCAGAATGGAAGAACTTCCTCCTAACTTTTTCCTAAACACTTCCTCCTCTTTGACATCCACCTCCCAATAGACCCTGATTTCACAATCCATCCATATTCCCATCTTTACCAGGTCAATTCCATTCCCGTTGCTGAGATGCAAAAACTTCTTGTCTCCCAATCTTTTGCTGAATCTCACACAGAGTTTCCTACTAAATGTTTTACCATCAGCAGTAATAAATTCCTTCTTATGTTCTGTCCAATGTTCAGGAGGTAGGACAGATGGATTCATTATGGATACTGCAATACCTGTGTCAAAGAAGGCTATGGCAGGAATGGGTTTATTATATTTGGAGGTTCAGATTTGAACAGAGGCTTGAGGATGTGTTTTACGGGTTTGAATAGTAAGGATTGGAACAGAGGGTTTTTCAGGTGAGTTTTCTGAAAGTATTGGGTCTGGTTCTGGGGTAACTGGTTCTGCTATATGGTAAGACAAAGGGATTTTGTCTTCTTCAATGGCAAAGAGGGTATCTTCATCCAGTTCATCTTGTTCAGAAAAAAAAAGGGACTCAAGGTCATCATTATCATATATAGGGCTAACATGTTCGATTTGTGAGATGAGGTTTTGCCGTTTCTTCTTTTGAGGACATTGCTTGTCATAGTGGCCCTTTTGTTTGCAGACATAGCAGTAGTCTGACTTGCTTCTGGAATTTCTGGAGGACTTTTGTTTCCTTCTTAAGTATCTCCATTTTTTCTTTGAGGAGCGTCTGTCTGTTGTATGAATTCTGGAGAACTTCTTTCTCCTGGATGATTTCTTGCAGGAGGATTTGTTGCAGCATGATTTGATGATTAAATCTGAACGTTTGCATACTTGGTCAACTTCTTTATCTCCTTTGATATATTGCTTGATTACTTGCCGTTTGTGGCAAAGGTCTTCAAGACTTTGCAAGATGGCTTGTCTGATTTGACCAGGAGTCATACCAAGAATGGATTGGTATTTTTGTCTGATGTATACATCGGCTCCTTGAGCTAAAGCTTGAGGGATTGAGCTGAGGAAAGCTTGCTTTAGAATAACATCTGCACCAAGAAGATAAAATAATTAAGTCATACCTTGCAAATGTTTATCCAGATCAGATCTTTGAAAAGAGTAACATTTCATTTGAAAAAACTCTTTTCTTTTTAATTCTAAATCAGAATCAGGTTCACCAAAAAAATAGTAATAAAGTAATGAAGCAGCTTGATCTAATGAAGAGTTTAGAAATTGAGTTCTCTCAACATAATTGAGAGTAGTAAACCAGAGTTTCAATGTGCCAGTGAATCTGGAGGTGAACTCAGTGAGAATGTTTTCTGCTGTGATGCCAGATAGTTCTCTGGTCGTCATCCAAGCATGAAATTCTTGGAATCTGACTGCCCATTTTGCTGGAGGGATATCATCTAGCTGGAATGTGAATGTGCCTGAAGTAGTCAGTTTCTTGGAAGTTTGAGATGACTCAGGCTCATCGACAATAGGTGTGGCTTCAGATGTATCTTCTGTATCTTCTTCATCACGAGTCATGTTGATTTGTGGAATGTCTGGTTCAAATTCATCAGAGAAGAACTGTGTAGAAGAATCTGAGACTGAAGAGAAGTCTGTGTCGGAATTAGAAACTGGGTCTGACTCTGTTGGAGAGGAGTACTGGGTCTCAGATGGAGTTTGTTCTTGAACAACAACAATATGAGGAACGGGCCGAGTGGTAACCGCTTCTTGAAGCATAGGAGTTAGAGGATTTTGAATCATAGCTTGCTTTTGAACTTCCGAAGGAGGAGGAGTAGGCTTTTGTTGTTGTTTCTGAGCTTGCATTGCTTTCAACCATTGAGCAGCGTTGAAAGTGCTTGGAGAAGGTTTAGACATTTCATATCCCATAATTCCAAATGCAGAGTATTGTGTTTTGGATTGTGGCTGGAACGGATTTGTGAAAGGTGGAAAGAAGATGGAAGAGACTGGAGGGGCAGTAGTAACTGGCGGAGGAGAAGAGTAAGAAGTAGACTCAACCTGTGCTTTGAGATAAGCAATATAACCTTCAAGGTCTACTACTTTCTGCTTTTGTCGAATCACTTCAGTAGGATCGTAAGAGATCTGTTTCAATCTTTTCTCCATATTGACGATCAACCTTTTGGTGGCTTCCAGGTCTTGTACTTGAGAATCAACTTTAGTTTCAACAGTAACAAGACGGGAGTTTACATGTGTAACTTTTTTATCAATTTGAGTCAGAATCTTGTTCTGAACAACAGCGTTTTCCGATTGCCAGTTCAGGACGGTTTCAATAGGATTAGTGGATGCAGTTTGTCCACTGAAAAGTATTGTTGATGAAGAGTTCTGGATTTTATGAGAGTGTCGGGCATTGTCTTTGGTAAAATGTGAGGTTTGAGGAAAGATAGGATTGAGAGGGGGAAATTCAACTGGTTGAAACATACAGATAGCTGGAATAGGAGTTGGTGGTGTAGGTGGCTTGTAAAATGGATTGATGGGTTGACAAGTAGGAGGTACTGGTTTTTCTTTGGCAAGGATTTTGAGGCATTTTTGGTAATAAGGGTGAAATGGTGGTTTTGGTTTAGGAGGTAACCATGTGGATGAGATTTCTGCAATAGAGGAATCATACCTGCTGCGAGTCTGAATGACTTGAGGTCCTTGTTGATAATCTGGATCTATATCTGGAGTTTTAGTGGAGCATGGAGAAGGAATTGATTTCTTCTTTCTTCTTCTTCGACTGGAATATCCGCATGTGTAGTCTGCTGGATCAAGACCACATTCAAAGCAGCATTTTTGGTAAGATTCACAGGAAATGCAACCACCCCAATAGCAATGATTGGAGAATGGATCTGTCTCAAAGACAACTGGTTGTGCATCCGGCGTGTACCATTTTATGATGTCCGGAAAAGTATCTCTGTGGGAGACCAAAGGATGATATGTTCCAAGTTTGGTAATCCGATCAAGATCTGCTTGATGATCTGGAGGACGATCAGAGACAGGAAGACGAATCATAGCGATTCTTGGATAATTTTGCTTGATAGACTGAAGATGCTTATGATCAAATCTGATGGAAACAGAACCATCAGAATTCTGAGAGATCTAAAGGTTGATTTGCAGCTTCATGGACTTTTTCATATTCTGTGACCCAGGGGTCAGGAAGAAGACTGAGGAGTTCAGATTTGGGAATCTATCTTGGGACATGGGTGCAAACAGTTGAATGTTTGTCATCTACCTTGATCAGAAGAGCATCTTCTCTACCAGGAAGGGAGAGATCTATGGCATGATTTTGGACTAGGTAGATCATTTGATAGTGTAAGGTTGCTGTGAGAGCATCATGAACCTGAGAGGCTCCTGCAATCTGGACTTGTACCTTGAGAGCATTTAACAGATGTGGATCTGCTAGAGACATGTTGAAATTGGGGTACAAGGTGATGAATATCGTGCCAGCATTCAGTGTTGCTTCAACTGTGGCGATACAAGCATGCTGATATGCTAAAAAGCGGGTATCCAAGAGGGCAACTCGGGCAACCATAGGTAAGCCTTTTCTGCCATGGAGGGTGAGAGTTATACGAACAGCACCAAAGTGAAGACGAGTGTAACCATGTTGTTCCATTGGCGGGGAAAATCTTCAGGAATGTAAAGAGTAAAGAATTGCTCTTTACCAGTGGCTATAATAGGGTGTTGGTCCATCTTTGAGCATTGGACATACTCTCGGATAGAGGAAGGTGTTTGACAGATAAGGGATTTAAAAGATTTCCAGGGGGAAACTATGGACTTGAGGGTTCATGAAAGGATGACTTTCAGGAGTAAACTGAGAAGATTAATCTACAGTAACTTCATATAGGTAATCTAATTTCTTAGATGTAGTCTGGCGGAAGGAAGGAGTGGTATCTAACGAAATAGATGAACGGGAAGTTTCTGGATACATGGGTGAACGAAGATTCCAAAAGATTAACTATCTACAAAAAAATCTAAAGTTTGTGGTTTTTATAGGGTTTAAAAATTAGCTCAAACGTTTAAAAAATAGCTAGTAACGACTAGTAATAGTAAAATTATATCAACCGAAATTGGACTCGTAGGTCTAAATTTTGTGTTTGAAATAGTGCTACTGTTCACTAAAACAGTGTTACTGTTCATTGTGCAGGAAAATTCAGACAACTGAATTTTTATGCTACATCCGAACCTGCATCCAAAATTTTTAAACTTTGCCAAAACATATTCAAATCAATTCAAGCAAGTTGGAAAACATTCTAGGCTCAAAGATAAGTCATTAAAGACCTTGTAAGTGCAAAAATCATTAATGAAAACTTGGTAATTCAAGTGAGTTCAAAACCATTGAAAGTTTAAAATCAAGTTTTGTGTTCTAAAAAGTTAACTAGAATTCAAATACAATAAGTTTGCAAACATTCTAGCATCAAGGATAAGTCAAGAAAGATCTCTTAAGTGCAAAAGCTGTTGATGAAAACTTGATAATTCAGGTAAGTTCAAAACCATTGAAAATTTTCAAATCAAGTTTTGTGCTCTTAAATACAACTCGTAGATTCCAAAACTTAAGAGTGTAGGGTTTACAAAGTTACTATTGGTTCAGTAGATATAATTTAGTTTAGTTCCTCATGCCCTCGATATTGGTTCAATAGATTTAATTTTTAAATAAATAGAATTGAATATATTAATAAATTGTTTCTTAGCATACTAGAAGTAAAATTGATAATTTTGTGTTAGATTGTAGTTTAAATAGTGTAAATGTTGAAATATTTTTAAGAATTTTTTATTTTGATATTAAATTTAGATCTATTAATTATATTTTATTTCAATGTTAAGTCTAGACCTAGTTTTTATTATTTTTTATTAAATTTTTAATTGTTATGAAATTAATATAATTGTAAATGTCCATTATCTAATATCTAAGAGATAATTCAATATCAGAGATAGAAATGTTTTATCCCACCAAAATATGATTATTATATAAATGCTAGTTATGATTTGTTATAAGTGTGCCTAAAAGATTTTATGTCTATCAGTATGTAAAATTTTATCTCATTTAAAATTTCTCTTCAATTAAAGTTATAAGGACAAATATTACTAGTAATATGATGAATAAAAATTTTTTTCTTTCTTATATTTCTAACATCTCTTGTAGTAGCAATATCGAGAAAAAAAATTTCAAAGTATTTTAAATTTATATCCTCTGAAACTAAATAAGTCATTGATAAAATATTTTGATGCCCAACCAACTGATTTTATGTCATTTCCTAAAGTGAATGTCATTCAAACTTATAATATATATTTATGAAGGAGATTTTGGTCGCAACTAATAGAAATGCACTTTGTTCTTATGCTCAATCCTGGACTGTCTAAGAAGGTGTGACTTGGATCAACACAACGGCCAACTTTTGGGCACTCAAAGGATCCTGTCCTCTTATCTTTCAATAATCCAAGAAGGAATGAAATCAATCATTCTGAAAGGAATACTCACAATTTCTAAGTATCACCGAACAAGGATCTAAGTTAAAGCCATATCAGAAATAGAAGCTGAGAAGAAGAATTGAGGAAACTTAGAAAGACATGTTTGAGGTAGAACACACAAGAGAGATATTATTATTCGGGAACTAAGCTTGAGGAAATGTTACAACAATGGGCTCTTTATATAGAGCACCAAGGAAGAACCTAAAAGACTAAATTATTAGGCTATGCGTCATTGCTTACATCATGGTAGCTAATGAGGTCATCATTACATCACACCACACTTATCACGCTGAGAAATAAAGTTGATACGACAGCACACTGAACAATAAAGACAACAAAGGGCAAAGCACTAAATAAAAAAGTCTTCACAACTGTAATGCTCAGAATCAGTCGGTGTGGAAACATCACTATCAGTGGAGTCAGGGTCTATGATATTGCGTTCAATAATGAGGTCTTGATGCAGAGCATGTGCCTTGGCTTTTTTCTTTCTCTGCTTTAGTGCGTCCTTTCTGAGTGAGGTGACACAAGTGGTTCGAGCAGTTTTATCAAAGGCCATAAGTGGAAAGGTAAACCCATGTGATGATTGAGAAGAACTAGCTGGTTGAAGGTTAAAGTAATCAAAAGGGATTTCAGTGTGTGGCTGAGAATTAGGCAGGTGGTGAAGGTACCATTCACGAGCTATTTTGATGTTTATCTCGTGGTGATGGTTGGTCGGATAATTCCAAGAACCATAATCATCAGGACAGATTTCTTGAGGCATAATTTTATTTTCAACAAACATATATTTTTGGGCCTCAGAATATTTTTGAGGAAGATCTAACACAGTGATGGAATTGACCTAGTAAAGATGGGAATATAGATGGATTGTGAAATCAGGGTCTATTGGGCGGTGGATATCAAAGAGGAGGAAGTGTTTAGGAAAAGTGAGGAGTAAGTTCTTCCATTCTGCTAAAGGTGTAAACCAGGTTAAGAACTCAAGTATACTTGGAATAAAACTTTTAAGGAATAATGCAGAGTCAATTTCAAGAAGAATGTGGTACTGTTGACAGAGATACCAGAAGAACCATTTTAATGGAGGAGAGAAGTCATTAGGTTTGAGAATGAAAACTTGACTGAAAGGGAAATATGGATTGACTCCGGATGGTTTTAGGATGGATCATCCAAATTATTTAAAAATCTATAACTCATAAAAATTTCTTTTTTGCATTATTGAGTCAATAGAATATGGAACTGGGTAATCAGGAGGAAACTCTGGAGGAATATTAGGTGGATTGGAATAGCTAGGTCGGATCATGGCTATAACGGGTTTTGTGGTAAAGGAATCAGGTCGAGAAAGGAAATCAACCACAACATTAGATTTACCTTTGATGTGTTTGACCTCGAATGAATACTGCGCAAACCACGTTGACCACCTGAGCAGTTGAGGATGAGGAACTTGCTTTTGCTTGAACTGCAACATTTTGGGGAATGAACTCATATATGTTTCCACCAAAAACTTTGATCCGATGAGATAGAAGCTGAACTTCTTTATGCCATTTTTTACTGCGAGAATTTCTTTGAAAGTAGAGTGGTAATGAATTTCTGCTGTCTTGAATCTTCCACTTGCAAATCCACAAAGATGTCTGGTGCCATCAATTTCTTCAAGTAGCACTGCACTCCAATATTTGTCACTTGCATCAGTATGAAGTATCTTTCGGCCATTTGTCGGTAGATGCAAGTTTTGAATTTTGGACACTTGTTCTTTCAGTGCAGCTACATCTTGAGTATGTAAGGATGTCCAGGGAGATGGATTCTTTTTGAGCATTTTGGTGAGTGGATGAATATGCTCAGAAGCTCTTGACAGGAAATCTCAGACATAGTTGACTACACCAAGGAACTGTTGGATTTGTTTCTGAGAAAGATTAGACTCAGGAAACTTTTGTAACTCTTCGGAAATATGATTTCTAGGAGTGTATGTACCTGTAGAGAAATGCATTCCTAGGAAAGTAATTTCCTGTGTAGCCAAGATCATTTTCTTTTCAGAAAGCATTACGCCATAATCTTTAACAATTTGAGCAAATTGGCATAAAAGGTTTATATGATCATCCTTAGTAGAACTGAAAAGTAGGATATCATCAATATAAATCAGTGCAGTGTGTAAGAGTGGTTCAAAAATCTTGACCATGGCTTTTTGAAACAAGGACGGTGCGTGTTTTAATCCAAAAGGTATTACTTTCCACTGAAAATGCTGGTTAGGAATACAAAAACCTGTTTTAGGACGTTCATCAGGATGAATACCTAATTGCCAAAAACCAGATTTTAAATCAAATTTGGAAAACCATTTTGCACCAGAAAGTTATGACAACAGTGTGTGTCTGTGAGGTAATGAAAACTTATCATCTTGCAAAAAGTGGTTGAGAGGCTGATAATTAATTACCAGTCTCATTTTTCCACGGACTTGTTCAGCCCGTTTGTCAACATAGGATGCTTCACAAGACCATTGAGAATCTGATCAGAATGAAGAAGGTCAAGGCATTCTTTTGTGGCTAACTGAAGATGATCAGGGTTCATGCCAGAATGACTGGCTTTGGTAGGGTTGATGTTCTCATTTTTCTTGAAATGGAGTTTTATGAAGAATTGAGGATTCTGCCAACATGGATGAGAACATTTAGTAAGAAATACTGTGTGAGATTCAGCACAAGATTGGGAGACAAAAAGTTTTTGAATCTCAATAACAAGATTGGGAGTGATTTGGTAAAGTCTTGGAATGCTACCATATTCTCTAAACTGTTTTCCAAAACGAATACCATTGGGAAGGATCTGGAATTTGTGAAGTTTACTGTAAATGTCAAAACCAACAAGAAGATCTTTGTCAGTTTCAGTACAGCTAACAAGATGTAAACGAACTTCACATTTGGGTAAGAATTGGATGGTAATGGGTTTCTTAGTAATCAGAGAAGTGTAGAATGTTTTACCATCAGTAGTGATGAATTCTTTCTGATGTTCTGTCCAATGTTTAGGAGGTAAGACAGATGGATTCATCATGGATACTGCAACACCTGTGTCAAAGAAAGCTATAGCAAGAATGAGTTTATCATATTTGGAGGTTGGATTTGAACAAGGGCTTGAGGATGTGTTTTATGGGTCTGAATAGTATGGATTGGAACAGAAGGTTTTTCTGGTGATTTTTCTGAAAGTGTTGGGTCTGGTTCCCGGGGAACTGGTTCTGAGGGAACTAGTTCTGAGATATGGTAAGACAAAGGGATTTCATCTTCTTCAATGGCAAAGAGGGTGTCTTCGTTCAGTTCATCTTGCTCAGAAAAAAGGGACTCGAGGTCATCGTCATCATAGATAGGGCTAACCTGTTCGATCTGTGAGATGAGGTTTTGCATTTTCTTCTTTTGAGAACACTGTTTGGCATAATGACCCTTCTGTTTGCAGACATAGCAGTAGTCCGACTTGCTTCTGGGACTCTTGGAGGACTTATGTTTCCTTCTGAAGTATCTCCATTTTTTCTTTGAAGATCGTCTGTCTGTTGTATGGATTCTGGAGAACTTCTTTCTCCTGGATGATTTCTTGCAAGAGGTCTTGTGGCAGCATGATTTGATGATCAAGTCTGATCGTTTACAGACTTGGTCAACCTATTTATCTCCTTTGAGATATTGCTTGATTACTTGCCATTTGTGGCAAAGGTCTTCAAGGCTTTGTAAGATGGCTTGTCTGATTTGTCTTGGAGTCATACCAAGGATGGATTGGTATTTTTGTCTGATGTAAACATCGACTCCTTGAGCTAAAGCTTGAGGGATTGAGCTGAGGAAGGCTTGCTTTAGACTAACATCTGCACCAAGAAGATAAAATAATTGGGTCATACGTTGCAAATGTTTATCTAAATCAGATCTTTGAAAAGAGTAACATTTCATTTGGAAAAACTCTTTTCTTTTTAATTCTAAATCAGAGTTAGGTTCACTAAAAAAATAGTAATAAAGTAATGAAGCAGCTTGATCTAATGAAGAGTTTAGAAATTGAGTTCTCTCAACATAATTGAGAGTAGTAAACCAGTGCTTCAGTGTGCCAGTGAATCTGAAGGTGAACTCAGTAAGGATGTTTTCTGCTGTGATGCCAGATAGTTCTTTGGTCGTCATCCAAGCATGGAATTCTTGCTGGAGGGATATCATCAAGCTGAAATGTAAATGTGCCTGAAGTAGTCAGTTTCTTGGAAGTTTGAGCGGACTCAGGCTCATCAACGATAGGTGTAGCTTCAGATGTATCTCCTGTATCTTCTTCTTCAACAGTCATGTTGATTTGTGGAATTTTGGGTCGAATTCATCAGAGAAGGACTGTGTAGAAGAGTCTGAAACTGAAGAGGAGTCTGTGTCTGAATCAGAGACTCGGTCTGACTCTGTTGGAGAAGAGTATTGGGTCTCAGATGGAGTTTGTTCTTGAACAACAACAATATGAGGGACGATCTAAGTGGTAGCCGCTTCTTGAAGCATAGGAGTTAGAGGATTCTGAATCATAGTCAGAGGAGCAGGCTTCTGTTGCTGTTTCTGGGATTACTTTGCTTTTAACCATTGAGCAGCGTTGAAAGAGCTTGGGGATGGTTTAGACATTTCGTATCCCTTGGTTCCAAAAGCAGAGTATTGTATTTTGGATGGTGGCTGGAAGGGATTTGTGAAAGGTGGAAAGAAGCTGGAAGAAACTGGAGGGGTAGTGGTAACTGGCGGAGGAGAAGAGTAAGGAGTAGACTCAACCTGTACTTTGAGATAAGCAATATAACCTTCACAGTCTGCTACTTCTTTCTATTTTGTCGAATGACTTCAGCAGGATTGACACCAGACATGGGTAGATCGTAAGGGATCTGCTTCAATCTTTTCTCCATATTGACGATCAACCTTTTGGTGGCTTCCAGATCTTGTACTTGAGAATCAATCTTAGTTTCAAATGTAACAAGACGGGATTTTACCAGGGTAACTTTTTGATCAATCTGGGTCAGAATTGTTCTGAGCAACAGCGTTCTCAGATTGCCAGTTTATGACAGTTTCAACAGGATTAGTGGATGCAGTCTGTCCACTAAGAAGTATGGTTGATGAAGAGTTCTGGATTTTGTGAGAGTGTCGGGCATTATCCTTGGTAAAGGAGTGGTTTGAGGAAATATAGGGTTAAGCGGAGGAAATTCTGCTGGTTGAAACATACAGATGGCTGGAATAGTGGTTGGTGGTGTGGGTGGCTTGTAAAATGGATTGATGGGCTGACAAATAGGAGGTACTGGTTTTTCTTTGGCAAGGATTTTGTGGCATTTTTGGTAATAAAGATGAAGTGGTGGTTTTGGTTTAGGAGGCAGCCATGTGGATGGGATTTCTGAATGACTTGAACTCCTTGTTGATAATATGGATCTATGTCAGGTGTTTTAGTGGAACACAGAGATGGAATTTGTTTCTTCCTTCTTCTTCTACTGGAATATCCGCAAGTGCAGTCTTCTGGATCAAGACCACATTCAAAGCAGCAATTCTGACAAGATTCACAAGAAGTGCAACTACCCCAATAACAATGATTGGAGAAGGGATCTGTCTCAAAGACGACTGGTTTTGTATCCGGTGTGTACCATTTTATGATGTCTGGGAAAGTGTCTCTGTGAGAGACCAGGGGATGATCTGGTCCAAGTTTGGTAATCCGGTCAAGATCTGCTTGATGATCTGGAGGAGGATCAGAGATAGGAACACGAATCATAGCAATTCGAGGATAGTTTTGCTTGATAGACTGGAGATGCGTATGATCAAATCTGATGGAAACAAAGCCATCAGAATTCTGAGAAATCTTAAAGGAGGAAGATTCCAGAGGTTGATTTGCAGCTTCATGGACCTTTTCATATTCTGTGACCCAAGCGTCTGGAAGGAGATTGAGAAGTTTAGATTTGGAATCTGTCTTTAGACATGGGTGCAAACAGCTGACTGTTTGTCATCTACCTTGATAAGAAGAGCATCTTCTCCATCAGGAAGTGAGAGATCTTTGGCATGATTTTGGACTCGGTAGATCATTTGATAATGTAAAGTTGCAGTAAGAGCATCATGTACTTGAGAGGCTCCTGCAATCTGGACTTGTACCTTAAGAGCATTGAGCAGATGTGGATCTGCCAGAGACATATTGAAATTGGGGTACAAGGTGATGAATACTGTGCCAGCATTCAGTGTTGCTTTAACTGTGGCAATACAAACATTCTGATATGCTAGAAAGCGAGTATCTAAGAGGGAAACTTTCTGCAATTGAGGGTGAGAGCTATACGAACAGCTCCAAAGTGAATATGAGTGTAACCATGTTGCTTCCATTGACAGGGAAAATCTTCTGGAATGTAAAGAGTAACGAATTGCTCTTTACCAGTGGCTATAATAGGATGTTGGTCCATCTTGGAGCATTGGACATACTCTCAGACAGAGGAAGGGGTTTGATAGATAAGAAGACTTAAAAGATTTCCAAGGGGAAACTACAGACTTAGCAAAATTAGTATAAGGGTTCATGAAAGGATGACTTTCAGGAGAAAACTGAGAAGATAAATCTACAATGACTTTATATAAGTAATTTATTTTTTTAGATGTAGTTTGACGGAAAGAAGGAGTAGTATCTAAAGAAATAGATGAACGGGAAGTTTCTGGATACATGAGTGGGTAAGGCTTCTTCAACTCTAGCTTAATTTCTGATACACCAATTGCTGTAAGAATGACTCATTAAATTTTTAGTGAATAGATACTCACCAGAAGTGAAAAAATAATGAGAAGGAAAAAAAAGAAAGTAATAATTCTAATATGTTATTGATGCAATATGAACATTTGTAACATACCTATAGTATATCAAGCATGTTATGAATCTTTATTAAATATTGATATTGCTTTACTTTCCTAAATTATACTATTAATAGTAATGATGCTTGTATCTATGATATTAATATGGCACATGTGAATGTAGCCAATTCTTTTGAATATCCAAAAATATTTTTTAGCATTTTTAATGTTAATCAAAATTTTGAATTATCAAATTATTACTTTTCTATTATCTATCATTTTGTGATTATTATTTGAAAGTTTTCATAATATATATTCTAGCATTTGTATATTATTTTAGTTTATTTTGGATCAAGAATGGTGAAAATACAATTTGTCTAAACAATATTGGTAGTTTATTTGGACAAATTTGAAATATATGTCCAAAGTATAAATGGCAGTACAAGGTTCCTAGAGAACAAGTTGATCAATAACTCTAGAAGAGTTAATTGATTAAAAGCTCTACAAGAGCTACCAGATTTTCACATAATGGTCAATCGTTGTAATGTGTCATTCTTCATATAGTCTCATAAAACTTTTGAGCCCTGATTATATTATCATTATATAGAGAAATTGGATGAATGGACTTTTGAGATATATGCATTACCATTATGATCTAAAATATATGTCAATTATATACACTATCTTTCATCTCTTTTGGTTTATATTGCATAGAAATTGTGAAATTAAGATATTAGTTGGCATGACCAGTTGGACCATATTGAATCATTAAAATACTAAGACTGACTAGGAATTTGTAAAAATATTATGAAATTAAAAATTTTCTAATATGACAAATTTTATTTGCTATTTATTTTGCATTATTTGAGTGTTACTAGTATTACTAGGGGTTGAATGTGTTTGGGATGAATATTGAGAAACTATTAGTTGATGCATCAACCGAATAGTCTTTTGTATATTGTTGATTTTCTAGTGATTTATTAATAATGAGCTCATATTTAACATTATCCCAACGACACAATTTGATCTAATAATAATGGTTATATTAAGAAAATATTGAATATCATGCAAAATGTTTATGACTATGATGTGTTAGCCCTTATTTTGTATTTTACCAACGCATTACAAGTTCTCTTCATAGTATTTTATTTGTAGTCATAAACTAAATATTTTTCATCTAAAATTTAGAAATGTGCTATGCATATTGCTGGACCACAAGGTTATAAAATGGGTTCTCAAAGAGATTATTAAATATATTGGGAGCGAATATCAATGGAGAGAATCATATTTTGTTAATTATGTTGTCTCAACATAAAGAAGATAAAATATGAGACCGGATAAAGATATTAGTTTGTGCTTCATTTTTATCTTCTATTTTGATCGTCACAGAAGATACCTTGAATTAGAAGTTTAAAAATAATTTCTATAGCCAGGTATATTAACTGACAAACATCCAACAAATAATGCTCTTATTATATTTGATGTCCTTGAAGGATAATCTACTATTACAAATAAATTTGAGACACAACTGAAAACATGGTAGATAAGTCGGTTCCAAGGATACAAACTCCTCACTGGAGCAAAGACTTAAGATGGTCATATATGTTAATCTGAGAAGATTTAAATTCTAGGCAAAAATTTTTTCAAACATGATTTATATATTATTTTCAGAAGAAATTTTAGTACCTGGAAACTTTAACAATGATGAGATCTCAACATATTGGAAACTATTGGAACCGCACAAGTATATAACGTCAACAATATTAATTCAGATAATATATCAATTCAGAATGTGAATTTTCGAATCGAGGTCTGCAGACTCGAAATGATAAAGTTCGCATGAGAAATATGAAAATTTTAAACTATTTACAAGTACACTTGGTATACATGTATTTTCAGTAGGAATAATACACCTGAAGTGTAATTTCAAAGAAATAGTAATTGATATTTACTTATAAAATGCGAACTATAAAATTGAATATTTGTCATGACGTATGGTGGGTAATTTTTCGTAAAACTTGGCAGTGATTAAAAATAAATATATTTCTAGTAGTGGATAATAGTCCATGATCACACTTAATATGTGTTTATATTTATTATCATTTGATGGTGATACTTATTTTTGAAGCCCCTGATAGACTTGATATACTTGAAATATATAAGTGGATCGTTCCTATAAAATATAATGAAATTGTCTTAGTGAATTCTTATTAAAAGAATGATCGAGTATGTCCATATATGAGTAAATCTATATGTAGCTATACATTCTATATGTATTTCTCTATCAGAAGATATTATTGTTGCATAATTTGTTGATTAACATGTTGTTCTCCGCATTAGGGTTTAGTTAATATGATATTCTAGCTATAGATATTCTTTTCTAGATAGATGTCCCAATAGGACAAACATATAAATTCTATAGCCATATAATTTTTATGCATGCTTGAAGCGTGATTGATTTCTTGATTTTAGAAATAAAATCCTCAAAAGAGAAAATAATTTGATGATTAAGATATTTTTCTTGAAAAAATTAGAGAAGCAAGTATTGTGATCAATTATTTAAAAAATTAATATTGTTTTATTGAACATCCTGAATATGCTTCATATGGACATAGCACATCAATGGTCATTCGGTTATTATACTTGATAAAAGATTTTTATATCAATCAAAAGATATTGAAAAACTATTTAGTGCTAAAGTTTATAACTCTGTAATTTAGTGCATGAATACACTTGTCTATCCGTAAGTAGATATCTATTATAGTTCTTCTCTACTCAATGAATTTTGAAATGATATTAAGCTTGCCCTTTGATATCTTCTTGAGATAGTTTATCTCGAATATTAAAAAATCCAACCCTTATTGAGATGGCTATGCAAGGTATAAGTTACCTATATGATCAACATAAATCATGCATTTATAGGCATGTGTTGATTATAATAACCACATCTTCAATTCATGTTGAAGAAATATAAATTCATTATGTTAGTTGAAAATATGTGTGATCATAATTAATATATTCAAGATAAATTTATATCCTCTAAAAAGGAATTCTAATTGTATTGTTGGATGATAATAAAGTTTGAAATATAAAAGGAGATATGATGAAATATATTTTTATGAGATTTTTTTTATTCATGAACTCTAAAAAAGATTGATATTTGTTAGCCCTAAGGGCAAATCATGTAGTTTTGATTAATGACAAACATTGATGAGGACTAATATGCTTGTATGTTGTGTGATAGGATTTGTGGATTAAGAAGTTTGAAGTCTCATTGCCTTGAAGCTAAAATGCAAGAACAACTCCAATATATCAAAGTGATTGAAGATTGAAGAGTTTGTTCAAGATGTTAGAAGGCTTTGAAGACATGAAGTGTAGGTTGCATGTGCTTAATAGGTAAACTTTGTAAACCCTACACTCTTAAGCCTTGGAATCTATGAGTTGCAATTGAGAGCACAAAACTTGATTTAAATGTTTTCAATGGTTTTGAACTTACCTAAATTATCAAGTTTTCATAAATGGTTTTTTGCACATAAAAGGTCTTTAATGACTTATCTTTAAGGCTAGAATGTTTTCCAACTTGTTTGAAATGATTTGGATATGTTTTGACAAAGTTTGAAAAAATTCGGAAGAAGATTCGGGACGCAGATCCAAAAATTCGATCGTCCGAAATTTTGTAGCAAAAGTTTGCTACTATTCTTCCGAGAAATTCGGAAGAAGATTCGGACGTAGACAAAAAAAATTCGGTCGTCCGAATTTTGTAGCAAAAGTTTGCTACTGTTCTTCCGAAGAAATTCGGAAGAAGATTCGGACGCATGCAAAAAAATTTCGGTCGTCCGAATTTTGAAGCGAAAAGAAATCGGATGCGAATCGGTCATCCGAATTTTCTAAAACTAGCCGTTGTATAGCCGTTTGAACTGATTTTTTGAATTCTATAAAAGCCATAAACTCCAGATTTTTTAGAAGAACTTTGAACTTAAGAAATCCTACAAGCTCTAACTTGTTTTACATCAAAATTACTTGAAAAGCTCTCAAATTGCCTTGTGCTCAAAGATTGAAATTCAAGATTCCAAAGGCAACAAAGTGTGAAGGTGAAACATTGTGTAATCATCTACCAACAAAGTGGTAACATCTTACACTCTCTCTTTTCTTATCTTAATTGTGTTTTCTACTAGCTCATTTGCAAGGTTATCTTGTGACATAAAACCTTTTTGTGAAAGGGTGAGCCATAGACTAGATTAATCAAGGTTGCAGTGTAAAACCCGTGTGTGGGTAAGCCTTGGATTAGATTAGTCTTGAGGTTGTCTTTAGATATAAAACCCTTGTGGAAGGGTGAACCTTGTTTGTATAATTACTAGAAGAGGTTGTGAGTGTAAAACCATAGTGTGGTTAGCCTCTTATGTAATTGTTGAACTTGAGCTTATAGTGGATTGGTTGAAATCCTTGAGTGTGGACTCAAGGTAGTGGATGTAGATCTTGGAGAGATCGAACCACTATAAATCGTGTGTTCATTTTCTTATAGCTTTATTTATTTACATGCTCATGTTATTACTTATTGATTGTTGTTGATTGATTGGTTGTAGTTTGATGATATTATCTTAACCATCACATCACATATAAACTTGAAGCTTGTGGAATTAAAGAATAGCTTTTATTAAGGCAAAGAATTTGTAAAAAGGGAAAAGATTTTAACAATTAGCCAAAGACCTAATTCACCCCCCCCTCTTAGGTCTTTCAATTGGTATCAGAGCAAGGTCTTCTTGTTAAGGTCTAACAACCTAGAAGTAAAGATCATATGGCTAGTTTATCAAATTTGCCTTATACGGAAGGTTCCTCCACTACTAGACCTCCATTGTTTGATGGTTCTAATTATATTTTTTGGAAGTCTAGGATTGAGATATACATTTGTTCTATTAACTATGAATTGTGGAATATTATTGAGAAAGGTCCCTATGTGCCATTGAGATTAAAAGCCGATGGAGTTACAAGGGAACCAAAGCCTATGGAGGACTATGATGAGAGCGATTCAAGAAAGATGACATTAAACTACCAAGCAATGAACATTCTTTGTTGTGCATTGGTCATCAATGAATACAATAGAGTGATGGAATGTGATTCCGCTCATGAAATGTGGAAACTACTTCAAATCACTCATGAAGAAGAAAGAGCAAATGTGTGCTTCATGGCAATAAATGATGAGGTACAATCCACTCCTTCTACCTCTACTTGTTGTGATGATGATGTTGATATTGTAGATGATCCTAGTGAACTACTTGTTGAATTGTATGAAGAATTAAAAAGGGTTTCAAAAAGGAATAAGGAAATGAAAACTAAAATTAATGATTTATTGAATGAAAATTCAAAATTATTTTGTGAAAATAAAAAGCTTCTTGATTCTATTGAATGCTTGAATATTGAAAAAGAAGTTTTGAATGTTTCTTTACATAACATATCTCTTGAAAATAAATCTCTTTGTACAAAAGTTTCTTCTCTTGAAAAAATGCTTAGTGATCATGAAATCTTGAAAAAGAAAGTTGATGATCTTACATTATGTGTTGAAGAATTTACAAATGGAAGAGACAATCTTGACAAACTAATTGGACCTCAAAGATCTTCTCTTGTTAAAAATGGTCTTGGTTACAATTATGTCAATAATGTGCCTAAATATAACAACTTCTTTGTTAGAGCTACTTCTACTTCCATGCATCATACTTGTTGTACTTATTGTGGAAAATATGGACATAAAGTCACCAAATGTTATGTTAAAAGAAAAGTAGAGAATGGTGTAAAAACCATTTGGAGAGTTAAGCAAACTATTACTAACCCCCATGGACCCAAGAAAGTATGGGTACCAAAGGAAACTTCCTCTCCTTTATCACAGGTACGCTTCAATTCAAACTCAAGCACCACTAAATGGCGTATTGATGATGTTGGCTTAAAGAATAACAGAAAACACCTCATGCATAATCAAGGTCAAAGCAATCGATGAAGGATTTGTTTTTGAAAAGAAAGGAAGAATTCTTGAAGTAACCAATGTTGGTAAAGGTTCCTCTCTTCTTTTTAAACAAATGTTGCTAATTGCTGATTTGAACTATAACTTGCTTAGCATTTGCCAATTGTGTGACAATTAATAAGAAGTTAAATGCCAACAAGCAAAATTTCAGTTGAGAATTTTTTTTTGGATTTGAAGATTTGCCAACCATGACTTGTCAATTGCTTCAATTAAGTTGATTAGGTAACATTAATGATATGAGATTGAATTAATGCTTTATATGTTTTTGAAATTGATTATATGTCATTATAAAATGATTAAAATAGATATGATTGAATATCTATGCATTTACTTGGCCAAAAACATCTTTATGAAACTTTACAAAATGTTTGGACATGAAGTTTGGATGTAGACCATAAGTTCGGTCACCCGAACTTGTATGACAAAATGATATTTTGTGATTTTGATCAATCACTTACAAATTTTTAAATATGTGTTTTATCTTGATAAGCTTGAATGTCTTGTTGCTTATGATAATGATTTTCTTGGCATAAAAGATTTGATCACGTGTACATGGATTTGTTGAACAAACTTTTCTATCAAGATTTAGTTAGAGGATTGCTAAAAATATGTTTTGAGAAAATTGTATTTGAGATACTTGTCCATATGAAAACAAACAAAAGAATCTTTCAAACCCATGAAAATGATTTTAGACCTCAAAATATCTTGAGCTTTTTCATATGGATTGTTTTGGACTTATATGGAACTCTAGTATTGATGACTTGAAGTATGCCTTACTAGAGTTGATGATTTCTAAATATTCATTTTAGCATTATTCATTGTTCAAAAAGATTAAGTGTTTCATAAGTTAGAAAAACTACTCAAAAAGATCAAACCTCCCTTGAGTGCAATTGATCTCTATTACAAGTGTCAATGGGAGAATTTTACAACAAAGTTTTTACAAAATTTGCTTTGAAAATTGAATTTCATATAATTGTTTCAACTGCAAAAAACTTCACAATAAAATGGTGTTATTGAAAAGAAAATTTGAACTTTGTAAAAATTGGCTAGGTCTATGCTTTGTGAAAATTCTTCTTCAAAAATATTTTTGGGCCAAAGCCTTAAACCCCACATGCTATGATAAATAGAATTCTTTTAAGATCATTTTGAAGAAAAACATCTTTGGAATTTCTCTTTTATATAACTCCTCAAGCTGCATATTTTAAATGTTTTGGTTATAAATGTCTTATTCTGAATACTTGTGAAAACTTATTTAAATTTGATAGAAAATTGGATGTAGATATATCTCTTAACTATTCTTCTAACAAAAAAAAAGGCCTATAGAGTTTATAATGAAAAGAATCTTATATGATGAGGAAATCATTCATGTTTATTTTTGATGAATCTTACATTCACTTGGGAAAGAAAAGATGAAGATGATGTAGGTACATCTATGAATGAATATCAAGCTCATCTTCAAGCACCAACTTTGGAGAATCATACCAATGAGGAAGAAATGATAGAACAAAATCAAGATGACCAACCTAGTGGTGACCAAGAGCTTTCAAAGAACTTATGATATCCACAAAGGCCACCCTAAGGAGCAAATCATTGGTGATATCTCCCAAGGAGTAAAAATAAGGCAGTATTTTATCAATAACTTTATTCTTTTATTTCATATGAGCCTAAAAGTATTGATGATGCCTTGTGTGATGATTTTTGGATTATTGCTATGCAAGAGGAATTAAATAAATTTGAAAGATACAATATTTTGGATATTCCTAAATCTCATGATTATTCTATTATTGGAACTAAATGGTTTTTAGAAATAAACTTATTGAATCCGGAGAAGTTGTTAGAAACAAGGTTAGACTTGTTGCCTAAGGATTCAATCAAGAAGAGGAAATTGATTATGATATGAAACCTTTGTTCCGAATGCTAGACTTGAGTCCATAAGAATGCTTTTGACTTGTACTTGTTTTAAGTTATTTCAAATGAATGTCAAAAGTGCTTTTCTAAATGGTTCTATTGAGAAAGTGGTTTATATGGAACAATCATCCGGTTTTGCTCATGAAAAGTTTCCTAACCGTATTTTCAAACTATCCTAAGTTTTGAATGGTTTAAAACCAGCCCCTAGTTTCCTTGAGTAGTTTCCTTCTTTCAAAAGATTTTCAAGAGGAAAACTGAAACTACCCTTTTATAAAATCCTCATGCAACAATGATCTATAACTTGTCCGAATACATGATACAATTTTTTGTGCTTCTAATACTTCACTTTGTGATGTGTTTTCCAAGTTGATGCAAAGTAAATTTGAAATAAGCATGATAGGAAAACTCAATTTATTTCTTGGCCTACAAATCAAGCAAACCAAGGATGGCACTTTTATGAATCAAGTTAAGGTATAAGCATCCATAAGTTTATCAAATATGCTTGACAAGAATAAAATGGTTTCATAGGAGTAGTCAACTCTATTTGACAGCAAGTAGAGCCAATATTATGTTTGCCATGTGTTTGTGTGCTAGATTTCATCTTGTCCTATAGAATCTCATTTGATTACTATTAAACATATTCTTTATTACCTTATTAATACTCTAAGTGATTATAGTCTATATTTAAAATGTGTGACTATGCTGTGTGATAACACTAATGCAATAAATTTGACCATCATACTATTCAACAAACTAGGACAAAGCATATAGAGATCACACTTCATTTCATTAGAGATCATTCTACTAAGGGTAATACTTGTTTAACGCATGCTTGCATAAATGAACAAATTAATGATATTGTTACTAAGCCATTGGTCGAAGAAAGGTTTGACCAATCTTAGAAGAAGCTTAGGAATTTCAAAATCCAATAACTAAAGTGTATTCAAGTGTTGTAGCATCCAAGTGAGGACACTAAAGCCAAGCATGGGAAAAGGAATGGGAAAAGCCAAAGAAAATGATAGATGACCAGTGATCAATGAACCAAGGAAGGTTCATTTTCCTCAAAGCATGTCAAGGCTTGATAGATTTGTCACAGTGGAGGCTGCTACTGAATTTGATGATTGGACAAAAAGGAACCATAAGACAAATCCAAGCCATAAGGTGGATGTCATCAAACTATCCGAAATGGGTAATATACTCTCATTTTTTAAATTATATGAGCTGGGCTAGTTTGCTTGTGTTTGATGAATGCTATTACCTTATTTAGTTTATGGAGTTTAAGCAAATATTAAGGAAGAAAGAGTTGAGCTAGTTGGTAATAAAGCTATTTAGTAGTATTCTTCAAAAATATCACAAGTTAATTTTTGAGATTGATAATGTATTGCTCAATAGAATTTGTGATGTTGAGGATGTTGGGTTTAGGCATTATTCTTCTGGGGACATTGTTTTATAATTGAATTATACTCACATGAAAGAATTGAGAATGCCTATATATATATAAATGATAAGAAGCCTCAAGACTAGAAAGGAGAGAGAGATAAAAGCCTTTTTATGCTAGTAAAAGAATTTTGCATCACATGCTTACTACCTTGATTATAGCATACTTTAAACACAAATATTCTGTTGATAATATGTATGTTGTAATTATGCTAGCCATGCATAAGAAAAGAAAATTGAATTTTGGATATATATATATATATATATATATATATATATAGTGCTAAAGAATATAATGGCAGCTAGAAGAACCGAGCATAAGCCATTGTCGTATGGAAAGTCATTGACAGGAATTTTCAAGTTTTTAAAAGTGATAATTGCTTTCTAGTGGTTTACCAATAAAGAGTGAAGAAGTCTACACCAACAACTCACTAAACAAAATTCCTTGGATACTTGATGATGATAATGTATGAATGGCTAGAAGAGAAAATCCTCTAAGGGTGATAAAAGAGATGCTAGCGATGATGAAGAAAAGAAGGAAGAAGAAAATGAAGAAGAAGAAGAGGATAAAAAGGAAATCCTTGCTGGAGAAAGGAAACCTAAAATGAGGCATGACTCATCTAGTGAGGGGGGAGCAACTCCACAAAAAGAAGTCTATTTGAAGAGTACTCTCTATTGAAGGAAAAGAAGTTGAAGATGAAAATCTCACTAGAGGTGATACCATAGTTGCCAAGGTATTTCAAGAAATATTGGACAACCATATAGAGGAAATGAAGAAGATGGACAAATTCTTCAAGTCTTTTTTGCTCGATAATTCTTGGCAAATTTGATGGTTTAGAAGTTGGAGTCAAGAATATGGAAGAAGACTTGAGAAAGATTTCTCAAGTGGTTTTGAATGGTGCAAGTCCCTATAAAGCCCAAGAGAACAAGCAAGAAGAAGGAAGTGAAGGAAGTTTAACAAAGTCAAAGCACAAATCCATTACCAATATCCTTCAGCCAAGGGAGGAAAATGTGGTTCAAAGAAAGAAGATCCAAAGACCCACTCAAATTGGTAGCTTTCCAAAGTAGAACTACACGAGTAAGGAGTCAACAAATGAAGGACCCCATCATATAGAGCTCAAGGGAGACATGGCCATCATAACAAACAAAGTTGGAAGTGAAGACCATGAAACGCATCCAAGACTAAGCCTTTCTATCCCTAAACTCTATTTTGATGCTTATTTTAGTATATTCCTTGATGCACATGTTATGCTTTAATATTGAAATTTACTTGTGCCTTTCTAGTCATTATAATGATTTGAAGCTCAATATGTGAAATCTTTGTGATAAGAGCTTCTTTTGTTTCACTTTTGTTGTCTAAGTACTCTCACCCCAAGTTTAATTGCTGATAAAAAGGGAGAGAAGAAGTCGATTTATTATTGTTAAGATGCTACATAATGATTATTGCTGTTAGGATGATAATTATTTGACTAGAACTATACTGTTTATAAGAGTTGGTCAATACATTGCCAATATACTGCTTATATGTGGTACATGTTGTCTCAATTTCATTAACCCCATCTTTGAGTGATGACAAAAGGGGGAGAAGAAATGGGATGACAAAATGTGTGAAAATGTGAAATAGCAGTGGACAAAATGTGTGAAAATGTGAAATAACAGTGGAATTCCTCATGCATGAATATAAAATGTGTCAATTTTCTGAAAATCCATGCATATGTCAAGGGAGAGAAAGAACAAAACATGCTATGTGTTTGTTGTACTGCAATTGCTTGATGTAATTGTGATGTGTAATGTAAATGTGCTATGAATGTGTACTGTGAAACTAATTGGTTGCATTTGAAATTTAAATTGAAAATGATTGTTTTCTGAGATTTTGAAAATGGTTAAGTTGGGATTGTGAAGTTTTTATCATGGTTCTTGACTTGACCTATGACTTTACATTACATCATGAAAACAATTAAATACATGAGTTTTGTGGTTTTGCAAAGCTAAAGAGTGCTATTGTGGCTATACATATTTGAGTACTTCTATAGTTCATTTAAGAATGCAAAATCACCTTTTCAAACTTGTTTCCAAAAATTTGGACTTGAAATTCGGATGCAGACCAAAAATTCGGATGCATGTTTCAGAAATTCGGATGCATGCATATTTGTTGCCAAAAAGTGCTTCTTTGTTGTTCAAATTGATTCAAATATATTTTATTCTCTTCCATTATGTTTGAACAACCTTTGGAAAGATTTATTTCATATTAAACTTTCATTATATTGAATTTATTGCAATTTGGACTTGGAATGTCAAAATTCGGATGCATGAGTTTAAAAATTCGGATGCATGTTCTAAAATTCGGATGCATCCATATTGTGTTGTCAAAATGTGCTCTTTTGTTGTTCAAATTGATCCAAATATGTTTTAATCTCTTCCATTATGTTTGAACAACCTTAGGAACACTTTATTTCACTTCAAACATTCATTATATTGAATTTATTGCAGTTTGGACTTAAGATCAAAAAAATTCAGATGCAAGGTTTAAAAATTCGGATGCATGTTCTGAAATTCGGATGCATCCATATTTTGTTGCCAAAATGTGCTCTATTGTTGTTCAAATTGATTCAAACTTGTTTTAATCTCTTCCACTATGTTTGAACAACCTTAGGAAAGCTTATTTTCAAAAATTGAAGCTTTCATTTCACTTATTTTACAATTCGGACTTGATATGTCAAAAATTCGGATGCATAGCATCTCAAGTCCAAACTTGTTGAAAAATGAGCACAATCTAAGGGGGAGTAATGTTAATCTTTTCTGACCTTTAAAACCTCTCTTAGAAGTTTTCTAAATACTTTAAATGCTATATCTTCTATATGTTGTTGGAAGGAAGGAGGTTAATGGAGGTTGGTTGGGTCATAGGCTCATATTGAGCCTTTTGTAAGTCAATATGCTAAATTGGTTATATTCTATCATTGACATTAATACTTCTTTGTACTACATTGTTTAAATCCATCACATTTTGCATCAAAGTTTGTCATCATCAAAAAGGGGGAGATTGTTAGCCCTAAGGGCAAATCATGTAGTTTTGATTAATGACAAACATTGATGAGGACTAATATGCTTGTATGTTGTGTGATAGGATTTGTGGATTAAGAAGTTTGAAGTCTCATTGCCTTGAAGCTAAAATGCAAGAACAACTCCAATATATCAAAGTGATTGAAGATTGAAGAGTTTGTTCAAGATGTTAGAAGGCTTTGAAGACATGAAGTGTAGGTTGCATGTGCTTAATAGGTAAACTTTGTAAACCCTACACTCTTAAGCCTTGGAATCTATGAGTTGCAATTGAGAGCACAAAACTTGATTTAAATGTTTTCAATGGTTTTGAACTTACCTAAATTATCAAGTTTTCATAAATGGTTTTTGCACATAAAAGGTCTTTAATGACTTATCTTTAAGGCTAGAATGTTTTCCAACTTGTTTGAAATGATTTGGATATGTTTTGACAAAGTTTGAAAAATTCGGAAGAAGATTCGGACGCAGTCCAAAAATTCGGTCGTCCGAATTTTGTAGCAAAAGTTTGCTACTATTCTTCCAGAGAAATTCGGAAGAAGATTCGGACGCAGACAAAAAATTCGGTCGTCCGAATTTTGTAGCAAAAGTTTGCTACTGTTCTTCCAGAGAAATTCGGAAGAAGATTCGGACGCATGCAAAAAATTCGGTCGTCCGAATTTTGAAGCGAAAAATTCGGATGCAGAATTCGGTCATCCGAATTTTCTGAAACTAGCCGTTGTATAGCCGTTTGAACTGATTTTTGAATTCTATAAAAGCCATAAACTCCAGATTTTTTAGAAGAACTTTGAACTTAAGAAATCCTACAAGCTCTAACTTGTTTTACATCAAAATTACTTGAAAAGCTCTCAAATTGCCTTGTGCTCAAAGATTGAAATTCAAGATTCCAAAGGCAACAAAGTGTGAAGGTGAAACATTGTGTAATCATCTACCAACAAAGTGGTAACATCTTACACTCTCTCTTTTCTTATCTTAATTGTGTTTTCTACTAGCTCATTTGCAAGGTTATCTTGTGACATAAAACCTTTTTGTGAAAGGGTGAGCCATAGACTAGATTAATCAAGGTTGCAGTGTAAAACCCGTGTGTGGGTAAGCCTTGGATTAGATTAGTCTTGAGGTTGTCTTTAGATATAAAACCCTTGTGGAAGGGTGAACCTTGTTTGTATAATTACTAGAAGAGGTTGTGAGTGTAAAACCATAGTGTGGTTAGCCTCTTATGTAATTGTTGAACTTGAGCTTATAGTGGATTGGTTGAAATCCTTGAGTGTGGACTCAAGGTAGTGGATGTAGATCTTGGAGAGATCGAACCACTATAAATCGTGTGTTCATTTTCTTATAGCTTTATTTATTTACATGCTCATGTTATTACTTATTGATTGTTGTTGATTGATTGGTTGTAGTTTGATGATATTATCTTAACCATCACATCACATATAAACTTGAAGCTTGTGGAATTAAAGAATAGCTTTTATTAAGGCAAAGGATTTGTAAAAAGGGAAAAGATTTCGACAATTAGCCAAAGACCTAATTCACCCCCCCTCTTAGGTCTTTCAATATTGATGTGTAATAAAATTCTATCATTTGATGACTTGATAAATCTATTCACTAAAACCTTACCGATAGCAACATTTGATTGGAAAGTATCAGTTAAGAGATCTCAAAAGATTATCTCATCAGGAGAAGTAAGAATGACATAAAGAATAGTGTACTATTTTTTCTTCACTAGAATTTTTTCCATTGAATTTTTATCCAGTAAAATTTTAATGAGGCATATTCTTTATATAATGGATATCTAAGGAAGAATACTATGAAATTAATATAATTGTGGATGTTCATTGTCTGATATCAAAGAGATAATCTAATATCAGAGATATAGATATTTTATCCTACCAAAAGATAAACGATATAATTCTATCATATCTTTAAATATTTAAAGAATTTATCTTCTGATTCTTTCATCTCTCTTCTTATTGATATGTGCTTCTGAACCTTATAAATAGGATTTTAAATTGATGTATATCAAAAAATCAATAAAAGTTCTTATATTTTCTCTATATTTTCTTTCTAGTTTCTCTCTATATTCTCTTCATTATAATTTTTTTATTTAATTTTCTATATTACTATTACGATTTCGTAATGCTAACGATTATTAGATGCGAACAAATTCATAACATTAATTTCATTTTAGCAGTTTAGTAGTTTAGAGTTTTGATGAAGTTGAATTGTTTTGACTTTAGTAATTTGAACACAGACATCAATTTCAAATAAATAAAACTTAAAGAACGTGGTTGTTTATTGTAGGTGGCATATCCTTCGAGGGGACCCGTGGTCAACCGTAGTGTTCACACCAAGTTTCCACACACCTGAGATTGAGAAACTGTACCCAGATACACAAGCTACTAGCTGTGGAAGGATCGGACCTCGCGGTGCCTGTGATAACTAGCGCTTCACTGCCCAGCCCCAGGTGGACAGCGGGACCCGTCCTTCAAACCGACGGATGAGGCATTTAGGAACTTTGCAGAACCAAAGAGTAAAATCGCGGTAAACAAGACATTCCCAACAATAACACCCATCAAGATCTGCAATATTATTGAAAATTCAAACCATTTAACTGCAGATGACATTAAGTTTCATCTCCTCGATAAATACTCGGACTGCTTCTTATCGGACAACTTTCAGGACATGATAGTAATCAGGTGGCTCGTCTTTTAAAAAAAACTGGAAGAATACTTGAAGAAGACTGTCAAATTTTTTACTTCATCTAGTTTCTTAACTCACAACTTCTACAAGGTTACAACATAATTGATTGGTTTTCTACAAACAGAAAAACCTGACCAAACTGAATATTAGTAAAACAAGGTATAAATGACTCCCAAGAACCTATAATCGTCAAAAACCAAGCTTGAAAATAACTTAACACTTCTGGTTAAAATAGATTAATACTTCTGATTAAACATTATCTAGATCACACCCACCCCACACACACGCATACAGAAGTATTCTTCAGAGACAACAGTGTGTGTTGTGTGTGGAATCCATAGTTAAATGGGCAAAGATTCTTGCACCATTAATTTTGTAATTTAGATAAATATAAAATTTTATATTTTGTTTTCTTTTTCAATTCTAAAAATCTGGCAAACTTAGGGGGATTGAATCTAAGGCCTCGATTGCCATTGAAACAATCATATCCGGAGGACCAAGACGAAGAAGAGTGCAGGCCTTGGCGAAAGAGGATATCTTTATCAGTAATGGCGTTTAAATTCAACTGGGTTTCTTTCTTCAAAGTTACCCTTCTTTTGCTGCTTATTGCAGCCATTGCCACGGCTTGTTACACACTTCCCATCGAAAAGATGCTGAAGGACTTCTTTTTATGGGTAGAACGTGACCTTGGTCCTTGGGGTCCTCTTGTTCTGGCAATTGCATATATCCCCCTGACCATATTGGTAGTTCCAGCTTTTATACTTACGCTAGGTGGTGGTTATCTCTTCGGCTTGCCTGTTGGTTTATCGCTGACTCTATTGGTGCAACAATTGGGGCTGCTGCAGCAATTTTTCTTGGTGGAACTATTGGGAGGTCATTTGTTATTTCCAAACTAAAAGACTATCCAAAGTTTCAAGCAGTTGCAATTGCTATTCAGAGATCTGGATTTAAGATTGTATTGCTGCTACGGCTTGTTCCTTTACTTCCATTTTAACATGTTAAACTACCTCTTGTCGGTAACTACAGTACCCATAGGAGAATATGTGCTGGCTTCATGGTTAGGAATGATGCCAATTACTTTTGCACTGGTGTATCTTGGAACCGTATTGAAGGATCTTTCTGATGTAACTCATGGATGGAGTGAATTTTCAAAAACCCGTTGGGCGCTTCTTGTACATAGCAGTAGAAGGGCGTACTTCTGAATTTTAAGTGCCATCTACTTAGGTTACAACTGATTTAGACCATAGTAGTTTTCAGTCAAAGAATGGAAGCACAAAGATATCTGAAAAGACAAGGCATGACAATACCGGACTGTTCTCTCATAGCAAAGGCACCAAAAAGGCAAAAAGTGGGAGAGCTGAGATGGATACTAGTTCCAATCAGAAAATTATCAGCATCAATGCAGAGTCCTGAGCCCAGGACTAGCTAAGCACTTCAGCGCGTATGCAGCAAGGCACACCCCTAAGCATCTAATACTAGCTGAGTCAGTGATCACTGGTTCAAAAAGCAAAATAAATAAGTTTACTGGATGAAAGAAATAAGGTAGAAGGAAATTCCTTCCCTTCTCTTGACAAATACAATATATGAAAACACAAAGGAACAACAGAAAAGCCCAAAGAATTTTGTTATCATTCAATTTTCCATAATTCTTAAGACTTTTAATATAGGATGTTGATAGCATGTTTTGAACATTAGCTGATACCAACTCCCCAGGGGGATAAGTCCTAAGCACAGTTTCCATACTAACAATGCCTTCAAGAATTTTGCAATTCCGGAGCATGAACAGGTTACTTTGTGTGCAGAAAATCTGCTAACAACGAGATTAAATCAATTCATCTACAGCCCAACTAATTAACAAGTAGGCATGTTTTGGACATACTTAACATCAAACAGAAATGGTATGCATGTGTGAGACTTATGTTTTATTATCAAATATCCAGATCCTCCTTGTGCCAAATCACATAAGCTTCTCTCAATCAAAGGCCAAAATGACATAGGGAGGTGAACTCGGTCATAGAAGAATAATCACTGTTGTAACTGGGTGCTGTATGACAATGGGTATATTACTTTCCCCTGGTGTTCCTGATATTCAATCATATCGACTCTTGTTTTTTGTTCTTTTATTATTATTTTAAATCAAATCATGCACTACTCTTTCATGATACTTCACTGCGATTGTTAAAGTTCAGTTGCAGGTGAAAAGAAAATAAAAAGATGTCTTTAGGTAGAACCACACAAGCAACTGTATTTTTTCTACAGCAGGATTAAGTTGAACTTTTACCCCCTAACAGGTGACAAAATTAAATGTAAACAAGAGCAAAAATTCAAGCATCATACCATGTAAAATACTATCTCTCTTACCTTTCAAAGCAACTGTATTTGATGACAGAACAAATATGTCAATAAGGAAAATCACAGAAGCTGGAAATTCCCAGACCTGTAACATAAATTGTGAATTTGCAAGATATTAACTTCTCTGTTCAATTAAGTGTCAGTTTGGAGAAGATATAGGACGTATGGAAAACAAATCTTAAAATTTATGGACACATTACAAGTGGACAATACCAGCATGGCAACAAGAAAAATCTTGAAGTAGCTCGATATGAGAATTGCAAGTAATGCATCCTTGCACCTACCCAGTCGAAAGACAACATATATTAGATATTCTTCCATATCAAAAGTATAAACAGGTTAAAAAGGATCTGAAAGAATACTATCCCGAAGAACCTACAGAAGCTTAGAGGATGTACAGGGCTGCATGTTTAAATTCTCTTTGTAAGTAAAGCAATGTCTTTCATCTAATGCGATAGCTCTAAACTTCCCACAAGCATAACTGATATTTAAACTCAAAATAAACCTTTACAATCAGCTATCTTAAAATAAACTCTCTAAAGCTCTATGGAAATAATCCTTTAAAGATTATAAGATTAGCATTCTGATTTGTTCCTGGAGAGTAAATTCACTTAAACAGGTTTCCACATATGCAATGGAGTAAATAAGTATAAAGTTATGAAAAATATTCGCTCACATTCTACCTTACTCATCAAATAAGGGTCAAATATGATCCCCAGGTTCCTGTGTAAACACATAGCATTCTTTCTAATCATCCAGAATGCTCCAGAACCATAAACTTCATCTAAAGTGAAAATCAACTCTTCTCAGAGAATTGTGCGGAAACGCCACGAAAGACATTCTTTCAGATGATGTTAGAAACTTTTGAAACCATATAATCCACGAAATAGGGATGTGCCCATAAAACAATTAGGACGAAACAGAATAAAGAAAAATAAAATAAATAACAGAAAACAGATCTACTGATGTCCTCCCTTTAGTAGAAGTAATTAGATTAAAGAACAAATTTCAAGTAAATAATTCATAAGAACAGATCTGTTAATGTCTTCTTTTAGTAGAAGTAGTTTAGATTAAAGAACCAGATTTCAACTAATCATTTATCAGTTCTGATAATGAGCGCATTCAATCAAAAAATCTTCAAAGTTATTGAATTGCGAATGGAATGCATATGTAGTTTAAAAGGAAAAATAAATGTCGCCATGTCAAGCAAACAATAGCATATGTTCCTACTAGAGCTCGGTTTCCTCGGTGAAATCAGCTATGCAAAGGACAATACTGGGTAACCAGCAGTTAAATGAATGCATCAGATGGGCATCTGTAAAATTGAAAGGAAAAGTTGAAAATGATTACCTCAAACCGACAGATGAGGCATTTAGGAACTTTGCAGAACCAAAGAGTAAAATCGAAGTAAACAAGAAATTCCCAACAATAACACCCATCAAGATCTGCAATATTATTGAAAATTCAAACCATTTAATGTAAGCTAAAATGGAAATCCAAATCCAAATCTTTTTAATTAAAATCTAAACCAGAAACAACAAAAGAAAAAATCTCAGGAATTTTAATTGAAGCGATGCTAACCTTTCCAAGACACTGCACTAGAGAAATAAAGCTTGTAAACGAAGTCTCTTCCTCCTCGGTCACTCTTAACACCCACATCCTGTCTTTAATGGCTAAGGCATCTTGAATGAGAATGCTTGAGCATGGTACATCTTTTCAGCAGTAAGTAAAGCATGCTAAATTATATATCCAATCATGATATTTAACAACAGGCTCGGCACATTCTTTTCATTTTTTCTGCTGATAAAAGACTTGCAACAAACATCAGACGACTAAAACGACATAACCCGAAGGATACAAGTGTCCAAAATCAAGAAACCTAGTGATAATTTCCAAAGCAAACCCTGAAAATGAAAATTCCATATCCCTTTTTAAGAATACATAGATATCTCGCAAGAGCATAAGATGCACTGACAAATACATATATATACCTCAGAATAGAGAGTATCTCTGCTGAACATGTTGTAGAACATATGCCTATATGCTTTAAGCTTGTGCAGAATCAAATCAATCACAATAATCTAGCATTTTAAACAATGAAAAAAAATCAAATTTTCAACCAAAACCAAGAATTCAATCTTAGTTTACTTCATTACCATAATTTCGCACTCAATATACTCGTCAGCCACCGCTTTGCAGTTCTCCTACCAAAATATAGATGAATTTAGTTTTCAGAAACAAAATCGGGAATAACAAAAAGAATGAATAGAGAGTAATTGTTGATTTACGCATTTCATGAGGCGGATATTTCCGGGTGAATATTGAATATAGAGTCTTTTGACTGGAAATCCACATTCAACACAGCGAAAATTTCCATCCTTCTCCATTGTCTTTCCCCCCGGTTTTCTCCAATTTACTACACACTACTTCAGCAGATAGAATTATGCTGTTTTGACTTGCAATCTCTACATAAGTATGGCAGTCAGAGCAGTCAGAATAGGGAGCGCTGACAGTGAGAGTGGGTTACCGTGGCAAAGGAACGGAATCATTGGCGCTCAATTCACCGGACGGGCTTTAAAAACGAAAGGGACAAAGGAAATAGAAATCTCGAAGGCACGAAGGCACGATTGATGGAAGAAAAAGTATTGTGTAAAAATATAAATTAATTTGTAAATTGTGATTTTAAGTAATATATATTATTATATTTAAATAATTTATAAATTAATAAGAAAAAGTTGTTATATTTAATTTGTTAAATATGTTAAATAAATAGATTATTAATTTAAAAGAAATAATAAAATATAAATAGATTATTAATTTAAAAGAAATAATAAAATTTTTAAGTATATTAATATTATATAATTTAAAGATTATTTTTTTATAAAAAGATATAATTAATAAAAAATATTTTTTATATTTTTTATTTTAATGAGAGATGTATATTTTTATTTTTATAATAAAATTTGTATTTAATTTTTTTGAGAATATAATATTTTTTTAATTCGATATTCCTCCTAAAGGAAAAAAATTTATCTCTATGAAATTTTAAAATAAAAAAGTATTTGGATTAAAAAATTAATTTTTTGTAAAAATTAACAATTTTACTTTAGATAATAATATTTATGAGTTATATACTCACGATATAATATTTAAAATATAGGTTTATAGTTAATTTATTAAAGTTTTTAGTTTTTTATTATTTAAAAAATATAAAATATTGAGATATATAATTTTAATTAAAAAATAATTACAGAGATGTGGAAAGAGCAAATGATGACTGAGAAGGAAGACAAAAAAATAAAAATAGAAAGAAGAAAAGATGCAATGCAAAAAAATTATCTATTAAATTTTAATTTTTTTGTCTTCCTCTTTGATAGAATCCTTGGAAAGGAATCACAATACTACCTTTATATAAGGATTCACTTTCCTAGTATTCTTCATTTATTTTTTCAAATTTGAAGAATCATATTCCTTTCCCAAAACATAAATAAGGAACAAAACATAGGAATTTAAAAATTAAGAATGTAATTACTTTTCCTTCCCACTTTTCTTAGACAATCAAACGAAGCCAAAGGGTATTCGTATTTTGTTTCTTTACCCGTAAAAATTTGGGTTGCAGTATACAATTTAAGTTTTTATTATATACAGGGGACATATAATTATAGTTTTTATTATAGTTAAAAATTTGTAGAATTATATTTAGTAATAGGCAATCTCAATACTCTAATTACTATTAGAAATTAAGTAATTTCAAATTTTGAATCAAATTAAGAAACATTTTATTTTCTCCACTTTGTTCCTCCACACAAGATTTTCTCTCACAAAATCAAATATAAACCTCACAAAAGTCTAAAAAGGAAAAAAGAAAAGTTTTTCTTCAAATTTCAATCGAAATGGATTTGTTCCGTTTGATTGTTAATGAAAGTGAATAAGGAACCTAATTTTTAAGTTCAAATGTTTGGGTTTGTTATTTATGTTCTAAGAGAGTAATATGATTCCTTAAATCAGGAAAAACAAATCCAAAATATCGTGAAAAGGAATTCTTAAGAAGAGGTGATATTATGATTCCTTTTCCCAAGGTTCTAACAAAAAATAATAAAAAAATTTCTTCAAACATAAAGAGATGTATAATACTTTTATTCACATATTTATCCTTCATTTCTATCATTTTATTCTCGTTTACTTATTCATCTCCCATCACATCTCTTTAAACAATTTTTTCTAACCCCAAACTTAACAATATGCTAGTTGTTGTGAATTTCTTTGTGCACAGCAAAATTGAAATAACAATATTGAAAACTAAGTGGGGGAAAGAACTAGAGAATTGAGAGAAACTAGAGAGAGTGTCTGTGTGAGTGAGAGAGAGAACATAAGAACTTTTATTGATTTTCTCTAAGAGTAAACACTTTATTCTATAACCTTATTTGTATGGTACATATCAATAAGAAGAGATATGAAGGAATAAAAAGATAAATCCTATCAATAATTAAAGATGTGATAGAGCTTTATCTTCTATTTTCTAGAAGGATAGAGTATTCCTATCTATCATATTGGATTATCTCTTTGACATTAGATAATGAATATCCATCATAATATTAATTTCATAACACTTTCCCTTCAATGTCCATTACATAAAGTGTATGCCTCATTAAAACCTTACTAGATAAAAATTCAGTAGGAAAAACTCTAGTGAATGAAAAAGAGTACACTACTCTATATGTTATTATTACTCTTCTTGATGAGATAATTTCTTAATGCTCTTTAACCAACCCATTCCAATTTTTTCACTTATTTCTTAAATGTTGTTGTTAGTAATGGCTTAATAAATAGATCTGCTAGATTACACATTATTGAATTTGTTATGCATCAATATCACAATTTTTTTAGAGTTCATGAATAAAGAAGAATTCTGGTGAAATATACTTTGTAGGGGTGTTCCTTATTCAGTACAATCCAAAAAACTAATTCGAACTGAGTCAAATTTTTCATTTTGGTTTGGTTTTTCATTATTTCGGTTCGATTTGTGAAAATCATGTATATTTTGGTTCGGTGTTCGGTTTTAATACTCAAAATGAAATTGTACTTAAAAGTTGATTTCTTTTATAAATATATATGTGAATGCATTACAGAAATGCAGTCATTTGTAGCCAAAAGATGACACATAATAATAATGTCTACAAGGGAAAAAATGTCTCATTTTTACCAAACTAGGGTTTTTTCTCTTAATTTCTCTCTCGTTTCTCCACTCTCCAGTCCATTGACTAGTGACTTATTCTCGGACATCTCACATCTCCTCATCTACTCCATTCTTAGACTCTGTAGCCTCTCACCACCACTGGTCAGCTCTGACATCAACGTCACTGTCGCTGCTTGGATTGGACCGCACGAATGTTGTCATCTCTGGGCTCTGCTGTGATTGAGGTAATACTCTGCTACCAGCCAATGGTTGTGAAGGACCTGTCTTTCTTGAGATGATTGTTGTAGCTTGAAGCTATGAATATTGTCTAATCTAAAGTTAAAGAATTCATTTGCATAAAAAATTTGCATTCTCTATTCTTTTTTTGCTTCACCAAAAATTTGGCTTTGATCTTGCTGTCTATTGAGGGAAAAAAGAAAAGAAGAATGAAAAACAAACTATTTAGATTCTCTCTCCCCACTCCCCAATGTAGTCTGTTAGCCCTTAGGGCAAATCATGTTGTTTTGAGTAATGACAAACATTGATCGTTGCATAGTCTTAAGAGAAAATTATTGATTACTTTGATATGTTTTATTATTGTGTGATAGAATTTTTGGATTGAGACGTATACAAGTCTCAATCCCTTGAAGCTACAATGCAAGAACAACTCAAATATCTCAAAATGGTTAGAATTGATTCAAGATTATTAAAGGCTTTGAAGACCTTAGTGTAGGTTTACTATGCACTATATGTATATCTTTGTAAACCTTGCACTCTTAAATTGTCTTTGGAATCTAAAACTTTTTCAAGAGAGCTTGAAACTTGATTTTCAATCTCAAATGATCTATCTATCTTACAAATATTTTTACCAAGTTCTTGATAATGACCTTTGGACTAAAAGTCTTTTAAAAGATCCATCTTATAGTCCAAAATGATTTCAAACTTATTGTGCTTGACTTCTAATCATTTTGACTAAGTTTGATCAATTTGAACTCCAATTCCGACGTTCAAATTAGAACTTATGGATGCTAAATTTTCAAAGAAATTAGGATGCCAAATTCGGTTGACCGAATTTACCCTGACAGCCTCAAGATAGAAAAATTCAGACCATCATTCGGACGTTGAGGTCCGATTTCGATCGATTGAATTTTACTGTTACTAGCCATTATTTTCAAAGCTTATAAAAGACATAAACCTCAAAATTTTCAGTAGTTTCTGAGCTTTAAAGATGCTTAACTCTTTCCAATCATTCTTTACAAAAACATTTCTCTTGTCTTGTGCTAAAAAGTTCATATTCAAGATTCCTTAGACAAAAGGGTGAAGATGTTCTAATTTGTCATCATCTACAAATTGTTGGTAACTTTCTTATCTCAAACTTCATCTACTTGTTGTTTTGAAGGTTATCTTATTGATATAAAACCATTGTGTTAGGGTGAGCCTTGATTATTTTGTATTTGAAAAGAGTTTGTGGTGTAAAACCCATGAAGGGTGAGCCTCTATTGTATAACTTGATCAACCTGTAATTATAGTTCAGTTTGGTTGAAATCCTTGAGTAGGTGCTCAACGTAGTGGATATAGATCTTGTGTGATCGAACCACTATAAATCGCTTGTGTTGTCTCTTGCTCTTTACTTCCTTTAAATTTAAATCTCATTGCATATCTTGTAAAGTATTTAATTCTAATCATTTTCAAAATTAATCTAGTAAAAAAGAATAAAGTTTCTAAAAATTAGCCAAAAACCTAATTCACTCCCCTCTTAAATCTTTTAATTGGTATCAGAGTTTGGACTTCTTTTGCAAAGGTTTTACCACCTAAAAGATAAGTTCCTATGGCTAATGTTTCAAACTTACTTTATTTAGAAGGATCTTCTATAAATAGACTTTCCTTATTTGATGGAACAAATTATACGTTTTAAAAATTTAGAATTAAGATATATATTTATTCTATTAACTTTGATTTGTGAAATATCATTGAGAAAGGACCTTATATACTAATAAGGATGCGAGCTGATGGAGTCACAAGGGAACCAAAGCCTATGGATGAATATGATAAAAGTGACTCAAGAAAGATGACCTCGAACTATCAAGTTATGAACATTTTGAGTTGTGTTTTAGATGTCAATGAATACAACTGAGTAAGCGGATGTGACATTGCTCATGACATGTGGAAACAGAAACTAAGCTAGAGTTGAAGAAGCCTTTTCCAGTTATGAATCTGAAAAATTCCTATTCATCTATTTTTTTAGATACCACTCATTCCTTCCATCAAACGGCTTCTAAAAAATTAGATTACGTATATAAAGTCACTGTAGATTCATCTTAGTTCTCCCCTGAGAACCATCCGTTTATGAATCCTTATACTAATTATGCCAAGTCTATAACCTCTCCATGAAAGACTTTCAAGTCTCTCATTCGCCAACCCCTTCATCTATCCGAGAATATGTCCAATGTTCCAAGATGGACCAACACTCTATAATAGTTGCCATTGGTAAAGAGCAATTCGTTACTCTTTACATCCCAGAGGATTTCCCTCGACAGTGGAAGCAACATGGTTACACCTATCTTCATTTTGGGGTTGTTCGTATAGCTCTCACTCTTCATGGAAGAAAAGGCCTTCCTATGGTTGCCAGAGTTGCCTTACTGGACACTAGTTTTCTAACATATCAGCATGCCGTATAGCCATTGTTAAAGCGACGCTGAATGCTGGCACTGTGTTTATTACCCTATATCCAAATTTCAATATGTCTATTGTAGATCCACACCTTCTAAATGCTCTGAAGGTACAAGTTCAGATTGCAGGGGCCTCTCAAGTTCATGATGCTCTTACTGCCACTCTGCACTATCAGATGATCTATAGGGTCTAGAATCATGCCATTGATCTCTCTCTCCCAGGTGGATATGATGTCCTAGTCATTCAAGTTGATGACAAACAATCAACAGTCTGTACTCATGTTCCCAGACAAATTCCCAAACATGAGCTTCTATAGCTTCTTCCAGACACTTGGGTGACTGAATATGAAAAGGTTCGTGAGGTAGCTAACCAACCTCTAGAATCTTCATCCTCCCAGATATCTCAGAATTTTGAAGGCATTGTTTCAATCACATTTGACCACAAGCATCTCCAGGCTGTCTGTCAATCATACCCAAGAATCTCTATGATTCAACTTCCTGTCAAGAATGCTCCTTCCTATCACCAGGATGAACTTGACCAGATCACCAACTTGGTCCAGACAATCCTTTTGTATTTCATCAGAATACTTTCCCTGACATTATTAAATGATACACTCCTGATGCCAAACCAGTTGTCCTCAAGACAAACCCATTCTCCAATCACTGTTATTGGGGATACTGTGACTCTTGTGAGTCTTGTCAGAATAGCTGCTCTCAGTGTGGCTTTGAAGATTGTATCTGCGATGATTACCATAGTCGCAAAAGGGGAAGAAAAAAGAAGCAGAACCCATCTCCATGCTCAACAAAAGAACTTGAGATTGACCCAGACTACCAACAAGGTGCTCAAGTCATTCAGACTCGCAGCAGGTATGACTCTTCCATAGCTTAAGTTTCGTTCACATGGTTAGCTCCTAAGCCTAAGCCTCCACTTCATCCCTACTATAAAAAATGCCTCCGCATCTTAGTCGAAGACAAACCAATCACTCTTCCCTGTAAACCAACCAACCCACTTTATAAACCACCAACACCACCGACTCTCATTCCAGCAATTTGCATGTTCCAACCTGCAGAATTTCCACCACTTAACCCTGTTTTTCCCCAATCCTCCTCATTCATCAAAGGCAATGCCAAACACTCACACAAAATCACCAATGCTTCATCCACCATTCTACCCAGTGGACAATCAGCACCAGCTAATCCTGTTGAAACTGGTAACATTAAAATGCAGTAGCCAGAATAAGACTCTTACTTAGATTGATCAGAAGGTCACATAGGCAAATTCCGGTCTTGTTACTATTGAAACAAAGGTTGATTCCCAAGTACAAGACTTGGAAGCTACAAAACAACTCATTGTCAACATGCAGAAAAGATTAAAGCAGATCCCTTATGATCTCCCCATGCTTGGTGTCAACCCTGCTATAGTCATTCAACAGAAGCAGAAAGAGATAGCTGACCTACAAGATTACATTGTCTATCTCAAAGCATAGGTTGAGTCTGCACCTTATACTCCTCCTCCTCCAGTAACTACTGCTCCTCTATCTTCTTCCAGCTTCTTTCCTCTAACCAATCCCTTTCTACCACTTTCCAAGACACAATACTCTGCTTTTGGTACAATGGGATATGAAATGTCTAAACCGTCTCTAAATACTTTCAATGCTACTCAATGGCTTAAGATAAAACAAGCTAAAAACCAACAGTCACAGCCTACTCCTCCTCCAGAAGTTCAGAAGCAAGCTATGATTCATAATCTATTGACTTCAATACTTCAATAGGCTGTTACATCTCATATTGATGCTGTACAAGAACAGACTTCATCTGAAACACATTACTCTTCTTCAGCAGAGTCAGAACCAATCTCTAAACCAGACTCTGAGTCATCATCTGATCTAGATTCTTCCAACCAATCTTCTTCTGAAGATCTTAATTAGGAAATACCCCAAATCAACATGACCCAAGAAGAAGCAGATGAAGCAGACACATCTGAGGCTACTCCAATAGTTGATGAACCAGAACAACCTCCCACATCCAAAAAGTTAACTGCCTCCGGTACATTCACATTCTAATTGGATGACATTCTTCCAGCAAAATGGGTAGTCCGACTACAAGAATTTCATTCCTGGATGGCCACTAGAGAACTATCTGGTGTTACAGTTGAGAACATCCTCACAGAGTTTACCTCCAGATTCACAGGCACCCTAACACACTGGCTTACGACTCTCAACTATGTTGAGAGAACTCAATTCCTTAACTCTTCTATTGATCAAGCTGCATCTTTACTTTATTATTGCTTTCTTGGTAACCAGATTATGATCTTGAGTTAAAAAGAAAAGAATTCTTCCACATGAAGTGTTATTCTTTTCAGCGAATTGATTTAGATAAACATTTGCAACGCATGACTCAATTGTTTTATATACCTGGTGCAGATGTCAGTATGAAGCAAGCATTCCTCAGTTCTATTCCACAAGCTTTGGCCCAAGGAGTTGATGTGTACATTAGACAGAAATATCAATCTATCCTTGGAATGACTTCATGACAGATCAGACAAGCTATTTTGCAAGGACTTCAAGATCTTTGCCACAAAAGACAATTTATTAAGCAATATCTCAAATGAGATAAGGAAGTTGATCAAGCATACAGAAGATCTGATCTTATCATCAAATCATCCTGTTGTAAAATTCTTCCTGCAAGAAGTTCTCCAAGAAAAAGAAATTCTCCAAAATTCACACCACTAACCGAAGAACTTCCAAGAAGAAATGGAGATATTTCATAAAGAAGAGCAGACGTTCCAAAACTTTCAAAGGCAAGTTGTGTTATGTCTGCAAGCAAAACGGTCACTATGCTAAACGATGTTCTTAGAAGAAAAAGCGGCAAAACCTCATTTCCCAGATTGAATAGATTAGCCCAATTTATGAAGATAATGACCTTAAATCCCTTTTCTCTGAGCAAGATGATCTTGATAATCACACCCTCTTTTCAATTGAAGAAGATGAAATTTCATCATCCTACCACATCTCTTTTCCTCTAGAACCAGAACCCATACCACTAGAAAAACTTCCTTTACCAATCCTCTATATCAACACACCCAAAACTCATCCTCAAGCTCCAATCTAAATCTGCACCTCCAAATAGCTAAACCCATAACTGTCATAGCCTTTTTTGACACAGGTGCTACAATATCTATGATGAATCCAGCAGTACTACCACCTGAATACTAGACAGAACATCAGAAGGAATTCATAATTGCTGATGGTAAAACTTTCTTCACCTTCTTAATTACTAAAAAATCCATTACCATCAGTTCTTTTCCAAATGTGAAGTTCACTTACATCTCATTGGTTGCTCTGAAACAAACAAGGATTTATTTGTTGGTTTTGACATTTACAATAAGATTCACAAATTTCAGATTCTTCCTAATGGTATTCATTTTGGAAAACAGTTCAAAGAATATGTTTCTATACCAATACTCTATCAGATTACTCCTGATCCTATTCAAGAAATTCAGCAATTGCCCATAACTCAATCTTGTGCTGAATCCCATATTGAATTCCTCACCAAATGTGCCAATCCTTTATGGCAAAACCCTTAATTCTTCATACGTGGAAAGGTAAACCCATGTGATGACTAAGAAGAGCTAGATGGCTGAAGGTTAAAGTAATCAAAAGGGGTTTCAGTGTCTGGCTGAGAATCAGGCAAGTGGTGAAGATACCAATCACGAGCTATTTTGATGTTTATCTAGTGATGATGGTTGGTCGGATAATTCCAAGAACCATAGTCCTCAGGCCAGATTTCTTGAGGCATAATTTTATTTTCAACAAACATATATTTTTGGGCCTCAGAGTATTTTTGAGGGTTTCAATGTCTGGCTGAGAATTAGGCAAGTGGTGAAGATAACATTCACGAGCTATTTTGATGTTTATCTCATGGCAGAAAGGGTTTACCTATGGTTGCCCGAGTTGCCCTATTGGATACCCGCTTTTTACCATATCAGCATGCTTGTATCGCCACAGTTGAAGCAACACTGCTTGATGATCTGGAGGAGGATCTGAGACAGGAAGATGAATCATAGCAATTCTCGGATAATTTTGCTTTATAGACTGGAGATGCTTATGGTCAAATCTGATGGAAACAGAGCCATCAAAATTCTGAGAGATCTGACAGGATGAAGATTCCAGAGGCTGATTTGTAGCTTCATGGACCTTTTCATATTCCGTGACCCAAGCGTCTGGAAGGAGACTGAGAAGTTTAGATTTGGGAATCTGTCTTGGGACATGGGTGCAAACAGTTGACTGTTTGTCATCTACCTTGATAAGAAGAGCATCTTCTCCACCAAGAAGGGAGAGATCTATGGCATGATTTTGGACTCGGTAGATCATTTGATAGTGTAAAGTTGCAATGAGAGCATCATAACGAATTGCTCTTTACTAGTGGCGATAATAGGATGTTGGTCCATCTTTGAGCATTGGACATACTCTTAGACAGAGGAAGGTGTTTGACGGATAAGAGACTTAAAAGATTTCCAAGGGGAAACTATGGATTTAGCATAATTAGTATAGGGGTTCATGAAAGGATGACTTTCAGGAGAAAACTGGGAAGATGAATCTACAGTAACTTTATATAGGTAATCTAATTTCTTAGATGCAGTTTGACGGAAGGAAGGAGTAGTATAGCTTAATCTAATTTATAGATGAACGTGAAGTTTCTGGATACATGAGTGGACAAGGCTTCTTCAACTCTAGCTTAATTTCTGATACCAATATCCTATTATCACCACTGGTAAAGAGCAATTCGTTACTCTTTACATTCCAGAAGACTTTCCACGTCAATGGAAGCAACATGGTTACACTCATCTTCACTTTGGAGCTGTTCGTATAGCTCTCACCCTTCATGGCAGAAAGGGTTTACCTATGGTTGCTCGAGTTGCCCTATTGGATACCCGCTTTTTAGCATATCAGCATGATTGTATCGCCACAGTTGAAGCAACACTGAATGCTGGCACGGTATTCATCACCTTGTACCCCAACTTCAATATGTCTCTGGCAGATCCACATCTGCTAAATGCTCTCAAGGTACAAGTCCAGATTGCAGGAGCCTCTCAGGTACATAATGCTCTCATACACTATCAAATGATCTACCGAGTCCAAAATCATGCCATAGATCTCTCCCTTCTTGGTGGAGAAGATGCTCTTCTTATCAAGGTAGATGACAAACAGTCAACTGTTTGCACCCATGTCCCAAGACAGATTCCCAAATCTAAACTTCTCAGTCTCCTTCCAGACGCTTGGGTCACGGAATATGAAAAGGTCCATGAAGCTGCAAATCAGCCTCTGGAATCTTCATCCTCTCCAGTCTATCAAGCAAAATTATCCGAGAATTGTATGATTCGTCTTCCTGTCTCAGATCCTCCTCCAGATCATCAAGCAGATCTTGATCAGATTACCAAACTTGGACCAGATCATCCTCTAGTCTCCCACAGAGATACTTTCCCAGATATCATAAAATGGTACGCACCAGATGCACAACCAGTTGTCTTTGAAACAGATCCATTCTCCAATCATTGCTATTGGGGTGGCTGTACTTCATGTGAATCTTGTCAGAATTTCTGCTTTGAATGTGGACTTGATCCAGAAGACTGCACCTACGGATATTCCAGTCGAAGAAGAAGGAAGAAGAAACAAACTCCTTCTCCATGTTCCACTAAAGCACCTGACATAGATCCGGATTATCAACAAGGAGCTCAAGTCATTCAAACTAGCAGTAGGTATGATTCCTCTACTGCAGAAATCCCATCCACATGGTTACCTCCTAAACCAAAACCACCACTTCACCCTTATTACCAAAAATGCCTCAAAATCCTTGCCAAAGAAAAACCAGTACCTCCTACTTGTCAACCCATCAATCCATTTTACAAGCCACCTGCACCACCAACTCCTATCCCAGCTATATGTATGTTCCAACCAGCTAAATTTCCCCCTCTCAACCCTATCTTTCCTCAAACCTCACATTTTAACAAAGATAATGCCCGACACTCTCATAAAATTCAGAACTCTTCATCAACCATACTTCCTAGTGGACAGACTGCATCCACTAATCCCGTTGAAACCGTCCTGAACTGGCAATCAGAAAACGCTGTTGCTCAGAACAAGCTTCTGACCCAGATTGATCAGAAAGTTACCCAGGTAAACTCCATTCTTGTTACTGTTGAAGCTAAAGTTGACTCTCAAGTGCAAGACCTGGAAGCCACCAAAAGGTTGATTGTCAATATGGAGAAAAAATTGAAGCAGATCCCTTACGATCTACCTATGCATGGTGTTAATCCTGCTGAAGTCATTCGACAAAAGCAGAAAGAAGTAGCAGACCTTGAAGGATATATTGCTTATCTCAAAGCACAGGTTGAGTCTACTCCTTACTCTTCTCCTCCTCCAGTTACTACTGTCCCTCCAGTCTCTTCCAGCTTCTTTCCACCTTTCACAAATCATTTCCAGCCACCATCCAAAACACAATACTCTGCATTTGGAACCATGGGATATGAAATGTCCAAATCTTCTCCAAGCACTTTCAACGCTGCTCAATGGTTGAAAGCAAAGCAAGCCCAGAAACAACAACAAAAGCCTGCTCCTCCTCCGGAAGTTCAAAAGCAAGCTATGATTCAGAATCCTCTGACTCCTATGCTTCAAGAAGCAGCTACCGCTCAGACCGTCCCTCATATTGCTGTTGTTCAAGAACAAGCTCCATCTGAGACCCAGTACTCTTCTCCAACAGTCAGAACCAGTCTCTGATTCTGACACAGACTCCTCTTCAGTCTCAGACTCTTCTACACAGTCCTTCTCTGATGAATTTGAACCAAAAATTCCACAAATCAACATGACTCGTGAAGAAGAAGATACAGGAGATACATCTGAAGCCACACCTATTGTCGATGAGCTTGAGTCATCTCAAACTTTCAAGAAACTGACTACTTCAGGCACATTCACATTTCAGCTCGATGATATCCCGCCAGCAAAATGGGCAGTCAGACTACAAGAATTCCATACCTAGATGACAACCAGAGAATTATCTGGCATCGCCGCAGAAAACATCCTCACTGAGTTCACCTCCAGATTCACTGGCACATTGAAGCACTGGTTTACTACTCTCAATTATGTTGAGAGAACTCAATTTCTAAACTCTTCATTAGATCAAGATGCTTCATTACTTTATTACTTTTTTTTTGGTGAACCTGATTCTGATTTAGAATTAAAAAGAAAAGAGTTTTTCCAAATGAAATGTTACTCTTTTCAAAGATTTGATCTAGATAAACATTTGCAACGCATGACTCAATTGTTTTATCTTCTTGGTGCAAATGTTAGTCTAAAGCAAGCTTTCCTCAGCTCAATCCCTCAAGCTTTAGCTCAGGAAGCCGATGTATACATCAGACAAAAATACCAATCCATCATTGGTATGACTCCAAGAAAAATCAGACAAGCCATCTTGCAAAGCCTTGAAGACCTTTGCCATAAACGGCAAGTAATCAAGCAATATCTCAAAGGAGATAAAGAGGTTGACCAAGTATGCAAACGTTCAGACTTGATCATCAAGTCATGCTGCAATAAGTCCTCTTGCAAGAAATCATCTAGAAGAAAGAAGTTCTCTAGAATCCATACAACAGACAGACGATCTTCAAAGAAAAGATGGAGATACTTCAGAAGGAAACACAAGTCCTCCAAGAGTCCCAGAAGCAAGTCAGACTATTGCTATGTCTGCAAACAGATGGGTCACTATGCCAAGCAATGTCCTCAAAAGAAGAAAAGGCAAAACCTCATCTCACAAATCGAACAGGTTAGCCCTATCTATGATGATGACCTTGAGTCCCTTTTCTCTGAGCAAGATGAACTGAATGAAGACACCCTCTTCGCCATTGAAGAAGACGAAATCCCTTTGTCTTACCATATAGCAAAATCAGTTCTGACCCGAAAAACACATCCTCAAGCCCCTGTTCAAATCCGCACCTCCAAATATGATAAACCCATTCCTGCTATAGCCTTCTTTGATGCAGGTGCTGCAGTATCCATGATGAATCCATCTGTCCTACCTCCTGAACACGGGACAGAACACCAGAAGGAATTTATTACTGCCAATGGTAAAACGTTCTACACTTCTCTGATTACTAAGAAACCCATTACCATCCAGTTCTTTCCTAAATGTGAAGTTTGTTTACATCTTGTTGGCTGTGCTGAAATTGACAAAGATCTTCTTGTTGGTTTTGACATTTACAGTAAACTTCACAAGTTTCAGATTCTCCCTAATGGTATTCGTTTTGGAAAACAGTTTCGAGAATATGATACTATTCCAAGACTTTACCAGATCACTCCCAATCCTGTTACCGAGATTCAGAAACTTCTTGTTTCCCAATCTTGTGCTGAATCTCACACAGAGTTTCTTACTAAATGTTCTCATCCACTTTGGCAGAATCCTCAGTTCTTCATAAAACTCGCTTTCAAGAAAAATGAGGATATCAACCCTACCAAAGCTAGTCACTCTGGCATGAACCCTGATCATCTTCAGTTAGCCACAAAAGAATGTCTTGACCTTCTTCATTCTGATCTCATTGAACCTACAGATTCTCAATGGTCTTGTGAAGCATTCTATGTTGACAAACGAGCTGAACAAGTCCCAGTGGAAAAATGAGACTCGGTAATTAATTATCAGCCCTCTCAACCACTTTTTACAAGATGATAAGTTTCCCTTACCACACGAGTACACACACTGTTGTCACAACTTTTACAGTACAAAAATGGTTTTCCAAATTTGATTTGAAATCGGGGTTTTTTGCAATTAGGCATTCATCCTGATAAACGTCCTAAAACAGGTTTTTGTATTCCTAACCATCATATCCTGCTTTTCAGTTCCACTAAGGATGATCATATAAACCTTTTACGCTAGTTTACTCAAATTGTTAAAGATAATGGCGTAATGCTTTCCAAAAGAAAATGATCTTGGCTACACAGAAATTACTTTCCTAGGAATGCATTTCACTCGTAGTACCTACACTCTTGAAAATCATATTTTCGAAGAGTTACAGAAGTTCCCTGAGTCCAATCTTTCTCAGAAACAAGTCCAACAGTTCCTTGGTGTTATTAATTATGTCTGAGATTTCCTGCCAAGGGCTTCTGAGCATATCCATCCACTCACCAAGATGCTAAAAAATAATCCATCCTCCTGGACATCCTTACAAACTCAAGCTGTAGCTGCACTGAAAGAACAAGTGTCCAAAATTCAGAAACTGCATCTCCCAACAAATGGACAAAAGATACTTCAGACTGATGCAAGTGACAAATATTAGAGTGCAGTGCTACTTTTTTTTTTTTTTTTAAAAAACCACCTGCAATGGTGGGGGGTTTGGCATAGACCCTCACCTGTTTATTAACAATGGTAATTAATTTACAATGAAAGAGAAACTAAAAGAAAACACCAAATAGTAGGCAAAACAGAAAGATAAGCCAATAGTATAAATAGCAAGATCCTAATTAACTCCGTAGATTTGGAACTCCTTGCTTATCTAGGATGAGAGGTCCTCGGGCAGCTTGCGGTAGTTGATCCACAGCATATATATAGGAAGTACCAGCGTCGATATACCCTTGATTGGCCAAGGCTTCTGCAACCACATTTGCTTCTCGGTAAACATGTGAAAAGGAAAAATTCTTGCCTTTGGTGAGTGAGAGAATATGACGCAAAGTATACCTAAATCTCCAAGCGGGCCTATGTTTAGCAAGAACTGAGTTAAGTAATAGTAGAGAGTCTGTTTGGACTGCCACATAAGAATACTGTAGTGATAGACATAGTTTTACACCCAAAAGTAATCCCCTGCAACTCTGCCTCAAAATTAGTTCGGATGCCAATATAGGAGTAAAAGGCAGCAATAAAGTTTCCATTGGATGTTCTAAGAACTCCTCCGGCCGATGAATTCCCCTGGATTTCCCTTTGAAGCCCCATCAATATTCAAGATTACTTGATCCGGGATCATAATCTTGCTTCCATTTCACTACAAGTGGATGGCGATGTTTTTTCGGAGTGAGCGGATGCATAGGAATGCCAAAAATAGATAAGGCCGAGACAAAGCCCTTTGCATGAGCTAATGATAGGAGGTAACCCAAAATAGATTGCTTCAAATGATATAGAGTCACCCTAGTCGCTCGAGCGGTACGTATTCCTAGATTTCCACAACTCCCAACGAGATAATGGCCGGTACAAGTCGAAGGAGAAATGACTTTGTTCTCTTCTGTAGCCACCATGTTTGTAATCGCAAGTGAAGTGATAAACCTTCCGAAGGCGATAACCCAAAGAACCCTCCGAAATAAGTCCAAATATGATGTGCAAAAGGACACGTGGAGAAAAGATGATCAAAAGTTTACGTAGCAAGCCCACAAAAACACCTAGATGCCAAATGAAATCCCAATTTCTTCATAGTACAATCCAAGGGCAGATGACCATTCAGCAATTTCCACATAAACAAAGAAAGCAGTGAGTAGGGCATTCCTTACTCCCGGATACACTCGCCTTGAAAAAAAATAGTTGGGTTGGGCTGGTTGTATAATCTTTAATACCGAGAAAGCGTGAACTTACCATGAGGCTCGAGCTTCCAAATAAACTGATCACTTTCCTCGGTTAGATGTATAGAATATGAGGAAATTCTTTGTACTAGATGTTGAGGCAAACTAATCAAACCTATCTGGGAAATCATTAAAGAAGTGTCGACGAGAGAGGTGATGATCCCGTATCTCTGTAAGCTCCTTAAGCTTCCCCTTTAGAGTCCAATCTTCCCACCCAGAAATTCGAGTCTCCACTACCCACGATGAGGCCAATATATTGTTCAGCCTCATCCTTCACTTTAAACACACGTCGCCAAGAATGCGAACACAATCTTGGGAGAGAAACTTCAGATACATGAATGGTATCAGTACAATACTTTGATCTAATGAAAGTTGTCCAAAGAGATTTAACTGTTCGAAAGAACCACCAAAGCTTATATGCAAATGCCTTCTCATATGCATGCAAGGAAATCGGTTCGAGACCATTCTCTTGAGCGGGCTTACATAATTTGGCCCAAGATGCCCAATGTCTACGCCTCCCTCCAAAGAGGAGCCCCCGAAGAACTCAGCAAATAACTTTTCAAGCTGCCAAAAGAACTCCCTTAGGTGGACCAAGAGATGCCAATAGATACAAGGGGATACTTGTGAGGACATGCTTAATAAGGACAAGCCTTCCTCCAGGGGCTCAAAATCTTACTTTGCCATCCCTCGCAATCGAGCGAAACTTTTTTCTACCAAGGGTTGGAAATAAAGAATTTTCTTAACCCCTTTGAAGATTGGACATCCAAGATATATAATAGGAAATGATTTTAGAGAAAAACCGGTTGCGCATTTGCTATAGTCTCCTTCCTCCTTTCAGAGGCACGAGTAGAGACATAGAATGAGCTTTTACCATAGTTAATTTTTTGGCCCGACACTCGCTCATAATCTTTCAAGAAAAGTATGAGTTTTACGAGGCCTCTCTTCTCTCCAGTTGTGAATATAATAACATCATCTGCAAAGCTTAAGTGAGAGATAGATATACACTGCCTCGGCAAGGAGAAAACACCAATATGATTACTAGCCATTAGATAGTTAAGACCTCTAGATAAAACTTCAGCAGCAATAATAAATAGGGAGGGGGAGAGAGGGTCTCCTTGTTTAACCCCTCTTGAAGAGGGAAAAAATCCACAAGGTTTACCATTAACTAATACAGAGAATTTATTGTAAGCCAAACAATTATGTATTAGATTCAGAAAATGAGGGTTGAATCCAAAACGACCCAATATTTGAAGCAAGAATCCCCAAGAAACCCTATCAAAGGCCTTCATCATATCCAACTTAACTACAAGGTTGCTGCCTCTCACTTTCCGGTCCATGGAAGAAACCATTTCAGTAGCAAGTAGAACATTCTCAACAATGTTTCGACCCTTCACAAAACCAGTTTGATTAGGAGAAATCAGATGGGGTAAGTGCTTGGCTAATCGATTGGCAATAGTCTTAGTAATTACCTTATTGGTAAAATTGCAAAGACTTATTGGCCGAAAGTCTGCAAATGAAGACGGTGCTGGTACCTTCGGAATCAAGACAATCAAAGTGCTGGTGAAGCTTTGGGGCATTGGAATACCAGCCCAGAAGTCACAAACCGCTGCATGGAGATCATCAGCGATTATGTCCCAACACTTCTTAAAGAAAGAACCCAGAAAACCATCAATACCGGGGGCACTTTCAGAGCTCAGGGAAAATACTGAACTTTTAACTTCGTCCTTAGTCGGTAGCATGGATAATTCTTTATTATCATTCTCGGGAGATGAGGAAGGTATGTACTCCAGCATCGGTTGGAACTTATCCGAAGTCAAAGCAGTAGAATCCATTGTGAGAAGAGAGGAGAAAAAATTGACAGCCTCTTGCTCGATATCCTCATCTGAATAAAGTGTCCGACCATTATCATCTCGAATTGCAGCAATACGTAGATGACTCCATCTAGCAGAACATATTCCATGAAAGTATGATGTATTAGCTTCCCCTTCTTTCAGCCATTTGATTCTTGCTTTTTGTCTCCAAAAGATTTCTTCTTGCCGTAGGTGAATTGTTAACCTGGCTTTTGCTAGATTTAATATTGTTCTTGCCTCCTCTGTAGGTGAGTTTTCATATGCATATTCAGCATTTAAGACGTCATCCTCAGCTTTAGCAATGTTAGAGTGCAAGGTACCAAATTCAGTAGCATTCCATTGCTTCAAGGCTTGCTTTAGTCTCATTAGCTTCTGTGCAAAAATCTGCATTCCATTGCCAAAGAATTCAGCCGCCCAAACCTCTTTAACTATCTGGAAGAAATCTGGTTTGGTCATCCACATATCTTGAAATTTAAAGCTCTTACACCCATATTTCTTAGCTTCAGCGATGGAGAGTAATAATGGAGAGTGATCAGATCCAGTTCGGCTCAAATGCTGCACGGTAGAGTAGGTAAACTTGGAGCTCCAAGACAGATTCATAAGCGCCCTATCCAACCGCCTCCAAGAAGGACGTGATTGAGATGACCTGCGCCAAGTGTAGAGAGATCCCGAAAAAGGTACATCCAATAAACCACAATCATTTATAGCAGTGTTAAATTCATTAATAGGCAGCAAAGTTGGGGGAGAACCCAAACACTCTGAAACTGATCGCACAACATTAAAATCCCCAGCCACCATCCAAGGGGAAGTAATATAAGCAGCCAATGAAACCAAATCTGTCCACAAAGCCCTACGTGCGGTATAACAACATTTCCCATAAATAAAAGAGCAAGAAACTTCAACCCCACATAGAGATGCTATTGTACCATGGACTAACTGTTCAGTCACCAAAGTTTGCTTGAAAATAATATTATGATTCCAAAACATCCAAATTTTTCCATTAGAGTTACTGAGATAATGTGGAAAACCAAGCCTTAGACCATACCGTGGAAGAAGAAGGATCAACCAATGGTTCAATAATGACCACAAGAGAGCATTTGTAAGTAGAAATAAGATGTTTCAGTCGCGAGAAAGAAGAACGATCAGCAATGCCCCTAATGTTCCAAACAATCCAATTATTCATTTTAGAAATTTGTTAAATGACAAAGTGATGGCCCGACGAGCTTTGAAATGCATAACATGACCAGAAGACTTAGTAGAAACTCTACATTCAGAGCATGGACATTTAAGTTTGCATAGTAAAAGCTTGCATAAATCTATCCCAGAAGGTAGGGGTCTAGAGTATTTATCTCCATCAGATTCATAACCTCGCTGAGCAAATTCTGGAACCAAATGGGTTGGAGGATTAATCGCATAATCATCAAAGAAAGTCTTACCCCTCATACATTGTATCAATGGATTCTTGTTTAGCAGTACTTCAGCTGTGATTTCAGATGTTGCATTCGATGTTGCATGGCTACTGGTTGCATTAATATGTTTAACATCAGCCAGCGATGGGTTCACAGTATTTGGTGGAAGAGCATCAATTTCCCCTGAATCAGTTGGCTCATTGCCCACAAATATGGTTGTTGGATTTTCTTTTGGAGTTACCAACTGCAAGTCTATTGCTGGATTTTCTTTTGAAGCCTCGAATTGCATTTCTGTAGTGTTTAGGGATTGGTGAGCCGTTTTCGAGGTTACAATTGGTTGTTGCTTTTCAACCCACTGCAGCACCCGCTTCGTAGAAATGCTTGTAGGTGCCTTAGTGTGAGGGAGAGCATGAGCTGGCTGTTGTTGTTGAGGTTGTGTCACTGTCCTCACAGGAATAGCTTCAATTACATTAGCATTCGGGAGAGCTGTTGTTGGCGGTTGTAGTTGAAGCTGGTGGCAATGCTCAATTGAATGACCTACTTTTTTACAGGTAACACAATATGGAGGAAGATTATCATAGTGAATATCTTGATAAAATCCTGAGGAACCCATTCCAATCCATATTTTGGATGGCAAAGAGGAGAGAATATCAACTTCAACACAAACCCGTGCGACACTAGGCCGTGAAAGGGTGACTGTAGATTCATCCAATTTCAAGGGCCTACCAATAGCTGAAGAAATAGAAAAGAGAGCATCTTTGCGGAAGAAATGAATGGACAGACACTGAAAGTCGATCCAAATGGGAAGAACCGAAGGTTCAGCCAACACTGTAAAATTTGGAGACCATTTCATGACTCTCATGGGATAACCTAGAAGGCTCCAATGACCTTTCATCCACAAGCGAACATAGTCTTCTTCAAGAGATAGTCTGATCAGAATATGGCGATGGTCTAACCAACCAAGAGAGCAAGTTCCTTTTAAGCCAATAGTGTTAAACTCCTTACGGAGAACCTCCATGGAAGGCCGTCCATGAGAAAATTTCCCAACAAGAGCAAGGGAGAAAGGTTGTGCTAGGGCAGCAACTTCAGCGGTAGTAAACTGAATTGCAGGTTTCCCATTGTGAGAAGTAACTTGTTTCAAAGGTATAGCGAGAATCGGAGGAAGTTGGGGATGTGAAGAGAGAAGCAAAGGATTTGGAAGTCCAAGCCAACTTCGGCGGAGAGTGGGCGGTTGGCGGTTGATGGTCAGCCATGTCATCCAAAGCCATACACAACCACTAATCTATTTTGGAAAGCTCAAAACAACTCAGGGGTTATACAATGAGTAGTAAGAGTGGCAAACTATCATTTTCGGCCAACTTCATAACCCAGAAAATGCAGAAAAGAATCCAGCGATTTTGGACTAGAATCTCAACAAGAAAGGATGTTTGAAGCATGGGAAATCAGCATAGACTCTTTGTTGGCAGTAATTCCACACACTCTACATCAATCAGTTTTTAGCTTAATCAAGGAAAACAATCCAAGTAGTACTTTTCAACCAGCCTAAGGAGTAGTATTCGAAATGTCTGGTTGAGGCAATTCATCAAACACTTAGAGTGCAGAATTTGAAAGAAAGGGTTTCCATGAATGATTTAAAGATAATCTGGACAAATTTTAACACAGATCATCCACAAGAGCTCCAATGTAACAAGAAACACAAGAGTGCTAAGTAATACAAAAGAGGCAAAGATAAGCAATGAAGCATAAATACAGCAAGAACAGGGATAATGCAGCAAAACTTTCATCAGATTCTAGCCAAAGAAGAAAGATAAGATGATGAGAAATAGGTAGGAATCATAATCAGATGATGTCCTAAGTTTCACAATTCCAGAAATGGGCAGATTTCACAAATCCAGAAATTTTCAGCTGTCTCGGAGTTCAGCAAAAAATTATGCAAATGTGGGCTGATTTTCCAGTCTTCTTCAAGAATAATAGTGTGTATAGTCAAGATTTGAACCAACAAACTCACAGCAATTGGAATTTTGAGCAGTTTGGAAGCTGAAATTCGTTCCCCAGTTGTTGATGGCACCCGACATCTTTGTGGATTTACAAGTGGAAGATTCAAGACATCAGAAATTCACTACCACTCTACTTTCAAAGAAATCCTCGCAGTCAAGAATGGAATAAAGAAGTTCAGTTTCTATCTCATCGGATCCAAGTTTTTGGTGGAAACAGATATGAGTTCATTCCCCAAAATGTTGTAGTTCAAGTAGAAGCAAGTTCCTCATCCTCAACTGCTCAGGTGGTCAACATAGTTTGCGCAGTATTCATTCGAGGTCAAACACATCAAAGGTAAATCTAATGTTGTGACTGATTTCCTTTCCAGACCTGATTCCTTTACCACCAAACCCGTTATATCCATGATCCGACCCAATTATTCCAACCCACCTAATCTTCCTCTAGACTTTCCTCCAGATTACCGAATTCCATATTCTGTTGACTCCATAATGCAAAAAAGAAATTTTTATGAGTTACAGATTTTTAGAGAATTTGGAGGATCCATCATACAACCATCCGTAGTCAATCCATATTTCCCTTTTAGTCAAGTTTTCATTCTCAGACCTAATGACTTCCCTCCTCCATTGAAATGGTTCTTCTGGTACCTCTGTCAACAGTACCACATTCTTCTTGAAATCGACTCTGCATTATTTCTTAAAGGTTTTACTCCAAGTATACTTGAGTTCTTAACCTGGTTTAAACCTTTAGCAGAATGGAAGAACTTACTCCTCACTTTTCCTAAACACTTCCTCCTCTTTGACATCCATCATCCAATAGACCCTAATTTCACAATCCATCCATATTCCCATCTTTACCAGGTCAATTCCATCACAGTGTTAGATCTCCCTCAAAATTACTCTAAGGCCCAAAAATCTATGTTTGTTAAAAATAAAATTATGCCTCAAGAAATTTGGCCTGATGACTATGGTTCTTGGAATTATCTGACCAACCATCATCACGAGATAAACATCAAAATAGCTCGTGAATGGTATCTTCACCACTTTCCTGATTCTCAGCCAGACACTGAAACCTCTTTTGATTACTTTAACCTTCAGCCAGCTAGCTCTCATCAGTCATCACATGAGTTTACCTTTCCACGTATGGCCTTTGATAAAACTGCTCGAACCACTTGTGTCACCTCACTCAGAAAGGATGCACTCAAGCAGAAAAAGAAAAAAGCAAAGGCACATGCTCTGCATCAGGATCTCATTATTGAATGCAATATCACAGACCATGACTCCACTAATAGTGATGTGTCAACACCGACTGATTCCAAGTATTACAGCTGTGAAGACTTTTATATTTAGTGCTCTGCACTTTGTTGTATTTTTTATTTAGTGTGCTGTCATGTCAATTTTATTTCCCAGCTGATTAAAGCTGATAAGTGTAATAAGTGTGGTGTGATGTAAGCGATAACCTCATTAGCTACCATGATGTAAGCAATGACGTCATAGCCCAATAATTTAGTCTTCTAGGTTCTTCCTTGGAGCTCCATATAAAGAGCCCATTGTTGTAACATTTCCTTAAGCTTAGTTCCCGAGTAATAACATCTCTCTTGTGTTCTACTCTAAATATGTCTTTCTAAGTTTCCTCTATTTTTCTTCTCTGCTTCTATTTCTGATATGGCTTTAGCTTAGATCCTTGTTCGGTGATACTTAGAAATTGTGAGTATTCCTTTCAGAATGGTTGATTTCATTCATTCTTGGATTGTGGAAAGATAAGAGGATAGGATCATTTGAGTGCCCAAGAGTTGGCCGTTGTGTTGATCCAAGTCATATCTTCTTAGACAGTCCAGGTTCGAGTTTCTGAAATTATTCTCTTTCGAATACTTCCAGTTTCTAGGTCATCATTAATATTGAAATTAGATTACCTATATGAAGTTACTGTAGATTCATCTTCCCAGTTTTCTCCTGAAAGTCATCCTTTCATGAACCCCTATACTAATTATGCTAAGTCCATAGTTTCCCCTTGGAAATCTTTTAATTCTCTTATCCGTCAAACACCTTCCTCTGTCCGAGAGTATGTCCAATGCTTAAAGATGGACCAACATCCTATTATCGCCACTGATAAAGAGCAATTCGTTACTCTTTACATTCCAGAAGACTTTCCATGTCAATGGAAGCAACATGGTTACACTCATCTTCATCAATCCCACCAAGGCCAGTCATTCTACATGAACCCTGATCATCTTCAGTTAGCTACAAAACAAGACCTTCTTCATTCAAACCTTATTAAACCCACTGATTCTCAATGGTCTTGTGAGGCGTTCTATGTTGATAAGCGGGCTGAACAAGTCCGTGGAAAGATGAGATTGGTAATCAATTACCAACATCTCAATCATTTTTTGCAAGATGATAAATTTTCACTTCCACACAAGCACACACTACTTTCACAACTTTCAGATGCAAAATGGTTTTCAAAGCTTGATTCAAAATTAAGTTTTTGACAAATGAAAATTCACCATGATGAACGTCCCAAAATAGGTTTTTACATTCCTTACCAGCATTTTCAGTGGAAAGTAATGCCTTTTGGATTGAAACCTGCACCGTAATTATTTCAAAAATCCATGGTCAAGATTTTTGAATCACTCTTACACACTGCACTGGTTTATATTGATAACATCCTTCTTTTCAGTTCTACTTTGGATGATCATATAAAACTATTACGTCAGTTTGCTAAAATTATTAAAAATTATGGCGTAACGCTTTTTGAAAAGAAAATAATCTTGGTTAAACAGGAATTACTTTCCTAGGGATACATTTTTCCGCAGGTACATACACTCCAGGAAATCACATTTCTGATGAACTTCAAAAGTTTCCTGATTCCAAATTCTTCCAGAAGCAAGTCTAGCAATTTCTTGGCATAGTTAACTATGTTCGAGATTTTCTACCCAGAGCATATGAATTTATCCATCCACTCACAAAAATGCCCAAGAAAAATCATCCGCCATGGACTTCATCACAGACTCAAGCTGTCACAGCTCTCAAAGCTCAAGTCTCCAAAATCCATAAGCTACATTTGCCAACAACTAGCCAAAAGATTCTCCAAATTGATGCCAATGGCAAATATTGGAGTGCAGCCTTATTAGAAGAAATCAATGGTTCTAGGAAATCATGTGGAGTCGCAAGCAGCAGGTTCAAACCATCATAGATCCATTACCATTCTACATTCAAAGAAATACTTGCAGTCAAGAATGGTATCAAAAAGTTTGATTTTTATCTCATTGGATCCAAGTTTCTAGTTGAAACAGATATGAGTCATTTTCAAAGATGTTGCAGTTTAAACAAAAGTAAGTTTCTCATCTTCAACTGCTCAGGTGGTTAATGTGGTTTGCGTAGTATTCATTTCAAGTCAAACACATCAAAGGTAAGTCCGATGTTGTGGCTAATTTCCTATCCATACCCGATTCCTTCAGTACCAAACCCGTATATAGCCATGATCCGACCCAATCTTTCTAACCCACCTAGTTTTCCTCCTAATAATTTTCCTCCTGATTACCCGAATCCAATTTTCGTTGATTCTCTTATTAAAAAAAAAAGAAAAAACCAGTATGAGTTACAATTTTAGAGAATATGGGGGATCAACTCTGAAACATTCTGGAGTAAATCCAAATTTTCCATTCAGTCAGGTTTTCACCCTTAGACTTACTAATTTCCCTTCTCCATTGAAATGGTTCTTCTGGTACCTCTGTCAATAGTACCACATTCTTCTTGAAATTGATAGTGCCTTATTTCTTAAAGATTTTATCCCCAGTATCTGTGAATTTTTACTCTCGTTCAAGCCTTTAGAAGAATGGAAGAATTTATTTCTTACCTTCCCAAAACATTTCCCTCACGTTTGATCTTTACAGGCCTATAGACTCACATTTCTCTATTCATCCTCAGTCTGTCAGACCAATTCCATCACTGTGCTAGATCTTCCCCAAAAATACTGAGGCTCAAAGATACATATTTGCTCAAAATAAAATCATGCCTTGAGAAAGCTGGCCTGATGATTATGGTTCTTGGAATTATCCTACTGACCATCCTCACGAGATAAACATTAAAATAGCTCGTGAATGTTACCTTCACCATTTTCCTGATTTCCAACCAGATACAGAAACCCCTTTTGATTACTTTTACCTTCAACTAGCTAGCTCATCTCAGCCATCACATCAGAATCCCTTTGGTCACATGATTTCTAATGCATCTGCTCGTACCACTTGTGTCACTTCACTCAAAAAAGACTCACTTAGAAAAGCAAAGAAGAAAGCAAAAGCTTATTCACGACATCTGGATATCATTGAAGAAAGAAGCTTGACTAACCCTAGCTCCACAGACACTGATGTATCTTCACCGACAGAGTCTGATGATTACAGCTGTGAAGACTTTTACCTTTAGTGCTTTCGATGTGATGTCACTTTTATTTCAATGTGCTATCATATCGTCTTTCCAGCTGATTATGTCTTAGTGTGTTATGTAAGCAATGATGTCATTAGCTCTCATGATGTAAGTAGTGATGTCACACCTCAATAATGTGTTGCTCTAGATCCTTCCCTGGAGTTCTATATATAGACTCCTTGGTTCTAATTGAAGGACAGGCTTTTTCTATCGTAATAATACATCTCTTGTTCCCAAGAAATCTATGGCTTTCTAAATTTTCTTATTCTTCTTCTCTGCTTCAATTTCTGATATTGCTTTAGTTTAGATCTTTGTTTGGTGATGTTTAGAAACTAAGAGTATTCCTTCTTGAATTGTTAAAAAATAAGAGGACAGGATCCTTTGAGTGCTCAAGAGTTGGCCGTTGTGTAGATCCAAGTCATTCCTTCTAAAACAATTCTTGTTTGGATGTTTAGAGTTTCTAGTCTTCACTATATTCTTGTTTCTAGATTGAGGATGAATAGAGAAATGTGAGTCTATAGGCCTGTAAAGATCAAAGGTGAGGGAAATTTTTTGGGAAGGTAAGAAATAAATTCTTCCATTCTTCTAAAGTCTTGAACGGGAGTAAAAATTCACAGATACTCAGGATAAAACCTTTTAAGAAATAAGGCACTATCAATTTCAAGAAGAATGTGGTACTGTTGGCAGAGGTACCAGAAGAACAATTTCAATCGAGAAGGGAAATCAGTAGGTCTAAGGATGAAAACCTGACTGAATGGAAAATTTGGACTTACTCCAAAAGGTTTCAAAATTGATACCCCATATTCTCTAAAAATTTGTAACTCATACTGGTTTCTTTTCTGAATCAAAGAATCAACAGAAATTGGATTTGGATAATCTAAAGGAAAATCATTAGGAGGAAAACTAGGTGAGTTAGAAAGATTGAGTCGGATCATGTCTATAACGAGTTTAGATAGGAAATCAGCCACAACATTGGACTTATCTTTGATGTGTTTGACTACAAATGAATAATGTGCAAACCACATTGATCACCTGAGCAGTTGAGGATGATGAACTTGCTTTTGTTTAAACTGCAACATCTTTGAAAATGACCCCATGTCTGTTTCACCTAGGAACTTGGATCCAATGAGATAAAAACTGAACTTTTTGATACCATTCTTGACTACGAGTATTTCTTTGAATGTAGAATGGTAATGGATCTCTGATGGTTTGAACCTGCCGCTTGTGAATCCACATGATTTCCTGGAACCATTGATTTCTTCTAATAAGACTGCATTCCAGTATTTGTCACTGGCATCAGTTTGGAGAATCTTTTGGCCAGTTGTTGGCAAATGTAGCTTTTGGATTTTGGAGACTTGAGCTTTGAGAGCTGTGACAGCTTGCGTTTGTGATGAAGTCCATGGCGGAGGATTTTTCTTGAGCATTTTTGTGAGTGGATGGATAAATTCATATGCTCTGGGAAATGAGGTTTTGCAGCTTTTTCTTTTGATAGTGACCCTTTTGCTTGCAGACATAACAATAATCTGACTTGCCTTTGAAAGTTTTGGAAGGTCTGCTCTTCTTTTTGAAATATCTCCATTTCTTCTTGGAAGTTCTTCGGTCAGTGGTATGAATTTTGGAGATTTTTTTTTTCTTGGAGGACTTCTTGCAAGAAGATTTTTTACAATAGGATGATGTGCATGCTTGATCAACTTTCTTATCCCCTTTGAGATATTGCTAAATGACTTGTCTTTTGTGACAGAGATCTTCAAGTCCTTGCAAGATAGCTTGTCTGATCTGTCCTGGAGTCATTCCAAGAATATATTGATATTTCTGTCTGACGTACACATCAACTCCTTGGGCCAAAGTTTGTGGAATAGAACTGAGGAAAGCTTGCTTCAGACTAAATCAGTTCGCTGAAAAGAATAACACTTCATCTAGAAGAATTCTTTTCTTTTTAACTCAAGATTAGAATCTGGTTCACCAAGAAAGCAATAATAAAGTAAAGATACAGCTTGATCAATAGAAGAGTTAAGGAATTGAGTTCTTCAACATAGTTGAGAGTCGTAAACCAGTGTGCTAGGGTGCCTGTGAATCTGGAGGTGAAGTCTGTGAGGATGTTCTCATCTGTAACACTAGATAATTCTCTAGTGGCCGCAGTTAATTTTTTGGATGTGGGAGGCTGTTCTGGTTCATCAACTATTGGAGTAGCCTCAAATGTGTCTGCTTTATCTGCTTCTTCTCGAGTCATGTTGATTTTGGTATTTCCAGATTAAGATCTTCAAAAGAAGATTGGTCATAAGAATCTGGATCAGATGATGACTTGGAGTCTAGTAGAGAGACTGGTTCTAACTCTGTTGAAGAAGAGTAATGTGTTTCAGATGAAGTCTGTTCTTGTACAACAGTAATATGAGGTGTAGCAGTCAATGGATTCTGAATCATAGCTTGTTTTTTAACTTCTGGAGGAGTAGGCTGTGGCTGTTGTTTTTGAGCTTGTTTTGTCTTAAGCCATTGAGGAGCATTGAAAGTATTTGGAGATGGTTTAGACATTTCGTATTCCTTTGTACCAAAAGTAGAGTATTGTGTCTTGGAAGCTGGTAGAAAGGGATTGGTGAAAGGAAGGACAAAGCTGGAAGACGATGGAGGAGCAGTAGTTACTAGAGAAGGAGGAATATAAGGTGCAGACTCAACATATGCTTTGAGATAGGCAATGTAATCTTGCAGGTCACCTATCTCTTTCTGCTTCTGCTGAATGGCTCTACCAGGATTGATAGCAGGCATGGGGTGATCATAAGGGATCTGCTTAAATCTCTTCTCCATGTTGACAATGAGTTATTTTGTAGCTTCCAAGTCTTGTACTTGGGAATCAACCTTTGTTTCAACATTAAGAAGATGGGTGACCTTCTGATCAATCCTCATTTTCTGAATCTAATACATAATTGTTTGGCTTACAATAAATTCTCTGTATTAGTTAATGGTAAACCTTGTGGATTTTTTCCCTCTTCAAGAGGGGTTAAACAAGGAGACCCTCTCTCCCCCTCCCTCTTTATTATTGCTGCTGAAGTTTTATCTAGAGGTCTTAACTATCTAATGGCTGGTAATCATATTGGTGTTTTCTCCTTGCCGAGGCAGTGTATATCTATCTCTCACTTAAGCTTTGCAGATGATGTTATTATATTCACAACTGGAGAGAAGAGAGGCCTCCGAAAACTCATACTTTTCTTGAAAGATTATGAGCAGGTGTCGGGCCAAAAAATCAACTATGGTAAAAGCTCATTCTATGTCTCTACTCGTGCCTCAGAAAGGAGGAAGGAGATTATAGCAGCGGTAACCGGTTTTTCTCTAAAATCATTTCCTATTATATATCTTGGATGTCCAATTTTCAAAGGGGTTAAGAAAATTCTTTATTTCCAACCGTTGGTAGAAAAAGTTTCTGCTCGATTGCAGGGATGGCAAAGTAAGATTTTGAGCCCTGGAGGAAGGCTTGTCCTTATTAAGCATGTCCTCACAAGTATCCCCTTGTATCTATTGGCATCTCTTGGTCCACCTAAGGGAGTTCTTTTGCAGCTTGAAAAGTTATTTGCTGAGTTCTTCTGGGGCTCCTTTTTGGAGGGGAGGCGTAGACATTGGGCATCTTGGGCCAAATTATGTAAGCCCGCTCAAGAGAATGGTCTCGAACTTATTTCCTTGCATGCATATGAGAAGGCATTTGCATATAAGCTTTGGTGGTTCTTTCGAACAGTTAAATCTCTTTGGGCAACTTTCATTAAAGCAAAGTATTGTACTGATATCATTCATGTATCCCGAAGTTTCTCTCCCAAAATTGTGTTCGCATTCTTGGCGACGTGTGCTTAAAGTGAAGGATGAGGCTGAACAATATATTGGTCTCATCGTGGGTAGTGGAGACTTGAATTTCTGGTGGGAAGATTGGACTCTAAAGGGGAAGCTTAAGGAGCTTACTGAGATACAGGATCAGCACCTCTCTGTCAGACACTTCTTTAATGATTTCCAGATAGGTTTGATTAGTTTGCCTCAACACCTAGTACAAAGAATTTCCTCATATTCTATACATCTAACCGAGGGAAAGTGATCAGTTTATTTGGAAGCTCGAGCCTCATGGTAAGTTCACGCTTTCCTCGAGTATAAAGATTATACAACCGGCCAACCCAGACTATTTTCTCAAGGCGAGTGTATCCGGAGTAAGGAATGCCCTACTCACTGTTTCGTGTTTATGTGGAAATTGCTGAATGGTCATCTGCCCTTGGATTGTACTATGAAGAAATTGGGATTTCATTTGGCATCTAGGTGTTTTTGTGGGCTTGCTACTGAAACTTTTTGATCATCTTTTCTCCACGTGTCCTTTTGCACATCATATTTGGACTTATTTCGGAGGGTTCTTTGGGTTACTGCCTTCGGAAGGTTTATCACTTCACTTGCGATTGCAAACATGGTGGCTACGAAGAGAAAAAAAGTCATTTCTCCTTCGACTTGTACCGGCCATTATCTCGTTGGGAGTTGTGGAAATCTAGGAATACGTACCGCTCAGGGCGACTAGGGTGACTCTATATCATTTGAAGCAATCTATTTTGGGTTACCTCCTATCATTAGCTCATGCAAAGGGCTTTGTCTCGGCCTTATCTATTTTTGGCATTCCTATGCATCCGCTTACTCCCAAAAAAACATCGACATCCACTTGTAGTGAAATGGAAGCAAGTTTATGATCCGGATCAAGTAATCTTGAATATTGATGGGGGCTTCAAAGGGAAATCCAGGGGAATTCATCGGTCGGGAGGAGTTCTTAGAACATCCAATGGAAACTTTATTGCTGCCTTTTACTCCTATATTGGCATCCGAACTAATTTTGAGGTAGAGTTGCAGGGATTACTTTTGGGTGTAAAACTATGTCTATCACTACAGTATTCTTACGTGGCAGTCCAAACAGACTCACTACTATTACTTAACTCAGTTCTTGCTAAACATAGGCCTGCTTGGAGATTTAGGTATACTTTGCGTCATATTCTCTCACTCACCAAAGGCAAGAATTTTTCCTTTGCACATGTTTATCGAGAAGCAAATGTGGTTGCAGATGCCTTGGCCAATCAAGGGTATATTGACGCTGGTACTTCCTATATATATGCTTTGGATCAACTGCCGCAAGCTGCCCGAGGATCTCTCATCCTAGACAAGCAAGGAGTTCCAAATCTACGGAGTTAATTAGGATCTTGCTATTTATACTATTTGCTTATCTTTCTGTTTTGCCTACTTTTTGGTGTTTTCTTTTAGTTTCTCTTACATTGTAAATTTATTATCATTGTTAATAAACAGGTAGGGGTCTATGCCAAACCCCCCACCATTGCAGGTGGTTTAAAAAAAAAAAAAAAAACCTTCTGATCAATCTAAGTAAAAGTCTTATTTTGGGCTACTGCATTTTCAGATTGCCAGTTTAAGATTGTTTCAACAAGATTACTGGTGTTGATTGTCCACTGGGTAGAATGATCGATGAAGCATTGGTGATTTTGTGTGAGTGTTTGAATTGTCTTTGATGAATGAGGAGATTTGGGGGAAAAATAGGGTTAAGGGGTGAAAATTCTGCAGGTTGGAACATGCAAATTGCTGGAATGAGAGTCGGTGGTGTTGGTGGTTTATAAAGTGGGTTGGTTGGTTTACAGGGAGGAGTGATTGGTTTGTCTTTGGCTAAGATGCGGAGTCATTTTTTATAGTAGAGATGAGATGGAGGCTTAGGCTTAGGAGGTAACCTTGTTGGTAGTCTGGGTCAATCTCAGGTTCTTTTGTTGAACATGGAGATGGGTTCTGCTTCTTTTTTCTTCTCCTTTTGCGACTATGGTAATCATCGTAGATGCAATCTTCAAAGCCACACTGGGAGCAGCTATTCTGTCAGGACTCACAAGAGTCAGAGTATCCCTAATAACAGTGATTGGAGAATGGGTCTGTCTCGAGGACAGCTTGTTTGGCATCAGGAATGTACCATTTAATGATGTCGGGGTAAGTATCCCAATGAGATACGAAAGGATTGTCTAGACCAAGTCTGGTGATCCGGTCAAGTTCATCTTGGTGATAGGAAGGAGGATTCTTGACAAGAAGTTGAATCATAGAGATTCTCGGGTATGATTGACAGACAGCCTAGAGATGTTTGTGGTCAAATCTGATGGAAACAATGCCATCAGAATTCTGAGATATCTGGGAGGATGAAGATTCTAGAGGCTGGTTAACTGCCTCATGAACCTTTTCATATTCAGTCACCCAAGCGTCTGGAAAAAGCTGTAGAAGCTTCTGTTTGGGAATTTGTCTAGGAACATGAGTACAGACTGCTAACTGTTTGTCATCAACTAGGATAAGGAAGGCATCATCTCCACTTGGGAAAGAGAGATCAATGGCATGATTCTGGACCCTATAGATCATCTGATAGTGCAAAGTGGTAGTAAGAGCATCATGAACTTGAGAGGCCCTTGCAATATGAACTTTTACCTTCAGAGCATTCAGAAGGTGTGGATCTACAAGAGACATATTGAAATTTAGATAAGAGGTAATAAACACGGTGCCAGCATTCAACAGCTTCAACAGAGGCTATACAGGCATGCTGATATGCTAGAGAACAAGTGGCCAGTAAGGCAATTTTGGCAACCATAGGAAGGCCTTTTCTGCCATGAAGAGTGAGAGGTATAAGGACAGCCCCAAAATGAAGATGGATGTAACTATGTTGCTTCCACTGTCGAGGAAAATCATTTCTCTTTACCAGTGGCAACTACAGATAAGGGGTTTAGCGAATGAGAGAGTTGAAAGTCTTCTATGGAGAGGTGATAGACTTGGCATAATTAGCATAAGGATTCATAAACGGATGGTTCTCAGGAGAGAACTAAGAAGATGAATCTACAATGACTTCATATAGGTAGTATCTAAGGAAATAGATGAACGGGAAGTTTCCGAATGCATAACTGGGAAAGGCTTCTCAACTCTAAATTTTTGATACACCAATGGCTCTAATATCATATATAGTGAAGCCTAGAAACTCTAAACATTCAAACAAGAATTGTCTCAGAATGTATGACTTGAATCTATACAACGGCCAACTCCTGGGCAGTTCAAAGGATCTTGTTCTCTTATCTTTCAACAATTCAAGAAGGAATACTCTTAGTTTTTAAACATCACCAAACAAGGATCTAATCTAAAGTCATATCAGAAATTGAAACAGAGAAGAAGAATAAGAAAATTTAGAAAGCCATAGATTTCTTGGGAACAAGAGAGATATTATTACAATAGGAAAAGCTTGTCCTTTGATTACAACCAAGGAGTCTATATATAGAACTCTGGGGAAGGGTCTAAAGGAATAAATTATTGATGTGTGACATCACTGCTTACATCATGAGAGCTAACACTAAGACAATATCAACTTTAATCAGCTGAAAAGACGATATGACAACACACTAAATAAAAGTGACAACACACTGAAAACACGAAAGGTAAAAGTCTTCCTAGTTATAATCATCAGACTCTGTCGGTGAAGATACATTAGTGTCTGTGGAGCCAGGGTCAGTCAAGTTTCTTTCTTCAATGATATGCAGATGGCGTGAATGAGCTTTTTCTTTCTTCTTTGCTTTTCTTAGTACATCTTTTCTGAGTGAGGTGACACAAGTTGTGCATCAAAAATCACCTGAATACTGGACTGAACATCAGAAGGAATTCATAACTACATATGGTAAAACTTTCTTCACTTCCTTGATTACTAAAAAACCCATCACCGCTTACATCTCATTGGTTACTTTGAAACTGACAAGGATTTACTTGTTGGTTTTGATATTTACAATAAGCTTCACAAATTCCATATTCTTCCTAATGGTATTTGTTTTGGAAAAGAGTTCAAAGAATATGGTTCTATTCCAAGACTTTACCAGATCACTCCTGACCCTGTTCAAGAAATTCAACAATTGCTCATATCTCAATGTTGTGCTGAATCCCATACTGAATTCATCACCAAATGTGCCAATCCTTTGTGGCAAAACTCTCAATTCTACATAAAACTCCCCTTCAAGAAAAATGAAGACATAAATCCCACCAAGGCCAGTCATTCTGGTATGAACCCTGATTTTCTTCAATTAGCCACAAAAAAATACCAAGACCTTTTTCATTCAAACCTTATTGAACCCATTGATTCTCAATGGTCTTGTAAGGAGTTCTATGTTGATAAGCAGGCTGAACAAGTCTGTGGAAAGATGAGATTGGTAATCAATTACCAACCTCTCAATCATTTTTTACAAGATGATAAATTTTCACTTCCATACAAGCACACACTACTTTCACAACTTTCAGGTGCAAAATGGATTTCAAAGCTTGATTTAAAATTAAGTTTTTGACAATTGGGAATTCACCCTGATGAACTTTCCAAAATAGGTTTTTACATTCCTTACCAACATTTCCAATGGAAAGTAATGCCTTTTGGATTAAAACTTGCACCGTCCTTATTTCAAAAAACTATGGTCAAGATTTTCAAACCACTCTTACACACTGCACTGGTTTATATTGATGGCATCCTTCTTTTCAGTTCTACTTGGGATGATCATATAAACCTATTATGCCAGTTCGCTGAAATTATTAAAAATTATGGTGTAATGTTTTAGAAAATGATCTTGGCTAAACAGAAATTACTTTCCTAGGGATACATTTCTCCACAAGTACATACACTCCAGGAAATCACATTTCTGATGAACTTCAAAAGTTCCCTGATTTCAACTTCTCCTAGAAGCAAGTCCAGCAATTTTTTGGCATAGTCAACTATATTCGAGATTTTCTACCAGAGCATCTGAATTTATCCATCCACTCACAAAAATGCTCAAGAAAAATCCTCCGCCATGGACATTATCATAGACTCAAGCTGTCACAGCACTCAAAGCTCAAGTCTCCAAAATCCAGAAGCTACATTTGCCAACAACTGGCCAAAAGATTCTTCAAACTGATGCCAGTGACAAATATTGGAGTGCAGTATTATTAGAAGAAATCAATGGTTCCAGAAAATTATGTGGATTCGCAAGCAGAAGGTTCAAACCATCAGAGATCCATTACCATTCTGCATTTAAAGAAATACTTGCAGTCAAGAATGGTATTAAAAAATTCAGTTTTTATCTCATTGGATCCAAGTTCCTAGTTGAAACAGATATGAGTTCATTTCAATAGATGTTGTAGTTTAAACAAAAGCAAGTTCTTCATCCTTAGTTGCTCAGGTGGTCAACGTGTTTGCGTAGTATTAATTTGAAGTCAAACACATCAAAGGTGAGTCCAATATTGTGGCTGATTTCCTATCCAGACCCTATTCCTTCATTATCAAACCCGTTATAGCCATGATCTGACCCAATCTTTCTAACCCACTTGGTTTTCCTCCTAATTACCCAAATCCAATTTCTATTGATTCTCTGATTCAGAAAAAAACCAGTATGAGTTACACATTTTTAGAGAATATGGAGGATCAATTCTGAAACCTTTCGGAGTAAATCTAAATTTTCCACTCAGTTAGGTTTTCATCCTTAGACCTACTAATTTCCCTTCTCTATTGAAATGGTTCTTCTGGTACTCTGCCAATGGTGCCACATTTTTCTTGAAATTTATAGTGCCTTATCCAGAGTATCTGTGAATTTTTACTCTGGTTCAAGCCTTTAGAAGAATGGAAGAATTTATTTCTTACACTCCCAAAACATTTCCTCATCTTTGACCTTTACAGGCCCATAGACGCACATTTCTCTATTCATCCTCAGTCTATCCTCTATCAGACCAATTCCATCACTGTGCTAGATCTTCACTAGAAATACTCTGATGCTCAAAGATACATATTTGCTCAAAATAAAATCATGCCTCAAAAAATCTGGCCTGATGATTATGGTTCTTGGAATTATCCTGCCAACCATCCTCATGAGATAAACATCAAAATAGCTTGTGAATGGTACCTTCACCATTTGCCAGATTCCCAACCAGATTCAGAAACCCTTTTGATTACTTTCACCTTCAGCCAACTAGCTCATCTCAGCCATCACATCGAAATCCCTTTGGTCACATGATTTCTGATGCATTTGCTCGCACCACTTGTGTCACCTTACTCAGAAAAGACGCACTTAGAAATGCAAAGAAGAAAGTAAAAGCTCATTCACGCCATATGAACATCATTGAAGAAAGAAACTTGACCGACTCTGGCTCCACAGACACTGATGTATCTTCACTGATAGAGTCTAATGATTACAGCTGTGAAGACTTTACCTTTAGTACTTTTGGTGTGTTGTCACTTTTATTTCAGTGTGTTGTTACACCTCATATTCACTTCAATACTTCAACAGTTACACCTCATATTGATGTTGTACAAAAACATACTTCATTTGAAACACATTACTCTTCTTCAACAGAGTCAGAACCAGTCTCTGAACCATACTCTGAGTCATCATCTGATCCAGATTCTTCCGATCAATCTTCTTTTGAAGATCTGCAAGAGACATATTAAAATTTGGATAAATGGTAATAAACATAGTGCCAGCATTCAGCGTCGCTTCAACAGTGGCTATATAGGCATGCTGATATGCTAGAAAATGACTGTCCAGAAGGCAACTTTAGCAACCATAGGAAGACCTTTTCTGCCATGAAGAGTGAGCTATACAAACAGCTCCAAAATGAAGATGGGTGTAACCATGTTGCTTCCACTGTCGAGGGAAATCCTCTGGGATGTAAAGAGTAACGAATTGCTCTTTACCAGTGGTAACTATAAGGCGTTGGTCCATCATGGAACATTGGACATATTTTCGGACAGATGAAGGGATTTGGCGAATGGGAGACTTGAAAGCGTGGCATAATTAGTATACGAATTTCCCTATGTACTGCAATACAAGCAAGAGAAGGAAAATGTGGTAGCTGATGATTTATCTCGGAAGTATTCCTTGATTACTATTATACATTCTAAGTTATTAGGATTTGAACAGCTTAAGGATTTATATACTTCCGATGTCGATTTTGCTATTGTACATTCTGCTTGTGAACATACTGCATTCTAGAAATTCTATAGGCATGATAACTATCTCTTTCGGGGTAGTCAATTGTGTGTGCCTAAATGTTCTCTGCGTACTTTATTTGTGCATGAGACTCATAGTGGTGGTTTGATAGGACATTTTGTAGTTGCTAAGACTTTGGATATTTTGCAAGAACATTTTTACTGGCTGGGTATGAGTAGGGATGTTGAACGTGTGTGTGCCAGGTGTATTGCATGTAGAAAGGCAACATCAACTGTCAAACCTCATGGATTGTATACCTCTTTACTTGTGCCTACTGAACGTGCACTGATATCTCTATGAACTTTATTTTGGGTTTGCCTAGGACAAAAAGTGGTTATGATAGCATTTTCATTGTTGTTGATAGGCTTAGTAAAATGGCACATTTAATTGCATGTCATAAGACTGATAATGTTATGCAAGTGGCTAATTTATTTTTCAGAAATGTTGTTAGATTGCATGGCCTTCCTAGGTCTATTGTTTTAGCTAGAGATGCTAAATTTCTAAGCCATTTTTGGCGTGTGTTATGGGCCAAATTGGGTACCAAACTACTTTATTCTACTACTTGTCACCCAATTGATGGTCAGACTGAGGTTTTCAATAGGACCTTGGGAACCTTATTACACGCTGTAGTTGGTTAGAATCTTAAATCTTGGGAGGAATGTTTACCATTTATTGAGTTTGCATATAACAAGAATGTGCATTCCACCACAGGCTATTCACCATTTGAACTTGTATATGACATTAATCCTTTAATTGTTTTGGATTTGGTGTCTTTACCATTGCATGAGTTATCTAGTATGGACGGCAAGAAAAAAGCTGAGATGGTTCGAGTCATGCACGAGAAGACAAGACAGCATACCGAGCAGAAGAACAAGGTCTCTGCCAAACAAGCCAATACGAGGCAAAAATTGGTAACTTTTGAACCTGGAGATTGGGTTTGGGTGCACCTAAGAAAGGAACGGTTTCCTACCCAAAAGAAGTCTAAATTAGCTCCTAGAAGTGATGGTCAATTTCAAGTGTTGGACGGATCAATAACAATGCCTATAAGCTTGATCTGCCTGGTGAATATGGCGTTTCTACAACCTTTAATGTTTATGAGCTTCCCCCTTTTGATATAGATTCAGATTCAAAGACGAATCTTCTTGAGGAGGGAGGGACTGATGTGAGCAAGACTACGGACTGCTATGATGGAATGGACATGTCTAATAGAGAGCCAATAATACCAATTGAGTCCATGACTAGAGCTAGAGCCAAGGGTTTTCAAGAGTCCTTGTTTGTATATGTATGCCAACATATTAAGAGGATGAAGCTAGCCAAACCTATTGGAGGAAAGTTAGTTGGGCCACAGTCCAAATTTATCCACTTGTCTCATATTATTGGGTCAGATGATTTGGACACTTGAAGACTATGGAGTTGGGCTTGAGCCCAAGAGAGAGGGATGCTTTAAATTTGGGCTGCATTTTTTAGTGTCTTGGACTTGTTATTTATGCTGGGCTTGCATGTATTATTAGCTCAATTCTTTCATGTTTTACCCTAGCTATAAATAGGCTTCTTTAAGACAATTAAGGCAGAATGTTGGAATCATTTTTGGAGGTGCTGCCACCACCTTAGAGAAGGAGGTGTTGCTGCCATCTTTGAGAGGTATTTTCCTCTTGTTCTTGTTACACAAAGAACTACTCTTCACTTATCAATTGAAATTCTGATTGTGGCGTGTGAGTGTTCTTCTTGTTAAATTAAATTATGATTACCGGGATTGTTCTTCTTTATTTGCATTCTTGTTTTGAAAAAAGAAGTTTGTATTTTTGTTTCTCCAAGACCAAAAAATCAATCCTTTCCATCTTGTATTCCGCAAAGTTCACGTTATGACTAAATGGAAAATTGGATTTACTCCGAATGGTTTCATAATTGATCCTCCATATTCTCTAAAAATCTATAACTCATACTGGTTTCTTTTCTAAATCAAAAAATCAACATAAATTGGATTTGGGTAATCAGGAGGAAAATCATTAGGAGGAAGACCAGGTGGGTTAGAAAGATTGGGTCGGATCATGGCTATAACGGGTTTGGTGATGAAGGAATCGGGTCTGGATAGGAAATTGGCCACAACATTGGACTTACCTTTGATGTGTTTGACGTTAAATGAATACTGCGCAAACTACGTTGACCACCTGAGGAGTTGAGGATGAAAAACTTGCTTTTGTTTAAACTGTAACATCTTTGGAAATGAGCTTATGTCTGTTTCAACTAGGAACTTGGATCCAATGAGATAAAAACTGAACTTTTTGATACCATTCTTGACTACAAGTATTTCTTTGAATGTAGAATGGTAATGGATCTCTGATGGTTTGAACCTGCCGCTTGCTAATCTACATAATTTTCTGGAACCATTGATTTCTTCTAATAAGACTGCACTCCAATATTTTTCACTGGCATCAATTTGCAGAATCTTTTGGCCAGCTATTGGCAAATATAGCTTCTGGATTTTGGAGACTTGAGCTTTGAGAGCTATGACAGCTTGAGTTTGTGATGAAGTCCATGGCAGAGAATTTTTCTTGAGCATTTCTGTGAGTGGATGGATAAATTCAGATGCTCTGGGTAGAAAATCTAGAACATAGTTGACTATGCCAAGAAATTGCTAGACTTGCTTCCGAGAAAAGTTGGAATTAGGGAACTTCTGAAGTTCATCAAAAATGTGATTTCTGGAGTACATATACCTGTGGAGAAATGTATCCCTAGAAAAGTAATTTTCTGTAAGATCATTTTCTTTTCAGAAAGAATTATGCTATAATTTTTAACAATTTCAGTAAACTGGCGTAATAGGTTTATATGATCATCCCAAGTAGAACTGAAAAGAAGGATGCTATCAATATAAACCAGTCCAGTGTGTAAGAGTGGTTCAAAAATCTTGACCATGGATTTTGAAATAAGAATGGTGCAGGTTTTAATCCAAAAGGCATTACTTTCCACTGAAAATGCTGGTACGGAATGCAAAAACCTGTTTTGGGAAGTTCATCAGGGTGAATTCCCAATTGCCAAAAACTTGACTTTAAATCAAGCTTTGAAAACCATTTTGTACCTGAAAATTGTGAAAGTAGTGTGTGCTTGTGTGGAAGTGGAAATTGATTACCAATCTCATCTTTCCACGGACTTGTTCAGCCCTCTTATCAACATAGAACGCCTCACAAGACCATTGAGAATCAGTGGCTTCAATAAGGTCTGAATGAAGAAGGTCTTGGCATTCTTTTGTGGCTAACTGAAGATGATCATGTTTCATGCTAGAGTGATTGGCCTTGGTGGGTTTGATGTCTTCATTTTTCTTGAACGGGAGTTTTATGAAGAATTGAGGGCTTTGCCACAAAGGATTTGCACATTTAGTGAGGAATTTAGTACAACATTGAGATATAAGCAATTGCTAAATTTCTTGAACAGGAACAGCGGTGATATGGTAAAGTCTTGGAATAGAACCATATTCTTTGAACTATTTTCTAGAACGAATACCATTATGAAGAACATAGAAGTTGTGAAGCTTACTGTAAATGTCAAAACCAGAGTCATAAACCAATGTCTTAGGGTGCTTGTGAATCTGGAGGTGAACTCTATGAGGATGTTCTCAGTTATAACACTAGATAGTTCTCTACTGGCCATCGAAGTATGAAATTCTTGTAGTCGGACTGCCCATTTTGTTGGAGGAATGTCATCCAATTAGAATGTGAATGTACTGGAGATAATTAACTTTTTGGATGTGGGAGGCTGTTCTGGTTCATCAACTATTAGAGTAGCCTCAGATGTGTGTGCTTCATTTGCTTCTTCTCGGGTCATGTTGATTTGGGGTATTTCCATATTAAGATCTTTAGAAGAAAATTGGTTGGAAGAATCTAGATCAGATGATGACTCGAAGTCTTGTTCAGCAACTGGTTCTGACTCTGCTGAAAAAGAGTAATGTGTTTCAGATGAAGTTTGTTCTTGTACAATAGCAATATGGCTGGTGGAGAAGATGCTCTCCTTATCAAGGTAGATGACAAACAGTCAGCTGTTTGCACCCATGTCCCAATACAAATTCCCAAATATGAACTCCTCAGTCTCCTTCCTGATGCTTGGGTCACGGAATATGAAAAGGTCCATGAAGCTGCAAATCAGCCTCTGGAATCTTCATCCTCTCAGATCTCTCAGAATTCTTATGGCTCTGTTTCCATCAGATTTGATCATAAGCATCTCCAGTCTATAAAGCAAAACTATCCACGAATTGCTATGATTCGTCTTCCTGTCTCAGATCCTCCTCCAGATCATCAAGCAGATCTTGATCGGATTACCAAACTCGGACCAGACCATCCTCTGGTTTCCCATCGAGATACTTTCCCGAACATAATAAAATGGTACACACCAGATGCACAACCAGTCGTCTTTGAGACAGATCCATTCTCCAATCATTGCTATTGGGGTGGTTGCACTTCCTGTGAATCTTGTCAGAATTGCTGCTTTGAATGTGGTCTTGATCCAGAAGACTGCACTTGCGGATATTCCAGCCGAAGAAGAAGGAAGAAGAAATCAATTCCTTCTCCATGTTCTACTAAAGCACCTGACATAGATCCAGATTATCAACAAGGAGCTCAAGCCATTTAGACTCGCAGTAGGTATGATTCCTTTATTGCAGAAATCCCATCCACATGGTTACCTCCTAAACCAAAACCGCCACTTCATCCTTATTACCAAAAATGTCTCAAAATCATTGCCAAAGAAAAACCGGTACCCCCTTCCTGTCAACATGTCAATCCATTTTACAAGCCACCTGCACCATCAACTCCTATCCCAGCTATCTGTATGTTCCAACCAGCTGAATTTCCCCCTCTCAATCCTATCTTTCCTCAAACCTCACCTTTCACCAAAGACAATGCTCGACACTCTCATAAAATCCAGAACTCCTCACCAACCATACTCCCTAGTGGACAGACTGCACAAACTAATCCAGTTGAAACCATCCTGAACTGGCAATCGGAAAACGTTGTTGCTCAGAACAAGCTTCTGACCCAGATTGATCAAAAGGTTACCCAGGTAAACTCCCGTCTTGTTACTGTTGAAACTAAAGTTGACTCTCAAGTACAAGATCTGGAAGCCACCAAACGGTTGATCGTCAATATGGAAAAAATATTGAAGCAGATCCCTTACGATCTACCTATGCCTGGTGTTAATCCTGCCGAAGTCATTCGACAAAAGCAGAAAGAAGTAGCAGACCTTGAAGGATATATTGCTTATCTCAAAGCACAGGTTGAGTCTACTCCTTACTCTTCTCCTCCGCCATTTACTACTACCCCTCCAGTCTCTTCCAACTTCTTTCCACTTTTCACAAATCCCTTTCAGCCACCATCCAAAACATAATACTCTGCTTTTGGAACCATGGGATATGAAATGTCTAAACCTTCTCCAAGCACTTTCAATGCTGCTCAATGGTTGAAAGCAAAACAAGCCCAGGAACAACAACAAAAGCCTGCTCCTCCTCCTCCGGAAGTTCAAAAGCAAGCTATGATTCAGAATCCTCTGACTCTTATGTTTCAAGAAGCAGCTACCACACAACCTGTTCCTCATATTGCTGTTGTTCAAGAACAAACTCCATCTGAGACCTAGTACTCTTCGCCAACAGAGTCAAACCCAATTTCTGATTCTGACACAGACTCCTCTTCAGTCTCAGACACTTCTACACAGTCCCTCTCTGATGAATTTGAACCAAACATTCCACAAATCAACATGACTCGTGAAGAAGAAGATACAGGAGATACATCTGAAGTCACACCTATTGTCGATGAGCCTGAGTCCACTCAAACTTCCAAGAAACTGACTACTTCAGGCACGTTCACATTCCAGCTCGATGATATCCTTCCAGCAAAATGGGCAGTCAGACTTCAAGAATTCCATGCTTGGATGACAACTAGAGAACTATCTGGCATCACAACAGAAAACATCCTCACTGAGTTCACCTCCAAATTCACTGGCACATTGAAGCACTGGTTTACTACTCTCAATTATGTTGAGAGAACTCAATTTCTAAACTCTTCTTTAGATCAAGCTGCTTCATTACTTTATTACTGTTTTCTTGGTTAACCTGATTCTAATTTTGAATTAAAAAAAAGAGTTTTTTCAAATGAAATGTTACTCTTTTCAAAGAACTGATCTAGATAAATATTTGCAATGTATGACTCAATTGTTTTATATTCTCGGTGCAGATTCCAGTCTAAAGCAAGCTTTCCTCAGCTCAATCCCTCAAGCTTTAGCTCAAGGAGCCAATGTATACATCAGACAAAAATACCAATCCATCCTTGGTATGACTCCTGGTCTAATCAGACAAGCCATCTTGTAAAGCCTTGAAGACCTCTGCCACAAACGGCAAGTAATCAAGCAATATCTCAAAGGAGATAAAGAAGTTGACCAAGTATGCAAGCATTCAGATTTAATCATCAAATCATGCTGCAACAAATCCTCCTGCAAGAAGTCATCCAGGAGAAAGAAGTTCTCCAGAATTCATACCACAGACCGACGATCTTCAAAGAAAAAATGGAGATACTTCAGAAGGAAACAAAAGTCCTCCATAAATTCCAGAAGCAAGTCAGACTATTGCTATGTTTGCAAACCGAAGGGTCACTATGCCAAGCAATGTTGTCAAAAGAAGAAAAGGCAAAGCTCATCTCTCAAATCGAACAGGTTAGCCCTATCTATGATAATGATGACCTTGAGTCCCTTTTTTCTGAACAAGATGAACTGGACGAAGATACCCTCTTTGCCATTGAAGAAGACGAAATCACTTTGTCTTATCATATCTCAGAACCAGTTCCCCCGGAACCAGATCCAACACCTCAAGCAAACTCACCAGAAAAACCTTCTGTTCCAATCCTCACTATTCAGACCCGTAAAACACATCCGCAAGCCCCTGTTCAAATCCGAACCTCCAAATATGATAAACCTATTCCTGTTATAGCCTTCTTTGACACAGGTGCTGTAGTATCCATGATGAATCCATCTGTCCTACCTCCTGAACACTGGACAGAACACAAGAAGAAATTTATTAGTGCTAATGGTAAAACATTCTACACCTCTCTGATTACTAAGACACCCATTACCATCCAATTCTTCCCTAAAATGTGAAATTCGTTTACATCTTGTTGGCTGTTCTGAAACTGACAAAGATTTACTTGTTGGTTTTGACATTTACAATAAACTTCACAAGTTTCAGATCCTTCCTAATGGTATTCGTTTTGGAAAATAGTTCAGAGAATATGGTACAATTCCAAAACTTTACCAAATCACTCCCAATCCCGTTGCTGAGATTCAAAAACTTCTTGTCTCCCAATCTTGTGCTGAATCTCACACAGAGTTTCTTACTAAATGTTCTCATCCACTTTGCAGAATCCTCAATTCTTCATCAAACTCTCTTTTAAGAAAAATGAGGATATCAACCCTACCATAGCCAGTCATTCTGGCATGAACCCTGATCATCTCCAGTTAGCCACTAAAGAATACCTTGACCTTCTGCATTCTGATCTTATTGAACCTACAGATTCTCAATGGTCTTGTGAAGCATTCTATGTTGACAAACGGGCTGAACAAGTCCGTAGAAAAATCAGACTAGTAATTAATTATCAGCCTCTCAACCACTTTTTGCAAGATGATAAGTTTCCATTACAGCACAGACACACACTGTTGTCACAACTTTCTGGTGCAAAATAGTTTTCCAAATTTGATTTGAAATCTGGTTTTTGGCAATTGGACATTCATCCTGATGAACGTCCTAAAACAGATTTTTGTATTCCTAACCAGCATTTCCAGTGGAGAGTAATGCCTTTTGGATTAAAACCCGCACCATTATTGTTTCAAAAAGCCATGGTCAAGTTTTTTGAACCACTCTTACACACTGCACTGGTTTATATTGATGACATCCTACTTTTCAGTTCTACTAAGGATGATCATATAAACCTTTTATGCCAATTTGCTCAAATTGTTAAAGATTATGGCGTAATGCTTTCTGAAAAGAAAATGATCTTGGCTACATAGGAAATTACTTTCCTAGGAATGCATTTCTCTGCAGGTACCTACACTCCTGGAAATCATATTTCCGACGAATTACAGAAGTTTCCTGAGTCTAATCTTTCTCAGAAACAAGTCTAACAGTTCCTTGGTGTTGTTAATTATGTCCGAGATTTCCTGCCCAGAGTCTCTGAGCATATCCATCCACTCACCAAGATGCTCAAGAAGAATCCATCTCCCTGGACGTCCTTACAGACTCAAGCTGTAGCTGCACTAAAAGAGCAAGTGTCCAAAATTCAGAAATTGCATCTCCCTACAAATGGCCAAAAGATACTCCAGACTGATGCAAGTAACAAATATTGGAGTGCAGTGTTACTAGAAGAAATTGAAGGCACTCGACATCTTTGTGGATTTGCAAGTGGAAGATTCAAGACAGCAGAAATTCATTACCACTCCACTTTCAAGGAAATCCTCGCCGTCAAATATGGAATAAAGAAGTTCAGTTTCTATCTCATCGGATCAAAGTTTTTGGTGGAAACAGACATGAGTTCATTCCCCAAAATGTTACAGTTCAAGCAGAAGCAAGTTCCTCATCCTCAGCTGCTCAGGTGGTCAACGTGGTTTGCGCAGTATTCATTCGAGGTCAAACATATCAAAGGTAAATCTAATGTTGTGGCTGATTTCCTTTCCCGACCTGATTCTTTTACCACCAAACCCGTTATAGCCATGATCCGACCCAGTTATTCCAACCCACCTAACATTTCTCCAGACTTTCCTCCAGATTACCCAGTTCCATATTCTGTTGACTCCATCATGCAAAAAAGAGTCTTTTACGAGTTACAAATTTTTAGAGAATTTGGAGGATCCATTCTGAAACCATCTGGAGTCAATCCATATTTCCTTTTAGTCAAGTTTTCATTCTCAGACCTGATGACTTCCCTCCTCCATTAAAATGGTTCTTCTGGTACCTCTGTCAACAGTACCACATTCTTCTTGAAATCGACTCTGCATTATTTCTTAAAGGTTTTATTGCAAGTGTCTTTGAGTTCTTAACCTGGTTTAAACCTTTAGCAGAATGGAAGAACTTACTCCTCACATTTCCTAAACACTTTCTCCTCTTTGATATCCACCGTCCAATAGACCCTGATTTCACAATCCACCCATATTCTCACCTTTACCAGGTCAATTCCATTTCTGTGCTCGATCTTCCTCAAAAATATTCTGAGGCCCAAAAATATATGTTTGTTGAAAATAAAATTATACCTCAAGAAATCTGACCTGATGATTATGGTTCTTTGAATTATCCGACCAACAATCATCACGAGATAAACATCAAAATAGCTCGTGAATGGTATCTTCACCACCCGCCTGATTCTCAGCCAGACACTAAAACCCTTTTTGATTACTTTCACCTTCAGCCAGCTAGCTCCTCTCAGTCGTCACCTGGGTTTACCTTTCAAAGTATGACCTTTGATAAAACTGCTCGAACCACTTGTGTCACCTCACTCAGAAAGGATGCATACAAGCAGAAAAAGAAAAAAGCAAAGGCACATGCTCTGCATCAGGATCTAATTATTGAACGCAAAATCATTGATCCAGACTCCACCGATAGTGATGTTTCCACACCAACTGATTCTGAGCATTACAGCTGTGAAAACTTTTATCTTTAGTGCTTTGCACTTTGTTGTCTTTTTTATTCAGTGTGTTGTCATGTCAACTTTATTTTCCAGCTGATTAAAGCTGATAAGTGTGGTGTGATGTAAGCGATGGCCTCATTAGCTACCATGATGTAAGCAATGACGTCATAGTCCAATAATTTAGCCTTCTAGGATCTTCCTTGGAGCTCTATATAAAGAGCCCATCGTTGTAACATTTTCTCAAGCTTAATTTTGGAATAATAATATCTCTCTTGTGTGTTTCACTCCAAATATGTCTTTCTAAGTTTTCTCCATTCACTCCAAATATGTCTTTCTAAGTTTTCTCCACTCTTCTTCTCTGCTTCTATTTCTGATATGGCTTTAGCTTAGATCCTTGTTCGGTAATACTTAGAAATTGTGAGTATTCTAAGTTTTCTCCACTCTTCTTCTCTGCTTCTATTTCTGATATGGCTTTAGCTTAGATCCTTGTTCGGTGATACTTAGAAATTGTGAGTATTCCTTCCAAAATGGTTGATTTCATTCCTTCTTGGATTGTTGAAAGATAAGAAGACAGGATCCTTTGAGTGCCCAAGAGTTGGCCGTTGTGTTGATCCAAGGCATACCTTCTTAGACAGTCCAGGTTTGAGTTTCTACAATTATTCTCTTTCGAATACTTCCAGTTTCTAGGTCATGACTAAAAGGGATATGGATTGACTCCAAATGGTTTTAGAATGGATCCTCCAAATTCTCTAAAAATATGTAACTCGTAAAAGTCTCTTTTTTGCATGATGGAGTCAATAGAATATGGAACTGGGCAATCTGGAGGAAAGTTTGGAGGAATGTTAGGTGGGTTGGAATAACTGGGTCGGATCATGGCTATAACGGGTTTGGTGGTAAAAGAATCAGGTCGGGAAAGGAAATCAGCCATAACATTAGATTTACCTTTGATATGTTTGACCTCGAATGAATACTGCGCAAACCACGTTGACCACATGAGCAGCTGAGGATGAGGAACTTGCTTCTGCTTGAACTGTAACATTTTGGGGAATGAACTCATGTCTGTTTCCACCAAAAACTTTGATCCGATGAGATAGAAGCTGAACTTCTTTATTCCATTTTTGACTGCGAGGATTTCTTTGAAAGTGGAGTGATAATGAATTTCTGTTGTCTTGAATCTTCCACTTGCAAATCCACAAAGATGTCGGATGCCATCAGTTTCTTCTAGTAGGATAGCACTCCAGTATTTGTCACTTGCATCATTCTGGAGTATCTTTTGGCCATTTGTAGGAAGATACAATTTTTGAATTTTGGACACTTGTTCTTTCAGTGCAGCTATAGCTTGAGTCTGTAAGGATGTCCAGGGGGATGGATTCTTCTTGAGCATCTTGTGAGTGGATGGATATGCTCAGAGGCTCTGGACAGGAAATCTCGGACATAATTAACAACACCAAGGAACTGTTGGACTTGTTTCTGAGAAAGATTAGACTCAGGGAACTTCTGTAACTCATCGAAAATATGATTTCCAGGAGTGTATGTACCTGCAGTGAAATGCATTCATAGGAAAGTAATTTCCTGTGTAGCCAAGATCATTTTCTTTTCAGAAAGTATTACGCCATAATCTTTAACAATTTGAGCAAACTAGCGTAAAAATTTTATATGATCATCCTTAGTAGAACTGAAAAGTAGGATGTCAACAATATAAACCAGTGCAGTGTGTAAGAGTGGTTCAAAAATCTTGACCATGGCTTTTTGAAACAAGGATGGTGCGGGTTTTAATCCAAAAACCATATTTCAAATCAAATTTGGAAAACCATTTTGCACCAGAAAGTTGTGACAACAGTGTGTGTCTGTGAGGTAATGAAAACTTATCATCTTGCAAAAAGTGGTTGAGAGGCTGATAATTAATTACCAGTCTCATTTTTCCACGGACTTGTTCAGCCCGTTTGTCAACATAGAATGCTTCACAAGACCATTGAGAATCTGTGGGTTCGATAAGATCAGAATAAAGAAGGTCAAGGCATTCTTTTGTGGCTAACTAGAGATGATCAGGGTTCATGCCAGAATGACTGGCTTTGGTAGGGTTGATATCCTAATTTTTTTAAAAGGGAGTTTGATGAAGAATTGAGGATTCTGCCAAAGTGGATGGGAGCATTTAGTAAGAAACTCTGTTTGAGATTCAGCACAAGATTGGGAGACAAGAAGTTTTTGAATCTCAGTAACGGGATTGGGAGTGATTTGGTAAAGTCTTGGAATGGTACCATATTCTCTAAACTGTTTTCCAAAACGAAAACCATTAGGAAGGATCTGAAACTTGTGAAGTTTACTGTAAATGTCAAAACCAACAAGTAGATCTTTGTCAGTTTCGGAACAACCAACAAGGTGTAAACGAACTTCACATTTAGGGAAGAATTGGATGGTAATGGGTGTCTTAGTAATCAGAGAAGTGTAGAATGTTTTACCATCAGCAGTGATAAATTCCTTCTTATGTTCTGTCCAATGTTCAGGAGGTAGGACAGATGGATTCATCATGGATACTGCAACACCTGTGTCAAAGAAAGCTATAGCTAGAATGGGTTTATCATATTTGGAGGTTCGAATTTGAACAGTGAGGATGTGTTTTACGGGTCTGAATAGTAAGGATTGGAACATAAGGTTTTTCTGGTGAGTTTGCTGGAGGTGTTGGGTCTGGTTCCGGGGGAACTGGTTCTGAGATATGATAAGACAAAGGGATTTCGTCTTCTTCAATGGTAAAGAAGGTATCTTTGTCCAGTTCATCTAGTTCAGAAAAAATGGACTCAAGGTCATCTTTATCATAGATAGGGCTAACCTGTTCGATTTGGGAGATTAGGTTTTGCCTTTTCTTCTTTTAAGGACATTGCTTGGCATAGTGACCCTTCTGTTTGCAGACATAGCAGTAGTCTGACTTGCTTCTGGGACTTCTAGAGGACTTTTGTTTCCTTCTGAAGTATCTCCATTTTTTCTTTGAAGATCGTCAGTCTGTGGTATGAATTCTGGAGAACTTCTTTCTCCTGGATGACTTCTTGCAGGAGGATTTGTTGCAGCATGATTTGATGATTAAATCTGAACGCTTGCATACTTGGTCAACTTCTTTATCTCCTTTGAGATATTTCTTGATTGCTTGCCGTTTGTGGCAGAGGTCTTCAAGGCTTTGCAAGATGGCTTGTCTGATTTGACCAGGAGTCATACCAAGGATGATTGGTATTTTTGTCTAATATATACATCGGCTCCTTGAGCTAAGGCTTGAGGGATTGAGCTGAGGAAAGCTTGCTTTAAACTAACATTTGTACCAAGAAGATAAAACAATTGAGTCATACGTTGCAAATGTTTATCTAGACCAGATCTTTGAAAAGAGTAACATTTCATTTGAAAATACTCTTTTCTTTTTAACTCTAAATCAGAATCAGGTTAACCAAGAAAACAGTAATAAAGTAATGAAGCAGCTTGATCTAAAGAAGAGTTTAGAAATTGAGTTCTCTCAACATAATTGAGAGTAGTAAACCAGTGCTTCAATGTGCCAGTGAATCTGGAGGTGAACTCAGTGAGGATGTTTTCTACTGTGATGCCAGCTAGTTCTCTGGTTGTCATCCAAGCATAAAATTCTTGGAGTCTGACTGCCTATTTTGTTGGAGGGATATCATCGAGCTGGAATGTGAATGTGCCTGAAGTAGTCAATTTCTTGGAAGTTTGAGTAGACTCAGGCTCATCTACAATAGGTGTGGCTTCAGATGTATCTCCTGTATCTTCTTCTTCACGAGTCATGTTGATTTGTGGAATGTCTGGTTCAAATTCATCAGAGAAGGACTGTGTAGAAGAGTCTGAGACTGAAGAGGAGTCTATGTCGGAATCAGAAACTGATCCTGACTCTGTTGGTGAAGAGTATTGGGTCTCAGATAGAGTTTGTTCTTGAACAACAGCAATATGAGGAACGGGCTGAGCTGTAGCCGCTTCTTGAAGCATAGGAGTCAGAGAATTCTGAATCATAGCTTGCTTTTGAACTTCCGGAGAAGGAGGAGCAGGCTTCTGTTGTTGTTTCTGGGCTTGCTTTGCTTTCAATCATTGAGCAGCATTGAAAGTGCTTGGAGAGGGTTTAGACATTTCATATCCCATGGTTCCAAATGCAGAGTATTGTGTTTTGGATGTTGAGGGTGCAGTGTGTAAGGGTGGAAAGAAGCTGGAAGAGACTAGAGGGGCAGTAGTAACTGGTGGAGGAGAAGAGTAAGGAGTAGACTCAACGTGTGCTTTGAGATAAGCGATATATCCTTCAAGGTCTGCTACTTCTTTCTACTTTTGACTAATGACTTCGGCAGGATTAACACCAGGCATGGGTAGATCGTAAGGGATCTACTTCAATCTTTTCTCCATATTAACGATCAACCTTTTGGTGACTTCCAGGTCTTGAGACGGGAGTTTACCTAGGTAACTTTTTAATCAATCTGGGTCAGAAGCTTGTTCTGAGCAACAGCGTTTTCCAATTGCCAGTTCAGGACAGTTTCAACTGGATTAGTTTGTGCAGCCTGTCCACTAGGAAGTATGGTTGAGGAAGAGTTTTGGATTTTATGAGAGTGTCGGGCATTGTCTTTGGTAAAAGGTGCGGTTTAAGGAAAGATAGGGTTGAGAGGGGGAAAATCAGCCGGTTGAAACATACAGATAGCTGGGATAGGAGTTGGTGGTGTAGGTGGCTTGTAAAATGGATTGATGGATTGACAAGTAGGAGGTACCGATTTTTCATTGGCAATGATTTTGAGGCATTTTTTGTAATAAGGGTGAAGTGGTGGTTTTGGTTTAGGAGGTAACCATGTGGATAGGATTTCTGCAATAGTGGAATTATACCTGCTGTGTGTTTGAACGGCTTGAGCTCCTTGTTGATAATCTGGATCTATGTCAGGTGCTTAAGTAGAAAATGAAGAAGGAATTGATTTCTTCTTCCTTCTTCTTCTGCTGGAATATCCGCAGGTGCAGTCTTCTGGATCAAGACCACATTCAAAGCAGCAATTCTGACAAGATTCACAGGAAGTGTAACCACCCCAATAACAATGATTGGAGAATGAATCTGTCTCAAAGACAACTGGTTGTGCATCTGGTGTGTACCATTTTATGATGTCCGGGAAAGTATCTCGGTGGGAAACCAGAGGATGGTCTGGTCCGAGTTTGGTAATCTGATCAAGATCTACTTGATGATCTGAAGGAGGATCTGAGACAGGAAGACAAATCATAGCAATTCGTGGATAGTTCTGCTTGATCGACTGGAGATGCTTATGATCAAATCTGATGGAAACAGATCCATCAGAATTCTGGGAGATCTGAGAGGATGAAGATTCCAGAGGCTGATTTGCAGCTTCATGGACTTTTTCATATTGTGACCCAAGCGTCAGGAAGGAGACTGAGGAGTTCAGATTTGGGAATCTGTCTTGGGACATGGGTGCAAACAGCTGACTGTTTGTCATCTACCTTGATAAGAAGAGTATCTTCTCCACCAAGAAGGGAGAGATCATGGCATGATTTTGGACTCGGTAGATCATTTGATAGTGTAAAGTTGCAGTAAGAACATCATGTACCTGAGAGGCTCCTGCAATCTGGACTTGTACCTTGAGGGCTTTTAACAGATGTGGATCTGCCAGTGACATATTGAAATTGGGGTACAAGGTGATGAATATCGTGCCAGCATTCAGTGTTGCTTCAACTGTAGCGATACAAGCATGCTGATATGCGAGAAAGCGGGTATCCAAGAGGGCAACTCGGGCAACCATAGGTAAACCTTTTCTGCCATGGAGGGTGAGAGCTATACGAACAGTACCAAAGTGAAGATGAGTGTAACCATGTTACTTCCATTGACGAGGAAAGTCTTCTGGAATGTAAAGAGTAACGAATTGCTCTTTACCAGTGACTATAATAGGATGTTGGTCCATCTTTGAGCATTGGACATACTCTCGGACAGAGGAAGGTGTTTGACGAATAAGAGACTTAAAAGATTTCCAGGGGGAAACTATGGACTTAGCATAATTAGTATAAGGGTTCATAAAAGGGTGACTTTCAGGAGAGAACTGAGAAGATGAATCGACAGTAACTTCATATAGGCAATCTAATTTTTTAGATGCAGTTTGACGGAAGGAAGGAGTAGTATCTAACGAAATAGATGAACGGGAAGTTTCTGGATACATGGGTGGACAAGGCTTCTTCAACTCTAGCTTAATTTCTGATACACCAATGGCTCTGCAAAAAGTGGTTGAGAGGCTGATAATTAATTACCAGTCTCATTTTTCCACGGACTTGTTCATGATGGAGTCATGATGGTGATATTATACATGCAAAATAGCGTTAGTGATAAACAACCTCACACACTCGCTCACGTGTTTCACTCGAATGTTGTCACTCCCCTCGTATTTATGTCACGCCAATGACACCCTCAAATGAGCTCACACACTCTTGCCTTTTAACACTCAAATTCCTCTTAAACTCAAGCTACACTTCAGAACCGAACTCAAGAAATCAACCAGTTCGATTGAAGCCCAAATAACAAACACAAACCAGTACAATAACAATAGCTTACAATCTTCCAAGTATCAAAACAATTACTAGCCCACTGACAATAGGTTACAATCGTCCAAGTAGCAAGTAACAACCAACACACTAACAATTGCTTACAACTTGTGAAACCCCAATAGTCTAGCAACAAATTACTTACAACAGTCCAATTTACATACAATTAAACAGTCCAACAACAATGATCTTGGAAGCTCCCAACAAGAATTATAACAAGCTAACAATTGGAACAACCAAATTTTTTTTTAACTACTTATCACAAATAACTCAAAATGGTCCAACAAGAAGTATGAATATGCTAGGAAACAAAAAAAATTTTGCACTGACTTTGTACTCTTTTTTTTCTTCTTCTTTTCTTGTCCGAAATATATGTGTATATGTATTTGAATGTAGTGACAACAGTGTGTGCTTATGCGGTAATGGAAATTTGTCATCTTGTAAAAAATGGTTGAGGGGCTGGTAATTAATTACCAGTCTCATTTTCCCACGAGCTTGTTCAGCCCGTTTATCAACATAGAATGCTTCACAAGACCATTGGGAATCTGTTGGTTCTATAAGATCAGACTGAAGGAGGTCAAGGCATTCTTTTGTGGCTAACTGGAGGTGGTCAGGGTTCATGCCAGAATGACTGGCTTTGGTTGGATTGATATCCTCATTTTTCTTGAATGGGAGTTTAATGAAGAACTGAGGATTTTGCCACAATGGATGAGAACATTTGGTGAGGAATTTTGTATGGGATTCGGCACAGGATTGGGAAACAAGAAGTTTATGAATTTCAGTGACAGGATTAGGAGTAATTTGGTAAAGTCTTGGGATAGTACCGTATTCTCTGAACTGTTTACCAAAACGAATACCATTGGGAAGAATTTGGAACCTGTGAAGTTTACTGTATATGTCAAAATCAACTAGAAGATCTTTGTCAGTTTCAGCACAACCAATTAGATGTAAACGAACTTCACATTTTGGGAAGAACTGGATGGTAATGGGATGTTTAGTAATCAAGGATGTGTAGAATGTTTTACCATCAGCAGTTATGAATTCCTTCTTGTGTTGTATCCAGTTTTCAGCAGTTATGAATTCCTTCTTGTGTTGTATCCATTTTTCAGGGGGTAGAACAGATGGATTCATCATGGATACTGCAGCTCCTGTATCAAAAAAGGCTATGGCAGGAATGAGTTTATCATACTTAGAGGTTCGGATTTGAACAGGGGCTTGAGGATGTGTTTTAGGAGGTTGAATAGCAAGAATTGGAACAGAAGGATTTTCTGGAAGTGTTGGATCAGGTTCTGGGGGAACAGTGTTTGAAGAAGTCAGTTCAACTGGTTCTGCAATGTGATATGACAGAGGATTTTTTTCTTCTTCAATTGCAAAGAGAGTATGTTCATCCAATTCGTCTTGTTCAGAAAAGAGAGATTCAAGATCATTGTCATCATAGACAGGGCTAACCTGTTCAATCTGGGAGATGAGGTTCTGCCTTTTCTTTTTCTGAGGACATTGTTTAGCGTAATGGCCCTTTTGTTTGCAGACATAACAATAGTCTGATTTGTTTCTGGAGCTTCTGGAAGATGTGTGTTTTCTTCTAAAGTATCTCCACTTTTTCTTTGAAGATCTTCTGTCTGTAGTATGGATCTTGGAGAATTTCTTTCTCTTGGATGATTTCTTGCAGGACGACTTATTGCAGCATGATTTAATGATCAGATCTGAACGTCTGCATACTTGGTCAATCTCTTTATCACCTTTGAGATACTGCTTGATAACTTGTCGTTTGTGGCACAGATCTTCAAGGCTTTGGAGAATGGCTTGTCGGATTTGGCCAGGAGTCATACTAAGGATGGATTGGTATTTCTGTCTTATGTAAACATCAGCTCCTTGAGCTAAGGCCTGAGGGATTGAGCTGAGGAAGGCTTGCTTCAAACTTACATCTGCACCAAGTAGATAGAATAATTGAGTCATGCGTTGCAAATGTTTATCTAAATCTGACCTTTGGAAAGAATAACACTTCATTTGGAAGAATTCTTTTCGTTTTAATTCAAGATCAGAATCAGGTTCACCAAGAAAACAGTAATATAGTAATGAAGCAGCTTGATCAATTGAAGAATTTAAGAATTGAGTTCTCTCAACATAATTGAGAGTTGTAAACCAGTGCTTCAATGTGCCGGTGAATCTGGAGGTGAACTCTGTAAGGATATTCTCTGTTGTGATTCCAGTGAGTTCTCTTATGGTCATCCAAGCATGAAACTCTTGAAGTCTTACTGCCCATTTATTTGGAGGAATGTCATCCAGTTGAAAAGTGAAGGTTCCTGAGCTAGTGAGTTTCTTGGATGTGTGAGATGATTCTGGTTCATCAACTATGGGAGTAGCTTCTGATGTCACTTCAGGCTCATCTTCTTCACGAGTCATGTTTATTTGTGGAATCTCAAATTCATCTGTGGAAGATTGTATAGAAGAGTCTGGTTCAGAGGCTGTGTCTGAAGCAGAAGTGGATTCAGATTCTGTTGGGGAAGAGTACTGAGTCTCGGATGGAGTCTGTTCTTGAACAACAGCAATATGAGGGATAGGCTGAGGTGTGATAGCCTGCTGAAGAAGAGTAGTCAGTGGGTTTTGAATCATAGCTTGCTTGTGGACTTCCGGAGGAGGAGCAGATGACGGTGGTTGTCGCTGTGCTTGTTTGGCTTTTAGCCATTGAGCGGCATTGAAAGTACTTGGAGATAGTTTGGACCTTTCATATCCCATGGTTCCGAAAGCAGAGTACTAAGTTTTAGATGGTAGTTGAAAAGGATTTGTGAAAGGTGGAAAGAAACTGGAAGAGGCTGAGGGTAATGTAGTAGCTGGTGGTGGAGGAGAGTAAGGAGTAGACTCAACCTGTGATTTGAGATAAGCAATGTATCCTTCAAGATCAGCTACCTCTTTCTGTTTTTGTCGAATGACCTCAGCAGGATTTAGTCCAGGCATAGGCAAGTCATAAGGAACTTGTTTCAATCTTTGCTCCATATTGACGATTAGCCTCTTGGTGGCTTCCAGATCTTGCACTTGAGAATCCACTTTAATTTCAACAGTAGCAAGACGGGAATTTACCTGGGTAACTTTCTGATCTATCTGAGATAAGATCTTGTTCTGAGCAACAGCATTTTCAGATTGCCAGTTGAGAACAGTTTCAACAGGGTTGGTTGGTGTGGTTTGTCCACTGGGAAGTATGGTTGTGGATGAATTCTGGATTTTGTAAGAATGTCTGGCATTGTCTTTGGTAAAAGGTGTAGTTTGAGGAAAGGGAGAATTGAGTGGAGGAAATTCTGCAGGTTGGAACATGCAAATGGCCGGAATAGGAGTTGATGGCTCAGGTGGTTTATAGAAAGGGTTGATGGGTTAGCAACTTGGTGTTACAGGTTTTTCTTTGGCAAGGATTTTGAGACATTTCTGGTAGTAGGGATGAAGTGGTGGTTTTGGTTTAGGAGGTAACCATGTAGAAGGGACTTCTGCTATAGAAGGATCATACCTGCTGCGGGTCTGGACTACTTGAGCTCCTTGCTGGTAATCTGGATCTATGTCAGGTGCTTTGTTGGAGCACGGAGAAGGAGGTTGTTTCTTCTTCCTTCTTCGTCTGCGGGATTGATTGCAGGTGCAGTCTTCTGGATCAAGACCACATTCAAGACAGCAATTCTGACATGATTCACAAGAAGTACATCCACCCCAATAACAATGATTGGAGAATGGATCAGTTTCAAAGACCACTGGTCTAGCATCTGGTTGGTACCACTTGATAATATCTGGGAAGGTATCCCGGAAAGATATAAGTGGGTCTGAAGGATCTGCTGTAGCAAGCTTGTCAAGTTCAGCTTGATGATAGGGCGGAGGATTAGCAACTGGGAGTTGGATCATGGCAATTCGAGGATAAGTTTGCTTGACAGACTGGAGATGCTTATGGTCGAATTTGATGGACACAGAGCCATCAGGATTCTGGGAGATCTGAGAAGAGGAAGATTCCAGAGGTTGATTTGCGGCCTCGTGGATCTTTTCATATTCTGTGATCCAAGCATCAGGTAGAAGACGGAGAAGTTCATTTTTAGGGATTTGTCTGGGGACATGAGTGCAAACTGCTGAATGTTTATCATCTACCTTGATGAGCAAAGCATCCTCTCCACCAGGAAGGGAGAGATCTATGGCATGGTTTTGGACTCGGTAGATCATTTGGTAATGTAAAGTAGCAGTAAGAGCGTCATGTACCTGGGAGGCTCCTGCTATCTGGACTTGTACCTTGAGGGCATCTAGCAGATGGGGATCTGCTAATGACATGTTGAAATTAGGGTACAATGTGATGAATACCGTGCCTGCATTTAACGTTGCTTCGACTGTGGCTATGCAAGCATGTTGATATTCGAGAAATCGAGTATCCAAGAGGGCAACACGGGTTACCATAGGGAGACCTTTTCTGCCATGGAGAGTAAGGGCAATACGGACAGCACCGAAGTGGAGGTGAGTATAGCCATGTTGCTTCCATTGACGAGGGAAGTCTTCTGGAATGTAAAGAGTGACAAATTGCTCTTTACCAGTAGCGATAATAGGATGTTGATCCATTTTAGAGCACTGAACATATTCACGAACAGAGGAAGGTGTGTGGCGGATGAGAGATTTAAAAGTCTTCCAAGGAGAAACTATGGACTTGGCATAATTAGTATAAGGGTTCATAAAAGGATGGTTCTCAGGGGCAAATTGAGATGAGGAATCTATAGTAACTTCATATAAATAATCTAGTTTTTTGGATGCTCTTTGACGGAACGAAGGGGTAGTATCTAAGGATACAGAAGAACGAGATGTTTCTGGATACATAATAGATGAGAGTCTCTTCAACTCTAGCCTTATTTCTGATACACCAATGGCTCTGATACCATATAAAGTGATGACCTAGAAACTGAAAGTATTCGAAAGAGAATAACTTCAAAATCCAAACCTGGACTGTCTAAGAAGGTATGACTTGGATCAACACAACGGCCAACTCTTGGGCACTCAAAGGATCCTGTCCTCTTATCTTTCAACAATCCAAGCAAGAATGAAATCCATCATTCAAGAAGGAATACTAACAATTTCTAAGTATCACCAAACAAGGATCTAAGCTAAAGCCATATCAGAAATAGAAGCAGAGAAGAAGAGTATAGGAAACTTAGAGAGACATGTTTTCAAAACACAAAAGATATTATTACTCGGGAAACTTAGTCTGCCTCAATATTACAACGAAAGGCTCTTTATATAGAGCTCTAGGAAAAGCCTAGAAGGCCAAATTATTGAGCTATGACATCACTGCTTACATAAGGGTAGCAAATGAAGTCATTGCTTAAGTCTTCACAGCACACTGGACAATAATACAGAGTACTAAATATAAAAGTCTTCACAGCTGTATTCCTCTGAAGTAGTCGGTGAGGAGACATCACTATCAGTGGACCCCGGGTCAGTGATATTGCGTTCAATAATGATGTCTTGATGCAGAGCATGTGCCTTTGCTTTTTTCCTCTTTCTTTTGAGAGCATCTTTTCTGACAGAAGTGTCGGAAGTGGTCCAGGCAATATTACTAGAGATCAGACGTGGAAAGTTAAATCCATGTGATGGCTGAGAAGAGCTGGCTGGCTGAAGATTAAAGTAGTCAAAAGGTGTTTCTGTAACTGGCTGGGAATCAGGCAAGTGTTGGAGATACCAGGCATGGGCTATCTTGATGTTTGTTTCATGAAGATGGTTGGTAGAATAGTTCCAAGAACCATAATCATCAGGCCAAATTTCTTGAGGCATTATCTTATTTTCAACAAAGATGTATTTTTGGACCTCAGAATATTTGTGAGGAAGATCAAGAATAGTAATGGAATTGATCTGATACAGATGAGAGTACGGGTGGACTGTGAAGTCAGAAGTGATGGGTCGGTGAATATCAAAAAGAAGGAAATGTTTTGGGAAGGTGAGAAAGATATTCTTCCATTCTTCTAAAGGTTTAAACCAGGTTAAAAATTCAAAGAGACTTGGGGTAAAACCTTTAAGAAATGATGCCGAATTGATTTCAATGAGAATATGATATTCTTGGCAGAGATACCAAAAGAACCATTTTACTGGAGTAGGGAAATCATCAGGTCGAAGAATGAAAACCTGACTGAAAGGGAAGTATGGATTAACTCCAGATGGTTTAAGGATGGATCCTCCAAATTCTCTAAAGATTTGTAACTCATAAAAATTTCTCTTTTGGATCATTGAGTCAACATAACATGGAACTGGATAATCTGGAGGAAAATCAGGAGGGACAATCGATGGTCCAGGATGAGCAGGATTAGTGGGTCGGATCATAGCTATCATGGGTTTGGTGGCAAAGGATTCAGGTCGGGAAAGGAAATCAGCCACAACATTAGATTTACCTTTGATATGTTTGACCTCAAAGGAATATTGCGCAAACCACGTTGACCATCTGAGCAGTTGAGGATTTGGGACTTGCTTCTGCTTGAACTGCAACATCTTAGGAAATGAACTTATATCAGTTTCAACTAAGAACTTTGACCCTATGAGATAAAAACTGAATTTCTTTATCCCATTTTTGACAGCAAGGATTTCTTTGAAGGTGGAATGATAGTGTATTTCTGCTGGTTTGAATCTTCCACTTGCAAATCCACATAGATGTCTGGTTCCATTGATTTCTTCAAGTAAAACAGCACTCCAATATTTGTCGCTGACATCAGTCTGAAGTATCTTTTGACCAGTAGTTGACAAATGCAGTTTCTGTATCTGGGATACTTGTTTTTTGAGAGCAGCTACGGCTTGAGTCTGTATGGATGTCCAAGAAGATGGATTTTTCCTGAGCATCTTAGTGAGTGGATGAATATGTTCTGAGGCTCTAGGAAGAAAGTCTCGAACATAGTTGACAACACCAACAAACTGTTGGACTTGTTTCTGTGTAAGATTAGACTCAGGGAACTTCTGCAATTCTTCAGAGATGTGATGTCCGGGAGAGTATGTACCTGCACTAAAATGCATTCCTAGGAAAGTAATTTCCTGTGCAGCCAAGATCATTTTCTTTTCAGAAAGCATTACGCCATAGTTTTTAACAATTTGAGCAAATTGGCGTAACAGGTTTATATGTTCATCCTTTGAAGAACTGAAAAGTAGGATGTCATCAATATAAACCAGTGCAGAGTGCAACAGTGGTTCAAAAATCTTGACCATGGCTTTTTGAAATAAATATGGTGCGGGTTTTAATCCAAAAGGCATTACTTTCCACTGGAAATGCTGGTTAGGTATGCAAAAGCCTGTTTTAGGACGTTCATCAGGATGAATGCCTAATTGCCAAAAACCAGATTTTAAATCAAATTTGGAAAACCATTTTGCACCAGAAAGTTGTGACAACAGTGTGTGAAGTCCTAGGCCGAAATTTCACACCTTTTGAAGTTGCGTCAGTTAATCTTTGAAGAAGCCGATTGAAGAGGCTGTTCGGACAGTCTTTGAACTTTGATGGAGTAGATCCTCCTCCACACCTCGGCTCTGATACCAAATGACATGCAATCTGAGGAAGAAAAGATGGAGAAGATGGAATTTTCGGCTTGAACAAACAAAGACTCAATTTTCGAACAAACAAACAATTCTTATACACACAATATAATTAAATTCTTACGACACCTCTTAGAAATTTGTTCTAAACAATCCCGATAATAAGAATTTAATCAAGTAAGAAGAATACTTACACGCCACAATCAAAAATCTCAATTGATAAGTGAAAGTGAAGTTCTTGGAGTAACAAGAGTAAGAGGAATCAACCCTCTCATAGTGGTGGCGGCAGCCCCTCTCAAAATCTGACCTAATTGCCTCAAAGAAGGCTACATATAGTTAGGGTAAGATATGAAAGGGTTGTGCTTAATGATACATGTAAGCCCAACATAAAACAAGACATAAAACAAATCCAACAAGATTGGCAGCCCAAGTTTTAGAAACATAACTTCCTCTTGGACTTGAGCCCATTACAAAGCCTTCAAGTAGTAAAAAGTCATCCGACCTAAATATTTGAGACAAATGGACCAAGTTGGACTGCAACCCAACTAATTCTCCTCCAACAGCTTTGGTTAACTCTATCCTCTTCAAATGTTGGTCCACATAGGCAAATAAGGCCTCTTGAAGCGCCTTAGCCCTAGCTCTGGTCATTGGCCCAACCGGTATAATTAGCTCTTTATTGGACACGTCCACGCCATCATAGTAATCCGGAGTCTTGCTCACATCATGTCATGCTTCCTTTTTGTCTTCATTTCTCTAGCAAGGGTTTCTTCTTCATCCTCTTCTTCTTCCTCTTCTTCACTTTCTATCTTTTCTTCTCTTACTATTCTTTTTGGAGGGGTTTCTCTTTTTGTCCTCCATGCATTATCCTCATCAAGAACTAATTACATTCTCTTAAGAGTTTCGTTGGTGTAAATTTCCCCACTCGTAAAAGCTTGTCATCTTCCTGGAAGTTTAATTTTAAAATGCTTAAAGATTCTTGTCAACAACCTTCCAAATGGGAATGCCTTGGTTACTGTTTTTCTGGCAGTAATCATGTGTTTCAAGGCTATATAACCAAAGTTCAATCTCCTATGCTCATGCAAGGCTAACATGATTACCATATGTATATTTCCAACTGATGACTTATGTCCAAAATTAGGAACAATCATAGTAGTTACCATATAATTGAACACTATACCTCTAGCATCCAAGTTCTTGATTTCCCTCTTTTATAGATCTAAACTCTCTTCCATTGGTAAATGCTTCTTCAAATCTAACATATGTAAAGAGTTAACGATCATAGCAATGCATGGAAGGTGAATAATATCTAGCTCCATTGTCACCTGCTCCACAAATTTTGTTTATCAATCCCTCACTAAATTCAATGTCAACTTGAGATACTCTAGATGAATACCATTGTATCACATTATCCCCTACAGTCTCAATTCTTTCCTCTTTCAGGTTTGCATAGAATTCATATATCAAGGTAGGATAAAATTCTTCATCAATGAACAACAAACTACTCCAACCAACATCATTGAAACAAGATAGAACAATATACATGCTAGAAAATTTATCAACATCCACCTTATATCCAGAGATAATCTTTCTGCTATTTTTATTCCATTCATTAAATTCATGAGTAGCCTTGATCGAGACAAGGAAGTATAAAACATATTACCGTCAGCAGTGATGAATTTCTTTTGGTGTTCTGTCCAATATTTAAGAGGTAGGACAGATGAGTTCATCTTGGATACTGCAGCTCCTATGTCAAAAAAGGCTACAGCAGGAATGGGTTTAGCATATTTGGAAGTTTGGATTTGAACAGGGGCTTAAGGATGTGTTTTATATGTTTGGATGGTTAGGACTGGAAAAGAGGGTTTTTTGGGAGTTTTTCTGGGAGATTTGGATCTGGTTCTGGAGGAATTGAGATATGATAAGATGATAGGATTTCATCTTCTTAATAGCAAAAAGGTGTGTTCATCCAGTTCATCTTGTTCAGAAATGAGGTAACGCACTTTCCGCAGAAGAGAAGATGTAAATGATGTATTTTTTGATTTTGGAACAAGAAAGTCTATGACTTTTCAAGAACAAGTTTATGACCAAACACACAAGTTAACACCTCTTAGAAACTTGTTTTAAACAATCCTGATAGTCAGAATAAAAAGAACACTTACACGCCACAAATCAAAAATTTCAATTGATAAGTGAAGAGTAGTTCTTTGAGTAACAAGAACAAGACGAATTCTAACCTCTCAATGTGGCGGTAGCCCCTCTCTAAAAATGACTCCAAAATTTTCTCCTCTCAACCTTACAAGATAGGAGTTTATATAAAACTCCTAAGAAGACTCTAGAATACAACATGACATCATTGCTTACATCACATTACCCTATGATGTCATTGCTTACCTCATACTATACTATGAAATCATGGCTTACATCACAATACCCTATGACATCATTGCTTACCTCATACTATACAATGACATCATGGCTTACATCACACTCTATTATGATGTCATTGCTTACATCACTCCCTCTTGGACTTAAGCCCACTCAATAGCCTTCAAGTGTCAAGATCATCCGGCCAGAGTATTTGAGACAAATGGACCAAGTTGGGCTGTGGCCCAACTAACACTCCTCCAATAGGTTTGGCTAGTTCTATCATCTTCAAATGTTGGCCTATATACGCAAATTAGGCCTCTTGAAATGCCTTAGCCCTAACTCTGGTCATAGGTCCAACTGGTATAATTAGCTATTTATTAGACACGTCTAACCCATCATGGCAGTACATAGTCTTGCTTGCATCAAGAGGGATTCAAGGTCATTGTCATCACAGATAAGGCTAACATGTTCTATCTGAGAGATGAGGTTCTATTGTTTCTTCTTTTGAGGGCACTGCTTTGCATAATGATCTTTTTGTTTATAGACATAGCAGTAGTCTGACTTGCTTTTGGAAGTTCTGGAAGATTTGTACTTCAGAAGTATCTCCATTTTTTCTTTGAGGAGCACCTGTCTGTTCTATGGATTCTGAACTTCTTCTTTTTGGAAGATTTCTTCCAAGAAGATTTATTGCAGCATGATTTGATGATACGATCTGATCTCTTGCAAACTTGATCAATCTCTTTATCTCCTTTGAGATATTGCTTGATAACTTGCCGTTTGTGACAGAGATCCTCAAGGATTTGCAAGATGGCTTGTCTGATTTGTCCTGGAGTCATACCAAGGATGGATTGGTATTTCTGTCTGATGTACATATTGGCTCCTTGGGCTAAAGTTTGAGTGATTGAGCTGAGAAAAGCTTGTTTTAGGCTAACATTTGTACTAAAAAGATAAAACAAATGAGTCATACGTTGCAAATATTTATCTAAATCTGACCTTTGAAAAGAGTAACACTTTATTTGAAAAAATTCTTTTCTTTTTAACTCAAGATCATAATCAGGTTCACCAAGAAAATAGTAATAAAGTAATGAAGCAGCTTGATCTATTAAAAAATTTAAGAACTGAGTTCTCTCAATATAATTGAGAGTGGTAAACCAGTGTTTCAATGGGCCGGTGAATTTGGAGGTGAACTCTGTGAGGTTGTTTTTTGCTGTTATGCCAGATAGTTCTCTAATTGTCATCTAGGCATGGAATTCTTGAAGTCTAACTGCCCATTTTGCTGGAGTAATGTTATCAAGTTGGAATGTGAAAGTTCATGAGGCTGCTAACTTCTTGGAAGTATGAGATGATTCTGGCTCATCAATAATAGGAGTAGCTTCAGATGTGTCTCTTGTATCTTCTTCTTCACGAGTCATGTTGATTTGTGGGATGCCCAACTCTAGTTCTTCAGAGGAAGACTATTCAAAGGAATTAAAATAGATAGGGATTCTCTGTCTGAATTAGATGCTGGTTCTGACTCTGTTGGAGAAGAATATTGTGTCTCAGATGGAGTTTGTTCTTGTACCGCAGCAATATGAGATGTGATCTGAGATGTAGCAGCTTGTTGGAGCATACGAGTCAGTGGATTTTGAATCATGGCTTGTTTTTTAACTTCCAAAGGAGGAGAGGTAGGCTTCTATTGTTGTTTCTAAACTTGTTTTACTTTTACCCATTGAGCAGCATTGAAAGTGTTTGGAGAGGGTTTGGACATTTCATATACCATGGTGCCAAAAGAAGAGTACTGTGTTTTGGGCGGTGGTTGGAAGGGATTTGTGAAAGGAAGGAAAAAGTTGGAAGAGACTAAGATAGGCAATATATCCTTCAAGGTCTGCTGCTTCTTTCTGCTTTTGTTTGATGACTTCAGCAGGGTTAACACCAGGCATAGGCAAATCATAAGGAATTTGATTCAATCTTTTTTCCATATTTACGATCAACTTTTTGGTAGTTTTCAAGTCTTGTACTTGAGTGTCAACTTTAGTTTCAATAGTAACAAGACGAGAATTTACCTGGGTAACTTTCTGATCAATCTAAGTAAGAATTTTGTTCTGAGCAACAGTATTTTCAGATTGCCAGTTTAGGACGGTTTTAACAGGATTAGTGGGTGCTGATTGTCCACTAGAGAGAATGGTTGAGGAAACATTCTGGATTTTGTGAGAGTGTCGGGCATTATCTTTAGTAAAAGGTGTGGTTTGGGGAAAGACAGGGTTAACCGGGGGGAATTCTACAAGTTGAAACATACAGATAGCTGGAATAGGAGTTGGTGGTATAGGAGGCTTGTAAAATGGGTTGATAGGTTGACAAGTAGGAGGTGCAGGTTTCTCTTTGATAAGAATTTTGAGGCATTTTTGGTAGTAAGGGTGAAGAGATGGGTTTGGTTTAGGAGGTAACCAAGTAGACGGAACATCAGCTATAGATGAGTCATACCTGCTGCGAGTTTGGACAATTTGAGCTCCTTGTTGATAGTCGGGATCAATCCCATGTTCTTTGGTAGAGCATGAAGAAGGAATTTGCTTCTTCTTCCTTCTTCTTCTGCGTGACCTGTAGTAAATACAGTCTACTTCAACACAATCATAGCAATTGTATAGGCATGAATCATATGAAGTACAACCACCCCAATAACAATGATTGGAGAAGGGATCTATCTCGAAGACAACTGGTTTGGCGTCTAGTGTGTACCACTTTGTGATGTCTGGAAAAGTATCTCGGTGAGAGACCAAGAGATTATCTGGTCCAAGTTTGGTAATCTGGTCAAGGTCATCTTGATGGTGAGAAGGAGGATTAGAAACAGGAAGACGAATCATAGTGATCCTCGGATAGTTTTGTTTGATGGACTGGAGATATTTATGATCAAATTTGATGGAAACATAGCCATCAAAATCTAGGAGATCTGGAAGGATGAAGACTTTAGAGGCTGATTTGCAGCTTCATGGACTTAATCATATTCAGTGACCCAAGCATCAGAAAGGAGACTGAGGAGTTCAGATTTGGGAATTTGTCTTGGGACATGAGTGCAAACAGCTGACTGTTTGTCATCTACCTTGATAAGAAGAGCATCTTCTCCACCAGGAAGGGAGAGATCTATGACATGATTTTTGACTCGGTAGATCATTTGGTAATGTAAAGTTGCAGTAAGAGCATCATGTACTTGAGAAGCTCTTGCAATTGAACTTGTACCTCGAGAGCATTTAGCAGATGCGGATCTTCCAGAGACATATTAAAGTTTGGGTACAGTGGCTATACAAGCATGCTGACATGCAAGAAAGTGGGTATCCAAGAGTGCAACTCGGGCAACCATAGGAAGACCCTTTCTAATATGGAGGGTGAGAGTTATGCGAACAGCATTGAAATGAAGATGAGTGTAACCATGTTGCTTCCATTCAAGGGGAAAGTCTTCTAGAATGTAAAGCGTGACGAATTGCTCTTTACTAGTGGCTACAATAGGATGTTGGTCCATCTTTGAGCATTGACCATACTCTTGGACAGAGGAAGGTTTTTGATGGATGAGAGACTTAAAAGATTTCCATGAGGAAACTATGGACTTAGCATTATTAGTATATGGATTCATAAAAGGATGATTTTCAAGAGAAATTTTGGAAGATGAATCTACAGTGACTTCATATAAATAATCTAACTTTTCAGATGTAGTTTGACAAAAAGAAGGAGTAGTATCTAAAGACACAGCTGAACGGGAAGTTTCAGGATACATGGATGTATAGGGCCTCTTCAACTCTAACTTAATTCCTGATACACCAATGGCTCGATACCAACTCTCCTAGGAAAAGGCCTTATCCAAGGATCGGCCCAATTTACCCTTAAGTCTTTTGCGGCATTAGAGTAGGGTGAGTGGATCCAAGACTGCCATGATTTGTGGAAGCTACTTCAAGTCACTCATGAAGGAACAAATCAATTGAAGCAATCCAAGCTAGCTATGCATTTAGGAGACTATTAGTTGTTCACAATGAAGCAAGAGGAGAATATTAGTGGCATGTTTACAAGGTTCACAAGCATTTCAAATGGATTGAAGTCCTATGGGAAAAACTATTTGATGCGAACCCTAGGTATAAAAACCTAGAATCCAATAGCAAACTTCTACAAACGCCCAAGGATATGTGAAAAAGACTTCAAAAACCCTTAATTCGTTAGATATATGACCCAATAACCAAAGGTATAAATAGAAACCTTAAATCTATTATCAATAAAGACAAAAATTTAAGGTATAATTCAAAGGAATGAACGCCACAAGTGGAATAATGTGGTAAGTTCAAGAAGTTCTTCAAAAATCAAAGAGAGTATGTACTCTCACAAAACACTAACCAAATTGGTTTTGGATTTAGAGTAAGTGGTTGAAACACAAGTCCTTAGTAGGCTTGGATTTACAGCTATTTTTAACTAATTAAATCTAACTAAGGATTAAAATAAAAGAATAAATATGGGCTTTAATAATTAAAAGTTCTTAGCCCAAACAAACTTAAAAACTAATTAATGGACTCCTAAAATTTAGGGAATTTCATCCAACCATTAGGCTGATTTTTGAGCCCATCAATTTGCTATATTGGACATCAATTCAGATGCTCAATGGACTCATAAGATAACTTTGAAAGCCCATCATATTTTGTGCTAGATCTTTAATGGATCTTGATCCCTTGGAGAACAAAATAGGAAGATTTTTGGTGCATTTCCCAATTCATGGCAACCGAAGACATTGACTATTGAAGAATCAAAGGATTTGAAGATTCTTCCTCTTGAAGATGTTATTGGATCATTACTCAATCACAAGATGAAGCTAAAAAGGTTGAATGACCTAGAAGATGAAAACAAAGGAAGAAAAGAGGTTATCCTAAAAGCAAATGACAACTCTAGTGAATAAGAAGAATCCTGTAGTGATGAAGAAAAGGATGTAGAAGATGACGGAGTGCCATGGTGGTTGTAAGCCATAAGGACAAATCATATTTTTTTGATTAATGACAAACATTGACAAGTGCAAAGTTCTATGGAAATAGTATTGATTAACCTTGATACGGACTAATGTGCTTAATTGTTGTGTGTTAGGATTTTTGGATTGAGAAGAAGAATACAAGTCTCATTGCCTTGAAGCTAAAAGTGCAAGAACAACTCGAGGCTGTCAAAGTGGATGAGGATAAAAGAGTTAATTCAAGATTATTGAAGGCTTTGAAGACTTTAGTATAGGTTTACAAGTACATTATAGGTATATATTTGTAAACCTTACATTTGCTTGCCTTTGGAATCTAAAGTATTTTCAAGAGAGCTTAAAACTTAGTTTTTCAATCTCAAATGATTTATCTCACATATGCTTTTATCGAATTCTTGACAACGACCTTTGGACTAAAAACTTTTGAAAAGATCTATTTTATAGTCCAAAATGATTTTAAACTTGTTGTGCTTGATTTCTAACTATTTTAACTAAGTTTGAAATATTCAGACTCCAATTCGGACGTCTAAACTTTATTTCATGATTGTTAAATTTCTATAGAAATTCGAACGACCATTCGGACGTTTGTGTCTAAATTCATTCGACTGAATTTATTCCGGTAACCTAAAGATAGAAGTATTTGGCAATCATCCAGACACAAAAGTACAAGTTCGATTGGCCAAATTTTATTGTTACTAGCCATTATTTGAACGTTGTAATTGATTTTTAAACCATATAAAAGACATAAATTTCAGATTTTTGAGTAGTTTTTGAGCCTTTAAGAATCTTTACTCTTTCCAATCATTCTCTATCAAAAGACTCTCTTTTGTCTTGTGCTAAGAAGTTCAAATTTAAGATTCCTTAGACAGAAAAGGTGAAGGTGTGGTAATTTGTCATTATCTACCAAAGTGTTCATAACTTGCTTATCTTATATTTCATCTACTTGTTGTTTTCAAGGTTATCTTGAGGATATGAACCCCTTGTGATAGGATGAGCCCTGATCATTTGTAATTGAAAAGAGATTGTAGAGTAAAACCCTTGTGGAGTGAACCTCTATTGTATTGTTTGATAAACTTGTGTAATAGTTGAGTTTGGTTGAAATCCTTGAGGTGGTGCTCAAGGTAGTAGATATAAATCTTGAGTGATTGAACCACTATAAATTGCTTGTGCTGTCTCTTGCCTTTTATTTCTTTTTAAATTTGGAATCTTATTGCGTTTGCTTGCATTTCTTGTTAAGGAAAAGATTTTAAAAATTTTCTCAAAAAGGAAAAGATTTTAAAAATTAGCCAAAGACCTAATTCACCCCCCAAGTCTTTCAATGGTGAAGAAATTAAAAAATCCTATACAAAAAGAGATTTCTCGAGAAGGGAAAGAGGTCTTTCAAGAAAGGAGGTTCTCAAGAAGGGGAAGAGACCATTCGAGAAAGGTGGTCAAACAAGGTTCTCAAGAAGGGGAAGAAACCATTCAAGAAAGGTGGTCAAACCTTATCATTATTTAGACTGCAATGCTATGAATGCAAAAGCATTGAGTATCTTGTAACGGATTGTCCTAAAGCTATGGAGAAAGAAAGGGAAGCCAAGCAAAAAAGAAGAAATCTACCAAGAAAGGAAAAAGACTTGCCAACAAGGAAAGTGATGATGAAAATGAAGAAAGAGGAAACATGTGCTTAATGGCTATGGAAGATAAGGTACTAAGAAAGAGCAAACATGTGCTTCATGGCTATGGAAGATGAGATACTACTCACTCCATCTACCTCTACTTATTGTGATGATGATATTGATGATCCAAGTTGATCCTCTTGTTGATAGGTGTGGAGAATTAAAGAAGCTTTCAAAAAGGAAAAAAGAAATAAGATTGAAAATTGATGAGTTGTTGAATAACAATTCAACTTTTTTTTTTTGTGAAAACAAAAAATTTCTTTACTCAGTTGAGTGTTTGAATATTAAAAAGGAAGTTTTAAACGTCTTTTGCAGTTTTGAAAAAAGAAATTTTATGACCTTACTTACTTCATGAGTTGAAAATTTCACAAAATGAAGGGACAATCTTGATAGAATTCTTGGAGCTCAAAGATCCCCTGTGTAAACAATTGCATTGGTTACAACAGTTTGGAGAGTAAAAGGAATCATCGCTAAACCCCATGGATCCAAGGAATACCAAAACTCACTTCCTCTCATTTGGTGTAGATACATTTCTCTCCAAGATTAAGTGCCACTAAGTGGTTTCTTGAGCGTCCGGTTACGGTGCTGACTCCCATTTTTTCCGCACATGCGGATGAGTTTTACACCGTTAGATTGGATAATATTTGTTATCTTTTGATCCAACGGTTAGGAAGCATGAGGGGTATTTTGGGTAAGCAAAATTATGGGAGAAAAAAAGAGAAAAGTTTGAAACGATTTGAAATCTACTTTTTCACCTACTTTCTGACACATACTTTTTTCACCCACCTTCTTCAACCAATTCCACCAAATTCTCTCTCTTTTTTTTCTCTCTCTCTTCTTTCTGTCTTCATCTCTTCTTTCTATCTTCTGTATTCTCTCCGCTACTGCTCTGAAAGTCTTCAAATATTAAAGAACAAAATGATTCATTCTCTTCAAGATCGTCATTTTGTGTTAAACGGTTTCGACGAACCTTCAAGTTTTCTTTCGAGCTTAAAAATTATTTTTTCAGATTTACTAATAGTCAAAATGAAGTTAGATATTATGAGTTTTTGTTAGACTGTTGGTGACTTCTAGGCTATAGAAATCTTCACTAAAAATAGATTTATGGTATGCTTGCGGAAGAAGGAAAATGATGTGTTAATTTTTTTGGTTTGAAGAATGATTTCGGCAGTGGAACACTCTTATGACTACAAAGAATGATTTTGATGGTAGAGAATTTGGTCAGATATTATCTTAAGAGTGAACAGTTATTCTCCGTTAAGTGAATAATTATTCACTTAAGAGTGAATAATTAAGTGAATAATTATTCACTTGACATATCAAGTGAATAGATCTACTATATCAAATAATTATTCATAAAAATCTGAATGGATATTTACGTAAAACTAAAAATATCTGATTTGGTCAAATGTTATCTTAAGAGTGAATAGTTATTTTTTGCTAAGCGAATAATTATTCACTTAATTCTGATTTGGTCAGATGTTATATTTAGATTGAACAGTTATTCTCCGCTAAGTGAATAATTATTCACTTGACATATCAAGTGAATAGATCTACTATATCAAATAATTATTCATAAAAATCTGGATGGATATATACGTAAAACTAAATATATCTGATTTGGTCAGATATTATCTTAAGAGTGAATAGTTATTTTTTACTAAGCGAATAATTATTCACTTAATTATTATTTGGTCAGATGTTATTTTCAGAGTGAACAATTATTCTCCGCTAAGTGAATAATTATTCACTTAAGAGTGAATAATTAAGTGAATAGTTATTGCTGGTTATTAGTTAGTTAGTTACGATTCAATGTACAAAAACATTTACTATACATAAACTTTGACTGTAAATGGCTAAGTTTTTATTTTATTAACTCTATGATGAATAAATATTCACCAAATAGAATATCGTTTACATGGCTAGGGTAACATCGACGTAGTTATTCGATTCAGACACTCCATTTCGCATTCTTTTGAACAAGGCCTTTCTCTTCTGTCGCAACTGCTCTTGGATACTCCTGAGCCTTTTCCGCGATCTATTTGGGTTATTTCTGGATTTGATAGCCTTGCCAAGCACACGGCCGTCCTTGCATCTTGGTTGATGTTGTGGATCTAACATGTCAACAAAGAATAAAATTATTATTCACTCCGACAAACGGAAATTAAAAAATCATAGAGTGAATAATTATTCTCTCTTACAAGCTGAAACGTAAAGAATACAAGAACGAGTAATTATTCACTCTTACAAGCGGAAATGTAAAGAATTATGGAGTGACTAATTATTCACATCAATCACTTCAGCGAATAATTATTCGCTCTTACAGTCGGTACGGAAGATAATCCAAGAGGGAATAATTATTCACTCTTTCAGTCGGTACTGAAAAGAATCCAAGAGCGAATAATTATTCACTCTTACAGTCGGTACTGAAGAGAATCCAAGAGAGAATAATTATTCACTCTAACAGTCGGTACTGAAGAGAATCCAAGAGAGAATAATTATTCACTCTAACAGATCAGATCTTGAAGAAAATCCAAGAGGGAATAATTATTCACTCTAACAGTCGGTACTGAAGAGAATCCAAGAGGGAATAATTATTCACTCTTTCAGTTGGTACTGAAAAGAATCCAAGAGCGAATAATTATTCACTCTTACAGATCAGATCTTGAAGAGAATCCAAGAGAGAATAATTATTCACTCTAACAGTCGGTACTGAAGAGAATCCAAGAGAGAATAATTATTCACTCTAACAGATGCAGTCTTGAAGAGAATCCAAGAGGGAATAATTATTCACTCTAACGATCAGATCTTGAAGAGAATCTAAGAGGGAATAATTATTCACTCTTTCGATTTCAGATCTTGAAGAGAATCCAAGAGAGAATAATTATTCACTCTAACGATCGGGAATCGAAGAGAATCCAAGAGCGAATAATTATTCTCTCTTACGATCAGATCTTGAAGAGAATCCAAGAGCGAATAATTATTCACTCTTACAGTCGATCTTGAAGAGAATCCAAGAGCGAATAATTATTCCCTCTTTCGATCGATGTCGAAGAGAATCCAAGAGCGAATAGTTATTCACTCTTTCGATCAGATCTGAAGTGCATCCAAGAGCGAATAGTTATTCACTCTTACGATCGATCTTGAAGTGCATCCAAGAGCGAATAATTATTCACTCTAACGATCGGTGTAAAATTCACGAGCCTCCTCTCTTTGTTTTGAACTCCCGTTTCTTGAGTTATTCAACGTTGTCCGGAAAACATGCACCAAATAATTATTCATTTGCATGTGAACAAGTATACATCATGTAAGAGTGAATAATTATTCAGACGTATTTGCTTTACCGATGGGGGAGAGGAGAGCGATTGATGTTCAACGACTCGATTCCACTAGGATCTCATTCCCGATGACGTTGTGATTCAGACTGAGCATCATTCGTTTCCTTCTTTTTGGCTATGCAAAGGAAAATAAGAAAACATAACCAACTTATTTAATGCATCCAAGAAAACAAAGAAAATACATCATATCGAATCCATCCGAAATGCAGGGATTTCTTGGCCAAGATAAGCGTTCTTGGCTTTAAGAGAGGAAAAAATAATACTCGGAGAAAGATGAAAATGGAAGAATGGCAGCCCGGAATGGAAGATTATTTAATGCATCCAAGAAACTGAATCCATTCCAAATGCAGGATTTCTTGAAGACATGAGCGTTCTTGGTTTTAAGAGAGGAGAAATAACAGCGGAGAAAGATGAAAATGAAGAATGGCAGCCCAGAATGGAAAAGATGGGATATTTAGGCGAGAGTTGGTAGAAACAGTGACATGACATTTGTCCTTCTTGATCTGATAGTTTTAGGCGGGACTTGAAAAATAAACTTGGCTCCAAAATACCCCTGGTCTCTCACAGCCATCGGATCAAAAATTTCTGATCTAATGGCTGTGGAGGGCAGCCCGCACATGCTGAAAAAAGGTATGCCCAGCATATTAACTTCTCCGGTTTCTTGATAGTGGTCATTCAACACATAACAAGAAACACCTCACTTATAAGTGAATTACAAGCTACAAATTAATACTTTGTTACCTTTGGAGACAAGAAGAAATGAAGGATCCTTCGAGTAGGCAATGTTAGTAAATGTTCTTCTTTTATTAAACAAGTCCTTCTTATTGATGTTTTGATATATAACTTGCTTAGTATTAGTCAATTGTGTGACAATGGTTGTAAGATAGAATTTAAAAGTGATAGTTGCACTATTCTTGATGGCGCTAGTTTACTTGCTTTAAAAGCGATACTTGCACTATCTTTGTTGCATATTGTGTTGGTAATGAATTGTCTTGATGAACTTATTGCTAATGATGTATCACAACAGAGAATATTCTCACTGAGTTCACCTCTAGATTCACTGGCACATTGAAGCACTGATTTACTACTCTCAATTATGTTAAGAGAACTCAATTCTTAAACCCTTCAATAGATCAAGCTGTTTCATTACTTTATTACTGTTTTCTTGGTGAACCTGATTCTGATCTTGAATTAAAAAGAAAAGAATTCTTTCAACTGAAATGTTACTCTTTTCAGAGGTCAGACCTAGATAAACATTTACAACGTATGACTCAATTGTTTTATCTTCTTGGTTTAGATATTAGCCTAAAGCAACCTCCCAGATTTGCTAATAAAAAGCTCCCAAATCATTTTTACAAACTTTGAAAACTTTTATCTGATACCATATATGATGATAGCCTAGAAAATGAAAGTATTCGAATTGGAATGACTTCAGACTTCAAACCTAAATTGTCTAAGAAGGTATGACTTGGATCAACACAACGGCCAACTCTTGGGCACTAAAAGGATCCTGTCCTCTTATCTTTCAACAATCGAAGTAAGAAGGAAATCAATCATTCAAGGAAGGAATACTAACAATTTCTAAGTATCACCGAACAAGGATCTAAGCTAAAGCCATATCAGAAATAGAAGCAGAGAAGAAGAATAAGGGAAAGCTTAGAGAGACACGTTTTCAAAACACAAGGATATTATTACTCGGGAAACTTAGTCTGCCTTGACATTACAATAGAGGGCTCATTATATAGAGCTCTAAGAAAAATCTAGAAGGCTCAATTATTGAGCTGTGACATCACTGCTTACATAAGGATAGCAGATGAAGTCATGGCTTACATCACACCACACTTATTAGATTTAATCATCTAAAAACAGACAACAGCACACTAGACAATAATAACAACAGTGCAGAGCACTAAATATAAAAGTCTTCACAGCTGTATTCCTCTGAAGTAGTCGGTGAGGAGACATCACTATCAGTGGAGCCAGGGTCAGTGATATTGCGCTCAATAATGATGTCCTGATGCAGAGCATGTGCCTTTGCTTTTTTCCTTTTCCTTTTGAAAGCATCTTTTATGAAGTGGTCCAGGCAATATTACTAGAGACCAAACGTGGAAAGGTGAATCCATGAGATGGCCGAGAAGAACTGGCTATCTGAAGATTAAAGTAGTCAAAAGGTGTTTCTGTAACTGGCTGGGAATCAGGCAAGTGTTGGAGGTACCAGGCATGGGCTATCTTGATGTTTGTTTCATGGGGATGATTGGTAGAATAATTCCAAGAACCATGATCATCTGGCCAAATTTCTTGAGGCATAATTTTATTTTCAATGAAGAGATATTTTTGGGCCTCGGAATATTTGTGAGGGAGATCAAGAACAGTAATGGAATTGATCTGATACAGATGAGAGTATGGGTGGACTGTGAAGTCAGAAGTGATAGGTCGGTGAATATCAAAAAGAAGGAAATGTTTTGGGAAGGTGAGAAAGATATTCTTCCATTCTTCTAAAGGTTTAAACCAGGTTAGAAATTCAAAGAGATTTGGGGTAAAACCTTTAAGAAATAATGCCGAATTGATTTCAATGAGAATATGATATTCTTGGCAGAGATACCAAAAGAACCATTTTACTGGAGTAGGGAAATCATCAGGTCGAAGAATGAAAACCTGACTGAAAGGGAAATACGGATTAACTCCAGATGGTTTAAGGATGGATCCTCCAAATTCTCTAAAGATTTGTAACTCATAAAAATTTCTCTTTTGGATCATTGATTCAACATAACATGGAACTGGATAATCTGGAGGAAAATCAGGAGGGACAATCGATGGTCCAGGATGAGCAGGATTAGCGGGTCGGATCATAGCTATCATGGGTTTGGTGGCAAAGGATTCAGGTCGGGAAAGGAAATCAGCCACAACATTGGATTTACCTTTGATATGTTTGACCTCAAAGGAATATTGCGCAAACCACGATGACCATCTGAGCAGTTGAGGATTTGGGACTTGCTTCTGTTTGAACTGCAACATCTTAGGAAATGAACTCATATCAGTTTCAACTAAGAACTTTGACCCAATGAAATAAAAACTAAATTTCTTTATCCCATTTTTGACAGCAAGGATTTCTTTGAAGGTGGAATGATAGTGTATTTCTGCTGGCTTGAATCTTCCACTTGCAAATCCACATAGATGTCAGGTTCCATTGATTTCTTCAAGTAAAACAGCACTCCAATATTTGTCGCTAGCATCAGTCTGAAGTATTTTTTGACCAGTAGTTGGCAAATGTAATTTCTGTATCTGGGATACTTGTTCTTTGAGAGCAGCTACGGCTTGAGTCTGTATTGATGTCCAAGAAGATGGATTTTTCCTGAGCATCTTAGTGAGTGGATGAATATGTTCAGAGGCTCTGGGAAGAAAGTCTCGAACATAGTTGACAACACTAAGAAACTGCTGGACTTGTTTCTGTGTGAGATTAGACTCAGGGAACTTCTGCAATTCTTCAGAGATGTGATGTCCGGGAGAGTATGTACCTGCACTAAAATGCATTCCTAGGAAAGTAATTTCCTGTGCAGCCAAGATCATTTTCTTTTCAGAAAGCATTACGCCATAGTTTTTAACAATTTGAGCAAACTGGCGTAATAGGTTTATATGTTCATCCTTTGAAGAACTGAAAAGTAGGATGTCATCAATATAAACCAGTGCAGAGTGCAATAGTGGTTCAAAAATCTTGACCATGGCTTTTTGAAATAAAGACGGTGCGGGTTTTAATCCAAAAGGCATTACTTTCCACTGGAAATGCTGGTTAGGTATGCAAAAGCCTGTATTAGGACGTTCATCAGGATGAATGCCTAATGCCAAAAACCAGATTTCAAATCAAATTTGGAAAACCATTTTGCACCAGAAAGTTGTGACAACAGTGTGTGCTTATGCGGTAATGGAAATTTGTAATCTTGTAAAAAATGGTTGAGAGGCTGGTAAATAATTACCAGTCTCATTTTCCCACGAGCTTGTTCAGCCCGTTTATCAACATAGAATGCTTCACAAGACCATTGGGAATCTGTTGGTTCAATAATATCAGACTGAAGGAGGTCAAGGCATTCTTTTGTGGCTAACTGGAGGTGGTCAGGGTTCATGCCAGAATGACTGGCTTTGGTGGGATTGATATCCTCATTTTTCTTGAATGGGAGTTTAATGAAGAACTGAGGATTTTGCCATAATGGATGAGAACATTTGGTGAGGAATTCTGTATGGGATTCGGCACAAGATTGGGAAACAAGAAGTTTATGAATCTCAGTGACAGGATTAGGAGTGATTTGGTAAAGTCTTGGGATAGTACCGTATTCTCTGAACTGTTTACCAAAACGAATACCATTGGGAAGAATTTGGAACCTGTGAAGTTTACTGTATATGTCAAAACCAACTAGAAGATCTTTGTCAGTTTCAGCACAACCAATCAAATGCAAACGAACTTCACATTTTGGGAAAAACTGGATGGTAATGGGGTGTTTAGTGATCAAGGATGTGTAGAATGTTTTACCATCAGCAGTTATGAATTCCTTCTTGTGTTGTGTCCAGTTTTCAGGGGGTAGAACCGATGGATTCATCATGGATACTGCAACTCCTGTATCAAAAAAGGCTATGGCAGGAATGGGCTTATCATACTTGGAGGTTCGGATTTGAACAGGGGCTTGAGGAAGTGCTTTAGGAGATTGAATAGCAAGAATCGGAACAGAAGGTTTTTCTGGAAGTATTGGATCAGGTTCTGGGGGAACAGTGTTTGCAGGAGTCAGTTCAACTGGTTCTGCAATGTGATATGACAGAGGAATTTCTTCTTCTTCAATTGCAAAGAGAGTATGTTCATCCAATTCATCTTGTTCAGAAAAGAGAGATTCAAGGTCATTGTCATCATAGACAGGGCTAACCTGTTCAATCTGAGAAATGAGGTTCTGTCTCTTCTTCTTCTGAGGACATTGTTTAGCATAATGGCCCTTTTGTTTGTAGACATAGCAATAGTCTGACTTGCTTCTGGAGCTTCTGGAAGATGTGTGTTTTCTTCTAAAGTATCTCCACTTTTTCTTTGAAGATCTTCTGTTTGTAGTATGGATTTTGGAGAACTTCTTTCTCTTGGATGATTTCTTGCAGGACGACTTATTGCAGCATGATTTAATGATCAGATCTGAACGTCTGCATACTTGGTCAATCTCTTTATCACCTTTGAGATACTGCTTGATAACTTGTCGTTTGTGGCACAGATCCTCAAGGCTTTGGAGGATGGCTTGTCGGATTTGGCCAGGAGTCATACCAAGGATGGATTGGTATTTCTGTCTTATGTAAACATCAGCTCCTTGAGCTAAGGCCTGAGGGATTGAACTGAGGAAGGCTTGTTTCAAACTAACATCTGCACCAAGAAGATAAAATAATTGAGTCATGCGTTGCAAATGTTTATCTAAATCTGACCTTTGAAAAGAATAACATTTCATTTGAAAGAATTCTTTTCGTTTTAATTCAAGATCAGAATCAGGTTCACCAAGGAAACAGTAATATAGTAATGAAGCAGCTTGATCAATTGAAGAATTTAAGAATTGAGTTCTCTCAACATAATTGAGAGTTGTAAACCAGTGCTTCAATGTGCCGGTGAATCTGGAGGTGAACTCTGTAAGGATATTTTCTGCTGCGATTCCAGTGAGTTCCCTAGTGGTCATCCAAGCATGGAACTCTTGAAGCCTTACTGCCCATTTATTTGGAGGAATGTCATCCAGCTGAAATGTGAAGGTTCCTGAGCTAGTGAGTTTCTTGGATGTGTGAGATGATTCTGGTTCATCAACTATGGGAGTAGCTTCTGATGTCACTTCGGGTTCTTCTTCTTCTCGAGCCATATTTATTTGTGGGATTTCAAATTCATCAGAGGAAGATTGTGTAGAAGAGTCTGGTTCAGAGGCTGTGTCTGAAGCAGAAGTGGATTCAGATTCTGTTGGGGAAGAATACTGAGTCTCAGATGGAGTCTGTTCCTGAACAACAGCAATATGAGAGATAGGCTGAGATGTGGCAGCCTGGTGAAGGAAAGTAGTCAGTGGATTCTGAATCATAGCTTGCTTATGGACTTCCGGAGAAGGAGTAGATGACGGTGGTTGTCGCTGTGCTTGTTTGGCTTTCAGCCATTGAGCAGCATTGAAAGTACTTGGAGATGGTTTGGACCTTTCATATCCCATGGTTCCGAAAGCAGAGTATTGAGTTTTAGGTGGTGGTTGAAAATGATTTGTGAAAGGTGGAAGGAAACTGGAAGAGGCTGAAGGTAAGGTAGTAGCTGGTGAAGGAGGAGAGTAAGGAGTAGACTCAACCTGTGATTTGAGATAAGCAATGTATCCTTCAAGATCAGTTACCTCTTTCTGTTTTTGTCGAATGACCTCAGCAGGATTAACTCCAGGCATAGGCAAATCATAAGGAACTTGCTTCAATCTTTTCTCCATATTGACAATAAGCCTTTTAGTGGCTTCCAGATCTTGTACTTGAGAATCAACTTTAATTTCAACAGTAGCAAGACGGGAATTAACCTGGGTAACTTTCTGATCTATCTGAGATAAGATCTTGTTCTGAGCAACAGCATTTTCAGATTGCCAATTAAGAACAGTTTCAACAGGGTTGGCTGGTGCGGTTTGTCCACTGGGAAGTATGGTTGCGGACGAATTCTGGATTTTGTGAGAATGCCTGGCATTGTCTTTGGTAAAAGGTGTAGTTTGGGGAAAAGGAGAGTTGAGTGGAGGAAATTCTGCAGGTTGGAACATGCAAATAGCCGGAATAGGAGTTGATGGTTTAGGTGGTTTATAGAAGGGGTTGATAGGTTTGCAACTTGGTGTTACAGGTTTCTCTTTGGCAAGGATTTTGAGACATTTCTGGTAATAGGGATGAAGTGGTGGTTTTGGTTTAGGAGGTAACCATGTAGAAGGGACTTCTGCTATAGAAGGATCATACCTGCTGCGGGTCTGAACTATTTGAGCTCCTTGCTGGTAATCTGGATCTATGTTAGGTGCTTTGCTGGAGCACGGAGAAGGAGGTTGTTTCTTCTTCCTTCTTCTGCGGGATTGATTGCAGATGCAGTCTTCTGGCATGATTCACATGAAGTACATCCACCCCAATAACAATGATTGGAGAACGGATCAGTTTCAAAAACGACTGGTCGAGCATCTGGTTGGTACCATTTGATAATATCGGGGAAGGTATCCCGAAAAGATATAAGTGGGTCTGCTGGATCTGCTGTAGCAAGCTTGTCAAGTTCAGCTTGATGATAGGACGGAGGATTAGCAACTGGGAGTCGGATCATGGCAATCCGAGGATAAGTTTGCTTGACAGACTGGAGATGCTTATGGTCAAATTTGATGGACACAGAGCCATCAGGATTCTGGGAGATCTGAGAAGAGGAAGATTCTAGAGGTTGATTTGCAGCCTCATGGATCTTTTCATATTCTGTGATCCAAGCATCAGGCAGAAGACGGAGAAGTTCATTTTTAGGAATTTGTCTGGGGACATGAGTGCAAACTGCTGACTGTTTATCATCTACCTTGATGAGCAAAGCATCCTCTCCACCAGGAAGGGAGAGATCTATGGCATGGTTTTGGACTCGGTAGATCATCTGGTAATGTAAAGTAGCAGTAAGAGCGTCATGTACCTGGGAGGCTCCTGCTATCTGGACTTGTACCTTGAGGGCATCTAGCAGATGGGGATCTGCTAATGACATATTGAAATTAGGGTACAATGTGATGAATATCGTGCCTGCATTCAACGTTGCTTCGACTGTGGCTATGCAAGCATGTTGATATTCGAGAAATCGAGTATCCAAGAGGGCAACTCGGGTTACCATAGGGAGACCTTTTCTGCCATGGAGAGTAAGGGCAATACGGACAGCACCGAAGTGGAGGTGAGTGTAGCCATGTTGCTTCCATTGACGAGGAAAGTCTTCTGGAATGTAAAGAGTGACAAATTGCTCTTTACCAGTAGCTATAATAGGATGTTGATCCATTTTAGAGCACTGAACATATTCACAAGGATTTTCAAGATTGGTTTACAGAACACTTTTTATCTAATCCTCTTGCAAACAGTGATCTTTTACTTATACAAATTTATGTTAATGATATTAACTTCGGTGCTACTAATACATCTCTTTGTGATTCAATCAAGCAAACCAAGAATGGTACATTCATAAATCAAGAAAAATATACAAAGAAATTATTGAAAAGGTTTGCGATGGACAAAGCCAAAGGAACTGAAACACCAATGAGCTCATTACTTAAACTTGACAACGATGAAAAAGGTTAAAAAGTTTATAAGAGGTTATATAAGGGAATGATTGGTAGTTTATTTTACTTAACTGGTAGTAGGCCCACTACAGTGTTTATCATAAGTCTATGTGCTAGATTTCAATCTTGTCCTAAGGAATCTCGTTTTGTTGCCGTTAAGTGTATTCTTCGTTATTTTGTTGATACTTATGATTATGAACTGTGCTTTTCAAAATCCTCTTGTTTTGATCTTGATGCTTATTCGAATGCTGACTATCAATTTCATAGTGGTTGTGTTTCTTGGTATGGTAAAAAGTATGCTTACATAATCTTGTTGCTAAAGGTGATGTGGTTGAACTATGTATGTATTAATGATCAAATTGCTGATACTTTTTCGGACGCACAAAATTTTAAAAAAAAATTGAAACCCGGATAGAACTATTTAGATGCAAAGAGGCCAATTTGGTCGTTCAAATTGAGCAGTTTCAAAGAGCTATAAGAAGTTTCAACTGGCACCTCTTCATTTATTTTTCAAAAAATTTAAAAACCGGCTCTTTTTTCTTTACAAAACCTATTCATATTGTTCCCATCTAAACCTAAAATTTATCCTTATTTCATTAGTTTCAAAACAAAACACCTTCAAAACTGTGTTCTATGCTTTTGATTACATCCTAAACCCTATAAATTTCTCAAAATTCACCATGGTTAGTGCTAGAGGACAAGGTAGGAGCAAAGGAAATGGAAAAGGCAAAGGAATTGACATGGGTCTTATCATCAATGTACAAAGGTATGTAAGGATTCCACAAATTGATTTCAAGATCTAGAAATTCATCTCTCTACAAAGGCAAGTATTGAGTTTGACAATTCATGCAAACCCTAGGTATAGAAACCTAGAACCCAACAGCAAACGTCCACAAATGCCCAAGGATGTGTGAAAAAGGCTTCAAGAACCCTTAACCCATTGGATATATGACCCAAGAACCAAAGGTATAAACAAAAACCTTAAACCCGTTATCAATAAAGATAAGAACTTAAGGTATAATTCAAATGAATGAACGCCACAAGCTGAATAACTTGATAAGTTCAAGAAGTTCTTTCAAGAACCAAAGAGAGAATGTATTCTCACAAAAAATAGTAATGACAACATGTTCATCTTTTTTTCTAAATTTCTAAAAAGATCCTATATAAATAGAAATCTCAAAATCCTAACCTAATTGGTTTTTGGATTTAGAGTTGGTGGATGAAACACAAGTCCTTAATGGGCTTGGATTTGCAGCTAATTAAATCAAACTAAGTACTAAAATACAAAAATAGATATGGGCTTCAATAATTAAAGGTTCTTAGCCCAAACAAACTTAAAAACTAATTAAAAGACTCCTAAAAGTTAGGAAATTTCTTCCAAACCTTAGGCTGAATTTTTAAGCCCATCAATTTGCAATCTCAGACATCAATTTGGCTGCCCAATGGACTCCAAAGTAGTTGGAAAGCTTGCTTGTAGTAAATTAATGATTGTTGATCCATCTTGTACATAATATAGCCTTGAAAAACTCATTTGTTATTGGACTAGTAGACATCTTCAATGGATCTTGATCACTTAAATTTGCCACCTCTTGATTCTCATCATTCCTTCTTTCCTAGAAAAGATTCGTCCTCGAATCTAGTCCTACATCATCAGAGCATGTAATAAGTTCAAAAGAATCAAACGCCAAAAAAAAAAGGCTTAATAAGAAGCGCATGTATGGGAAGGGACGTACATAATTGGATCCAAGCAATATGCAACCTTTTGAGCAAAGAATCTCGTATAAAAATGAAACATTGTAATACATATCAAGAGAATAGTTTGCATGCTTTTCAACCAAGGCTCTTCACAACATTGCAACAAAAGTAACTTATACAAAAGCTTTGTCCCCTTCATCGCATAAGTCATCTCATTAAAATAGAAGGAACGAATTGGTTCAAGAAATGGGTCTTTAAATGGTAAATGGAAACAAAAACTTCCTTCAAGCACACACATAAATTTAAATTCATGAAGCATGCAAGTAGCAAATCCCAAAATATCAATCCCATGGCAAACTTCATAAGTTCTTAGCATTTTAAACACCTCTTTGAAGGGTAAATGGTATTTCCAAAGCCTTCCACAACAAAAATCTCCATTATCAAGCAAGGAATAAGTATTAGTTAGACCATGCAAAATGTAGTTCTTCAACATTCCCGCCATATTTTTTCCAAAATAACACAAAGTTATTTGTTCAAAAATATGCAACGATTCTAAATTACAAGATATCTCAAGATATGAAATAGGTGCGTGACCATTCAGAAGCAACATAAGCTCTTTACACGAGTTGCTCAACAAGAAATCATGCATATTTCCTAGAATTCTCTCAATATCAAAATTTTTACACATTTATCACATGATCATCTTCAACTAATGAGGCATATGTAGAACTGTAAGACCTAAGAGGGGGGGTGAATTAGGTCTTTGGCTAATTATCGAAATCTTTTTTCCTTTTTCCAAATCCTTTGCCTTAATAAACGCTCTTCTTTAAATTCACAAACTTCAAGTTATATGTGATTTGATTATTAATACAAGATTATCAAACTATAAGACCACAACCAATTAATCAAGAACTAAGCATAAATAATAATCACAAGTATGTAACCAAGTAAAGCAATAAGAAAATGAACACACGATTTATAGTGGTTCGATCTCTCCAAGATCTACATCCACTACCTTGAGTCCACACTCAAGGATTTCAACCAATCCACTATATGCTCAAATTCAACAATTACACAAGAGGCTAACCACACTATGGTTTTACACTCACAACCTCTTCTAGTAATTATACAAATAATACAAGGTTCACCAAACACAATGGTTTTATATCTAAAGACAACCTCAAGACTAATCTAATCCAAGGCTCACCCACACACACGGGTTTTACACTACAACCTTGATTAATCTAGTCTATGGCTCACCCTTCCACAAAAGGGTTTTATGTCACAAGATAACCTTGCAAATGAGCTAGTAGAAAACACAATTAAGATAAGAAAAGAGAGTGTGTAAGATGTTACCACTTTGTTGGTAGATGATTACACAATGTTTCACCTTCACACTTTGTTGCCTTTGGAATTTTGAATTTCAATCTTTGAGCACAAGGCAATTTGAGAGCTTTTCAATTCAATTTTATGCAAAACAAGTTGGATAATGTAAGATTTGTTAAGTTCAAAGTTCTCCTTAAAAATCTGGAGTTTATGGCTTTTATAGAATTCAAAAATTAGTTTAAACAGCCATAAAACGGCTAGTAACGGCTATTTTCAGAAAATACTGTTCATGTGAATAGTGGTACTGTTCACGCACTATTCATGCACCGGTCACAAAAATTCGGACGACCGAATTTTCCAGCTTCGTCCGAATCTTCGTCCGAATTTCTCTGGAAAAACAGTCGGCACTGTTCATGTGAACAGTAGTCACTGTTCATACACTATTCACAAAATTTGGACGACCGAATTTTTCTCCATGCGTCCGAATTTTCTTCCGAATTTCTCTGGAAGAATAGTAGGTACTGTTCATGTGAACAGTAGTCACTGTTCACCGTGCAGAAAAATTTCGAATGACCGAATTTGCATCCGAATTTTTCAAACTTTGTCAAAACATGTTTAAATCAATTCAAACAAGTTGAAAAACATTCTAGCCTTAAAGATAAGTCATTAAAGATCTTTTATGTGCAAAAACCATTTATGAAAACTTGATAATTTAGGTAAGATCAAAACCATTGAAACCATTTAAATCAAGTTTTGTGCTCTCAATTGCAACTCATAGATTCCAAGACTTAAGAGTGTAGGGTTTACAATATTTACCTATTAACCACATGTCACCTACACTTCATGTCTTCAAAGCCTTCGTTAGTCTTGAACAAACTCTTCAATCTTCAATCACTTTGACATATTGGAGTTGTTCTTGCATTTTAGCTTCAAGGCAATGAGACTTCATACTTCTTAATCAAACAATCCTATCACACAAATGACATGCATATTAGTCCTCATCAATATTTGTCATTAATCAAAACTACATGATTTGCCCTTAGGGCTAACAAGAACCATTAAAATCAAGAGAACATCTATATGATCATTCAAGCACATTTGCAAAATTTAAGCAAGTAAAATCAATAGCCGTAAGACTTTTCACAAGATAATAGTAAGCAGCTAAGAACAATTTATCCTCCTTAAAGAAAAATTCAAAGCATGGACTACGAAAATAAGGAAAGAAGCTTATTGGTTGTTTTATGATTTTCATGCCAAGCTTCCCTTCTATCATCTTACTTGAAGCTCCAAAATCCTGCACAAATGAATAAACACTAGGCAAAAAATTAGTTAGTTTGTTAGAAAATAAGCCCGACTCCTCACTTGATAGTAAGTCCATAAATGGCTTTAGAATGATAGCACTATCGCACTCTATTTCAAATTCACTCATGCTATTTTTATCTCTCTTCTCTAGAATCTTCAAGCTCAACTTTTCTTTCGTGCACTCTTTTTCATTTCCCTCATAGTCACTCTCATTTTGTTGAAGCTCAAACTCTCTACACTCCTATCTTTCAATCTCAAGTCCCTCTTTTCTTTTGTTCTCTCAACATCCTCACTTTTCGTGACCAAAGTAGGACAAACTTTTTGTTTGCAATTATTCACTTCATTAGGTTCACATTCAACTTTTTCATCCTTCTTTGATGGTTCTTCAATGACTTCATTGTCCTTTTGAGGCAATTACCCCGGGAAAAGGCCTTGTCCAAGGGAGGCCCAGTATACCCTTTTCATCCTTCAGTCCACCACGCTCCACTGCTGGCTCTCCGGCGGACGCGCGTGTTTTAACAGGGCTCCCAAATTTCATGACTGGGAGTCGAACCCGTGACCTCCGAGATTATTTTAGGCTCTGATACCAATTGATGTGATGACCTAGAAACTGGAAGTATTCAAAAGAGAATAATTTCAGAAACTCAAACCTGGAATGTCTAAGAAGGTATGACTTGGATCAACACAACGGCCAACTCTTGGGCACTCAAAGGATCCTGTCCTTTTATCTATCAACAATCCAAGAAGGAATGAAATCAATCATTCTGAAAGGAATACTCACAATTTATAAGTATCACCGAACAAGGATCTAAGCTAAAGCCATATCAGAAATAGAAGCAGAGAAGAAGAATAGAGGAAACTTAGAAAGACATGTTTAGAGTAGAACACACAAGAGAGATATTATTACTCGGGAACTTGGCTTAAGCAAATGTTACAACAATGGGATCTTTATATAGAGCTCCAAGGAAGAACCTAGAAGGCTAAATTATTGGACTATGACGTCATTGCTTACATCATAGTAGCAAATGAGGTCATCGCTTACATCACATCACACCACATACTTATTAGCTTTAATCAGCTGGGAAATAAAGTTGAAATGACAGCACACTGAATAATAAAGACAACAAAGTGCAGAGCACTAAAGATAAAAGTCTTCACAACTGTTGGTGTTGAAACATCACTATCAGTGGAGTCTGGATCAGTTATATTGCATTCAATAATGAGATCCTGATGCAGAACATGTGCCTTTGCTTTTTTCTTTTCTGCTTGATTGCATCTTTTCTGAGTGAGGTGACACAAGTGGTTCGAGCAATTTTATCAAAGGCCATACGTGGAAAGGTAAACCCATGTGATGACTGAGAGGAGTTAGCTGGCTGAAGGTTAAAGTAATCAAAAAGGGTTTCAGTGTCTGGCTGAGAATCAGGCAGGTGGTGAAGATACCATTCACGAGCTATTTTGATATTTATCTCGTGATGATGGTTAGTAGGATAATTCCAAGAACCATAATCATCAGGGCAAATTTCTTGAGGCATAATTTTATTTTCAACAAACATGTATTTTTGGGCCTCAGAGTATTTTTGAGGAAGATCTAACACAATGATGGAATTGACCTGGTAAAGATGGGAATATGGATGGATTGTGAAATCAGGATCTATTGGGCGGTGGATGTGACGTGCAATCCGCGGAAGAACGAAATAGGTGATGGAATTTTCAGCTTGGACAAACAAAGATTCGATTTTCGAACAACAAACAATTCTTATAAACACAATATAATTAAATTCCTACGACACCTCTTAGAAACTTGTTCTAAGCAATCCCGATGATAAGAATTTAACCAATAAGAAGAACACTTACACGCCACAATCGGAAAAACTCAATTGATAAGTGAAAGTGAAGTTCTTGGAGTAACAAGAGTAAGAGAATTCAACCCTCTCAAGGTGGTGGCTGCAGCCCCTCAAAATGACACTCAAAATCTGCCCTAATTTTCCTCCAAGAAGGCTACTTATAGCTAGGGTTTGAAAGAAAGGGTTGGGCTTAATGATACATATAAGCCCAACATAAAAACAAGATACATATGAGCCCAAAATAAGACAATTCCAACAAGGTTGAAAGCCCAAGTCTTTAAAACATAATTGCCTATTGGATTTAAGCACATTACATAGCCTTCAAGTCCGGCCCAAGTATTTGAGACAAATGGACCAAGTTGGGCTGTGGTCCAACTAAATCTCCTCCAACAAGTTTGGTCTTCAACTGTCGATCCACATAGGCAAACAAGGCCTCTTGAAGCGTCTTAGCCCTAGCTCTAGTTATTGGCCCGACCGGTATGATTAGCTCTTTATTTGACACGTCTAAGCCATCATAGCAATCTGTAGGCTTGCTCACATCAGGATGTCAAAGAGGAGGAAGTGTTTAGGAAAAGTGAGGAGTAAGTTCTTCCATTCTGTTAAAGGTTTAAACCAGGTTAAGAACTCAAGGATACTTGGAATAAAACCTTTAAGAAATAATGCAGAGTCGATTTCAAGAGGAATGTGGTACTGTTGACAAAGGTACCAGAAGAACCATTTCAATGGAGGAGGGAAGTCAGTAGGTCTGAGAATGAAAACCTGACTGAAAGGGAAATACGGATTAACTCCAGATGGTTGTAGGATGGATCCTCCAAATTCTTTAAAAATCTGTAACTCATAAAAATTTCTTTTTTGCATTATTGAGTCAACAGAATATGGAACTGGGTAATCTGGAGGAAAGTCTGGAGGAAGATTAGGTGGGTTGGAATGACTGGGTCGGATCATGGCTATAACGGGTTTGGTGGTAAATGAATCAGGTCTGGAAAGGAAATCAGCCACAAAATTAGATTTACCTTTGATGTGTTTGACCTCGAATGTATACTGCGCAAACCACGTTGACCACCTGGGCAGCTGAGGATTAGGAACTTGCTTCTGCTTGAACTGCAACATTTTGGGGAATGAACTCATATCTGTTTCCACCAAAAACTTGGATCCGATGAGATAGAAACTGAACTTATTTATTCCATTCTTGACTGCGAGGATTTCTTTGAAAGTGGAGTGGTAGTGAATTTCTGATGTCTTGAATCTGCCACTTGCAAATCCACAAAGATGTCGGATGCCATCATTTTCTTCTAGTAGCACTGCACTCCAATATTTGTCACTTGCATCAGTCTGGAGTATCTTTTGTACATTTGTTGGGAGATGCAATTTCTGAATTTTGGACACTTGCTCTTTCAGTGCAGCGACATGTTGAGTCTGTAAGGATGTCCAGGGAGATGGATTCTTTTTGAGCATCTTGGTGAGTGGATGGATATGCTCAGAAGCTCGGGGCAGGAAATCTCGGACATAATTAACAACACCAAGGAACTGTTGGACTTGTTTCTGAGAAAGATTGGACTCCCAGAACTTCTGTAACTCGTCGGAAATATGATTTCCAGGAGTGTATGTACCTGCAGAGAAATGCATTCCTAGGAAAGTAATTTCCTGTGTAGCCAAGATCATTTTCTTTTCTGAAAGCATTACGCCATAATCTTTAACAATTTGAGCAAATTGGCATAAAAGGTTTATATGATCATCCTTAGTAGGACTGAAAAGTAGGATATCATCAATATAAACCAGTGCAGTGTGTAAGAGTGGTTCGAAAATCTTGACCATGGCTTTTTGAAACAAGGATGGTGCGGGTTGTAATCCAAAAGGCATTACTTTCCATTGGAAATGCTGGTTAGGGATACAAAAACCTGTTTTAAGACGTTCATCAGGATGAATGCCTAATTGCCAAAAACCAGATTTCAAATCAAATTTGGAAAACCATTTTGCACCAGAAAGCTATGATAACAGTGTGTGCCTGTGTGGTAATGGAAACTTATCATCTTGTAAAAAGTGGTTGAGAGGCTGATAATTAATTACCAGTCTCATTTTCCCACGGACTTGTTCAGCACGTCTGTCAACATAAAATGTTTCACAAGACCACTGAGAATCTGTAGGTTCAATAAGATCAGAATAAAGAAGGTCAAGGCATTCTTTTGTGGCTAATTGTAGATTATCAGGGTTCATGCCAGAATGACTGGCCTTGGTAGGGTTGATATCCTCATTTTTCTTGAAAGGGAGTTTGATGAAGAATTGAGGATTCTGCCAAAGTTGATGGGAACATTTAGTAAGAAACTCTGTGTGAGATTCAGCACAAGATTGGGAGACAAGAAGTTTTTGAATCTCAGCAACGGGATTGGGAGTGATTTGGCAAAGTCTTGGGATGGTACCATATTCTCTAAATTGTTTTCCAAAACGAATACCATTAGGAAGGATCTGAAACTTGTGAAGTTTGCTGTAATGTCAAAACCAACAACTAGATCTTTGTCAGTTTCAGAACAACCAACAAGATGTAATCGAACTTCACATTTAGGGAAGAACTAGAAGTATTCAAAAGAGAATAATTTCAGAAACTCAAACCTGGAATGTCTAAGAAGGTATGACTTGGATCAACACAACGGCCAACTCTTGGGCACTCAAAGGATCCTGTCCTTTTATCTATCAACAATCCAAGAAGGAATGAAATCAATCATTCTGAAATCAATCATTCTTGTAATCTGAATGAAATCAACTCTTGGGACATGGGTGCAAACAGCTGACTGTTTGTCATCTACCTTAATAAGAAGAGCATATTCTCCACCAGGAAGGGAGAGATCTATAGCATGATTTTGGACTCGGTAGATCATTTGATAATGTAAAGTTGCAGTGAGAGCATCATGTACCTGAGAGGCTCCTGCAATCTGGACTTGTACCTTGAGAGCATTTAGCAGATGTGGATCTGCAAGAGACATGTTGAAATTGGGGTACAAGGTGATGAATATCGTGCCGACGATTCAGGTGTTGCTTAAAGCTGTGGGGATACAAGCATGCTGATATGCTAGAAAGCGGGGTATCCAAGAGGGCAACTCGGGCAACCATAGGTAAATCCTTTACGCCATGGAGGGTGAGAGCTATACTGAACGGCTCCAAAGTGAAGATGAGTGTAACCATGTTGCGTCCATTGATGGGGAAAATCTTCAGGAATGAAAAGAGTAACAAATTGCTCTTTACCAGTGGCAATAATAGGATGTTGGTCCATCTTTGAGCATTGGACATACTCTCGGACAGAGGAAGGTGTTTGACGGATAAAAGACTTAAAAGGATTTCCAAGGGGAAACTATGAACTTAGCATAATTAGTATAAGGGTTCATGAAAGGGTGACTTTCTGGTTTTTGGCAATTAGGCATTCATCCTGATGAACGTCCTAAAATAGGTTTTTGTATCCCTAACCAGCATTTCCAGTGGAAAGTAATGCCTTTCGGATTAAAATCCGCACCATCTTTGTTTCAAAAAGCCATGGTCAAGATTTTCGAACCACTCTTACACACTGCACTGGTTTATATTGATGATATCCTACTTTTCAGTCCTACTAAGGATGATCATATAAACCTTTTACGTCAATTTGCTCAAATTGTTAAAGATTATGGCGTAATGCTTTCAGAAAAGAAAATGATCTTGGCTACACAAGAAATTACTTTCCTAGGAATACATTTCTCTGCAGGTACATTCACTCCTGGAAATCATATTTCCGACGAGTTACAGAAGTTCCCGGAGTCCAATCTTTCTTAGAAACAAGTCCAACAGTTCCTTGGTGTTGTTAGTTATGTCCGAGATTTCCTGCCCCGAGTTTCTGAGCATATCCATCCACTCACCAAGATGCTAAAAAAGAATCCATCTCCCTGGACATCCTTACAGACTCAAGCTGTCGCTGCACTGAAAGAGCAAGTGTCAAAAATTCAGAAATTGCATCTCCCAACAAATGGACAAAAGATACTCCCAGGGTCGATGCAAGTGACAAATATTGGAGTGCAGTGCTACTAGAAGAAACTGATGGCATCCAACATCTTTGTGGATTTGCAAGTGGCAGATTCAATATATCAGAAATTCACTACCACTCCACTTTCAAAGAAATCATCGCAGTCAAGAATGGAATAAAGAAGTTCAGTTTCTATCTCATCGGATCCAAATCAAATTTGGAAAACCATTTTGCCCCAAAAAGCTGTGATAACAGTGTGTGCCTGTGTGGTAATGGAAACTTATCATCTTGTAAAAAGTGGTTGAGAGGCTGATAATTAATTACCAGTCTCATTTTCCCACGGACTTGTTCAGCACGTTTGTCAACATAAAATGCTTCACAAGACCACTGAGAATCTGTAGGTTCAATAAGATCAGAATGAAGAAGGTCAAGGCATTCTTTTGTGGCTAATTGTAGATGATCAGGGTTCATGCCAGAATGACTGGCCTTGGTAGGATTGATATCCTCATTTTTCTTGAAAGGGAGTTTGATGAAGAATTGAGGATTCTGCCAAAGTGGATGGGAACATTTAGTAAGAAACTCTGTGTGAGATTCAGCACAAGATTGGGAGACAAGAAGTTTTTGAATCTCAGCAACGGGATTGGGAGTGATTTGGTAAAGTCTTGGGATGGTACCATATTCTCTAAATTGTTTTCCAAAACGAATACCATTAGGAAGAATCTGAAACTTGTGAAGTTTGCTGTAAATGTCAAAACCAACAAGTAGATCTTTGTCAGTTTCAGAACAACCAACAAGATGTAATCGAACTTCACATTTAGGGAAGAACTGGATGGTAATGGGTGTCTTAGTAATCAGAGAAGTATAGAAAGTTTTACCATCAGCAGTAATAAATCCCTTCTTATGTTCTGTCCAATGTTTAGGAGGTAGGACAGATGGGTTCATCATGGATACTGCAGCACCTGTGTCAAAGAAGGCTATGGCAGGAATGGGTTTATCATATTTGGAGATTCAGATTTGAACAGTGGCTTGAGGATGTGTTTTTCGGGTCTGAATAGTAAGGATTGGAACAAAAGGTTTTTCTGATGAGTTTTCGAAAAGTATCGGGTCTGGTTTTGGGGGAACTGGTTCTGCTATATGGTAAGACAAAGGGATTTCGTCTTCTTCAATGGCGAAGAGGGTGTCTTCATTTAGTTCATCTTGCTCAGAGAAAAGGGATTCAAGGTCATCATCATAGATAGGGCTAACCTGTTCGATTTGAGAGATGAGGTTTTGTCGTTTCTTCTTTTGAGGACATTGCTTGGCATACTGACCCTTTTGTTTGCAGACATAGCGGTAGTCTGACTTGCTTTTGGGACTTCTGGAGGATTTTTGTTTCCTTCTGAAGTATCTCCACTTTATCTTTGAAGATCGTCTGTCTGTGGTATGAATTCTTGAGAACTTCTTTCTCCTAGATGATTTCTTGCAAGAGGATTTGTTGCAGCATGACTTGATGATTAAGTCTGAACGCTTGCATACTTGGTCAACCTCTTTATCTCCTTTGAGATATTGCTTGATCACTTGCCGTTTGTGGCAAAGGTCTTCAAGGCTTTGCAAGATGGCTTGTCTGATTTGTCCTGGAGTCATACCAAGGATGGATTGGTATTTTTGTGTTATGTAGACATTGGCTCCTTGAGCTAAAGCATGAGGATTGAGCTGAGGAAAGATTGCTTTAGACTAACATCTGCACCAAGAAGATAAAATAATTGAGTCATGCGTTGCAAATGTTTATCTAAATCAGATCTTTGAAAAGAGTAACATTTCATTTGAAAAAACTCTTTTCTTTTTAGTTCTAAGTTAGAATCAGGTTCACCAAAAAAACAGTAATAAAGTAATGAAGCAACTTGATCTAATGAAGAGTTTAGGAATTGAGTTCTCTCAACATAATTGAGAGTAGTAGACCAATGCTTCAATGTGCCAGTGAATCTGGAGGTGAACTCAGTGAGAATGTTTTCCGCTGTGATGCCAGATAGTTATCTGGTTGTCATCCAGGCATGGAATTCTTGTAACCTGACTGCCCATTTTGCTAGAGGGATATTGATAAGGACTGGGCCCATAACTTCGCCCCAAAAGCACGCTCGGAGGGGAAGGATTGGACCCAACCTTATAACCTGCACAGGATTCAGTCCGCAGTCGATGTGGGATGCATCAGATATCATCTAGTTGAAATGTGAATGTGCCTGAAGTAGTCAATTTCTTGGAAGTTTGAGATGACTCAGGCTCATCGACAATAGGTGTGGCTTCAGATGTATCTCCTGTATCGTCTTCTTCACGAGTCATGTTGATTTGTGGAATATCTGGTTCAAAATCATTAGAGAAAGACTATGTAGAAGAGTCTGACACTGAAGAGGAGTCTGTGTCGGAATCAGAGACTGGTTCTGACTCTGTTGGAGAAGAGTACTGGGTCTCAGATGGAGTTTGTTCTTGAACAACAGTAATATGAGGGATGGTCTGAGCTGTAGCCGCTTCTTGAAGCATAGGAGTCAGAGGATTCTGAATCATAGCTTGCTTTTGAACTTCCGGAGGAGGAGGAGCAGGCTTCTGTAGTTGTTTCTGGGCTTGTTTTGCTTTTAACCATTGAGCAGCGTTGAAAGTGCTTGGAGAAGGTTTGGACATTTCATATCCCATGGTTCCAAATGCAGAGTATTTTGTTTTGGATGGTGGCTGGAAGGGATTTGTGAAGGGTGGAAAGAAGATAGAAGAGACTGGAGGGGTAGTAGTAACTGGCGGAGGAGAAGAGTAAGGAGTAGACTCAACATGTGCTTTGAGATAAGCAATATAACCTTCAAGGTCTGCTACTTCTTTCTGCTTTTGTAGAATGACTTCAGCCGGATTAACACCAGGCATAGGTAGATCTTAATGGATCTGCTTCAATCTTTTTTCCATATTGACGATCAACCTTTTGGTGGCTTCGAGGTCTTGTACTTGGGAATCAACTTTTGTTTCAACAGTAACAAGACGGGAGTTTACCTAGGTACTTTCTGATCAATCTGTGTCAGAAGCTTGTTCTGAACAACAGCGTTTTCTGATTGCCAGTTCAGGACGGTTTCAACTGGATTAGTGGATGCAGTCTTTCCACTAGGAAGTATGGTTGAGGAAGAGTTCTGGATTTTATGAGAGTGTCGGGCATTATCTTTGGTAAAAGGTGAGGTTTGAGGAAAGATAGGGTTGAGAGGGGGAAATTCAGCAGGTTGGAACATACAGATAGCTGGGATAGGAGTTGGTGGTGCAGGTGGCTTGTAAAAAGGATTGATGGGTTGACAAGTAGGAGGTGCTGGTTTTTCTTTGGCAAGGATTTTAAGGCATTTTTGGTAATAAGGGTAAAGTGGTGGTTTTGGTTTAGGAGGCAACCATGTGGATGGGATTTCAGCAATAGAGGAATCATACCTGCTACGAGTCTGAATGACTTGAGCTCCTTATTGATAATCGGGATCTATGTCAGGTGCTTTAGTGGAACATGGAGAAGGAATCGATTTCTTCTTCCTTCTTCTGCGGCTGGAATATCCGCAAGTACAGTCTTCTGGGTCAAGACCACATTCAAAGCAGCAATTCTGACAAGATTCACAAGAAGTGCAACCACCCCAATAGTAATGATTGGAGAATGGATTGTCTCAAAGACGACTGGTTATGCATCTGGTGTGTACATTTTACGATGTCTGGGAAAGTATCTCTGTGGGAAACTAGAGGATGATCTGGTCCAAGTTTGGTAATCCGATCAAGATCTGCCTGATGTTCTGGAGGCGGATCTGCAACAGGAAGACGAATCATAGCGATCCGTGGATAATTTTGCTTGATAGACTGGAGATGCTTATGATCAAATCTGATGGAAACCGAACCATCAGAGTTCTGAGAGATCTGGGATGAGGAAGATTCCAGAGGCTGATTTGCAGCTTCATGGACCTTTTCATATTCTGTGACCCAAGCATCACGAAGGAGACTGAGGAGTGCAGATTTGGGAATCTGTCTTGGGACATGGGTGCAAACAGCTGACTGTTTGTCATCTACCTTAATAAGAAGAGCATATTCTCCACCAGGAAGGGAGAGATCTATAGCATGATTTTGGACTCGGTAGATCATTTGATAATGTAAAGTTGCAGTGAGAGCATCATGTACCTGAGAGGCTCCTGCAATCTGGACTTGTACCTTGAGAGCATTTCGCAGATGTGGATCTGCAAGAGACATGTTGAAATTGGGGTACAAGGTGATGAATACCGTGCCAGCATTCAGTGTTGCTTCAACTGTGGGGATACAAGCATGCTGATATGCTAGAAAGCGGGTATCCAAGAGGGCAACTCGGGCAACCATAGGTAAACCCTTTCTGCCATGGAGGGTGAGAGCTATACGAACAGCTCCAAAGTGAAGATGAGTGTAACCATGTTGCGTCCATTGACGGGGAAAATCTTCAGGAATGAAAAGAGTAACAAATTGCTCTTTACCAGTGGCAATAATAGGATGTTGGTCCATCTTAGAGCATTGGACATACTCTCGGACAGAGGAAGGTGTTTGACGGATAAGAGACTTTAAGGATTTCCAAGGGGAAACTATGAACTTAGCATAATTAGTATAAGGGTTCATGAAAGGGTGACTTTCTGGTTTTTGGCAATTAGGCATTCATCCTGATGAACGTCCTAAAACAGGTTTTTGTATCCCTAACCAGCATTTCCAGTGGAAAGTAATGCCTTTCGGATTAAAATCCGCACCATCCTTGTTTCAAAAAGCCATGGTCAAGATTTTCGAACCACTCTTACACACTGCACTGATTTATATTGATGATATCCTACTTTTCAGTACTACTAAGGATGATCATATAAACCTTTTACGTCAATTTGCTCAAATTGTTAAAGATTATGGCGTAATGCTTTCAGAAAAGAAAATGATCTTGGCTACACAAGAAATTACATTCCTAGGAATGCATTTCTCTGCAGGTACATTCACTCCTGGAAATCATATTTCCGACGAGTTACAGAAGTTCCCGGAGTCCAATCTTTCTCAGAAACAAGTCCAACAGTTCCTTGGTGTTGTTAGTTATGTCAGAGATTTCTGCCCCTGAGCTTCGAGCATATCCATCCACTCACCAAGATGCTAAAAAAGAATCCATCTCCTGGACATCCTTACGAGACTCAAGGCAGTCATTTGCCTTTGAAAGAGCAAGTGTCAAAAATTCAGAAATTGCATCTCCCAACAAATGGACAAAAGATACTCCCGGGATCGATGCAAGTGACAAATATTGGAGTGCGAGTGCTACTAGAAGAAAGCGATGGCATCCAACATCTTTGTGGATTTGCAAGTGGCGATTCAAGACATCGAAATTCACTACCACTCCACTTTCAAAGAAATCATCGCGATCAAGAATGGAATAAAGAAGTTCGGTTTCTATCTCATCGGATCCAAATCAAATTTGGAAAACCATTTTGCACCAAAAAAGTCTGTGATAACGTGATGTGTGCACGTGTGTAATCGAAACTTATCATCTTGTAAAAAGTGGTTGAGAGGCTGATAATTAATTACCAGTCTCATTTTCCCACGGATTTGTTCAGCCCGTTTGTCAACATAAAATGCTTCACAAGACCACTGAGAATCTGTAGGTTCAATAAGATCAGAATGAAGAAGGTCAAGGCATTCTTTTGTGGCTAATTGTAGATGATCGGGGTTCATGCGGAATGACTGGCCTTGGTAGGGTTGATATCCTCATTTTTCTTGAAAGGGAGTTTGATGAAGAATTGAGGATTACGCCAAAGTGGATGGGAACATTTAGTAAGAAACTACGTGTGAGATTCGAGCACAAGATTGGGAGACAAGAAGTTTTTGAATCTCAGCAAATCTGGATTGGGAGTGATTTGGTAAAGTCTTGGATGGTACCATATTCTCTAAATTGTTTTCCAAAAGCGAATACCATTAGGAAGAATGCGAAACTTGTGAAGTTTCGTCGTAAATGTCAAAACCAACAAGTAGATCTTTGTCGGTTTGAACAACCAACAAGATGTAATCGAACTTCACATTTAGGGAAGAAGCTGGATGGTAATGGGTGTCTTAGTAATCGAGAAGTATAGAAAGTTTTACCATCAGCGGTAATAAATCCCTTCTTATGTTCCGTCCCAATGTTCGGGGAGGTAGGACGAGATGGGTTCATCATGAATACTGCAGCACTTTGTGTCAAAGAAGGCTATGGCGAGAATGGGTTTATCATATTTGGAGATTCGGGATTTGAAGCAGTGGCTTGAGGATGTGTTTTTCGAGTCCGAATAGTAAGGATTGGAACAAAGGTTTTTACGATGAGTTTTCGAAAAAGTATCGAGTTTGCAGTTTTTGGGGGAAGCTGGTTACTGCTATATGGTAAGACAAAGGGATTTCGTCTTCTTCAATGGCGAAGAGGGTGTCTTCATTTAGTTCATCTTGCTCGGAGAAAAAGGGATTCAAGGTCATCATCATAGATAGGGCTAACCTGTTCGATTTGAGAGATGAGGTTTTGTCGTTTCTTCTTTTGAGGACATTGCTTGGCATAGTGACCCTTTTGTTTGCAGACATAGCAGTAGTCTGACTTGCTTTTGGGACTTCTGGAGGATTTTTGTTTCCTTCTGAAGTATCTCCACTTTATCTTTGAAGATCGTCTGTCTGTGGTATGAATTCTTGAGAACTTCTTTCTCCTAGATGATTTCTTGCAAGAGGATTTGTTGCAGCATGACTTGATGATTAAGTCGCAGCAGCTTGCATACTTGGTCAACCTCTTTATCTCCTTTGAGATATTGCTTGATCACTTGCCGTTTGTGGCAAAGGTCTTCAAGGCTTTGCAAGATGGCTTGTCTGATTTGTCCTGGAGTCATACCAAGGATGGATTGGTATTTTTGTGTTATGTAGACATTGGCTCCTTGAGCTAAAGCTTGAGGATTGAGCTGAGGAAAGATTGCTTTAGACTAACATCTGCACCAAGAAGATAAAATAATTGAGTCATGCGTTGCAAATGTTTATCTAAATCAGATCTTTGAAAAGAGTAACATTTCATTTGAAAAAACTCTTTTCTTTTTAGTTCTAAGTTAGAATCAGGTTCACCAAAAAAACAGTAATAAAGTAATGAAGCAACTTGATCTAATGAAGAGTTTAGGAATTGAGTTCTCTCAACATAATTGAGAGTAGTAGACCAATGCTTCAATGTGCCAGTGAATCTGGAGGTGAACTCAGTGAGAATGTTTTCCGCTGTGATGCCAGATAGTTATCTGGTTGTCATCCAGGCATGGAATTCTTGTAACCTGACTGCCCATTTTGCTAGAGGGATATCATCTAGTTGAAATGTGAAAGTGCCTGAAGTAGTCAATTTCTTGGAAGTTTGAGATGACTCAGGCTCATCGACAATAGGTGTGGCTTCTGATGTATCTCCTGTATCGTCTTCTTCACGAGTCATGTTGATTTGTGGAATATCTGGTTCAAAATCATCAGAGAAAGACTATGTAGAAGAGTCTGACACTGAAGAGGAGTCTGTGTCGGAATCAGAGACTGGTTCTGACTCTGTTGGAGAAGTGTACTGGGTCTCAAATGGAGTTTGTTCTTGAACAACAGTAATATGAGGGATGGTCTGAGCTGTAGCCGATTCTTGATGCATAGGAGTCAGAGGATTCTGAATCATAGCTTGCTTTTGAACTTCCGGAGGAGGAGGAGCAGGCTTCTGTAGTTGTTTCTGGGCTTGTTTTGCTTTTAACCATTGAGCAGCGTTGAAAGTGCTTGGAGAAGGTTTGGACATTTCATATCCCATGGTTCCAAATACAGTGTATTTTGTTTTGGATGGTGGCTGGAAGGGATTTGTGAAGGGTGGAAAGAAGCTAGAAGAGACTGGAGGGGTAGTAGTAACTGGCGGAGGAGAAGAGTAAGGAGTAGACTCAAGATGTGCTTTGACATAAGCAATATAACCTTCAAGGTCTGCTACTTCTTTCTACTTTTGTTGAATGACTTCAGCCGGATTAACACTAGGCATAGGTAGATCTTAATGGATCTGCTTCAATATTTTTTCCATATTGACGATCAACCTTTTGGTGGCTTCGAGTTCTTGTACTTGGGAATCAACTTTTGTTTCAACAGTAACAAGACAGGAGTTTACCTGGGTAACTTTCTGATCAATCTGTGTCAGAATCTTGTTCTAAGCAACAGCGTTTTCTGATTGCCAGTTCAGGACGGTTTCAACTGGATTAGTGGATGCAGTTTGTCCACTAGGAAGTATGGTTGAGGAAGAGTTCTGGATTTTATGAGAGTGTCGGGCATTATCTTTGGTAAAAGGTGAGGTTTGAGGAAAGATAGGGTTGAGAGGGGGAAATTCAGCAGGTTGGAACATACAGATAGCTGGGATAGGAGTTGGTGGTGCAGGTGGCTTGTAAAAAGGATTGATGGGTTGACAAGTAGGAGGTGCTGGTTTTTCTTTGGCAAGGATTTTAAGGCATTTTTGGTAATAAGGGTAAGGTGGTGGTTTTTGTTTAGGAGGCAACCATGTGGATGGGATTTCAGCAATAGAGGAATCATACCTGCTACGAGTCTGAATGACTTGAGCTCCTTATTGATAATCGGGATCTATGTCAGGTGCTTTAGTGGAACATGGAGAAGGAATCGATTTCTTCTTCCTTCTTCTGCGGCTGGAATATCCGCAAGTACAGTCTTCTGGGTCAAAACCACATTCAAAGCAGCAATTCTGACAAGATTCACAAGAAGTGCAACCACCCCAATAGTAATGATTGGAGAATGGATCTGTCTCAAAGACGACTGGTTATGCATCTGGTGTGTACATTTTACGATGTCTGGGAAAGTATCTCTGTGAGAAACTAGAGGATGATCTGGTCCAAGTTTGGTAATCCGATCAAGATCTGCCTGATGTTCTGGAGGCGAATCTGCAACAGGAAGACGAATCATAGCGATCCGTGGATAATTTTGGTTGATAGACTGGAGATGCTTATGATCAAATCTGATGGAAACCGAACCATCAGAGTTCTGAGAGATCTGGGATGAGGAAGATTCCAGAGGCTGATTTGCAGCTTCATGGACCTTTTCATATTCTGTGACCCAAGCATCACGAAGGAGACTGAGGAGTGCAGATTTGGGAATCTGTCTTGGGACATGGGTGCAAACAGCTGACTGTTTGTCATCTACCCTAATAAGAAGAGCATATTCTCCACCAGGAAGGGAGAGATCTATAGCATGATTTTGGACTCGGTAGATCATTTGATAATGTAAAGTTGCAGTGAGAGCATCATGTACCTGAGAGGCTCCTGCAATCTGGACTTGTACCTTGAGAGCATTTAGCAGATGTGGATCTGCAAGAGACATGTTGAAATTGGGGTACAAGGTGATGAATACCGTGCCAGCATTCAGTGTTGCTTCAACTGTGGGGATACAAGCATGCTGATATGCTAGAAAGCGGGTATCCAAGAGGGCAACTCGGGCAACCATAGGTAAACCCTTTCTGCCATGGAGGGTGAGAGCTATACGAACAGCTCCAAAGTGAAGATGAGTGTAACCATGTTGCGTCCATTGACGGGGAAAATCTTCAGGAATGAAAAGAGTAACAAATTGCTCTTTACCAGTGGCAATAATAGGATGTTGGTCCATCTTAGAGCATTGGACATACTCTCGGACAGAGGAAGGTGTTTGACGGATAAGAGACTTTAAGGATTTCCAAGGGGAAACTATGAACTTAGCATAATTAGTATAAGGGTTTCATGAAAGGGTGACTTTCTGGTTTTTGGCAATTAGGCATTCATCCTGATGAACGTCCTAAAACAGGTTTTGTATCCCTAAGCAGCATTTCCAGTGGAAAGTAATGCCTTTCGGATTAAAATTCGCACCATCCTTGTTTCAAAAAGCCATGGTCAAGATTTTCGAACCACTCTTACACACTGCACTGGTTTATATTGATGATATCCTACTTTTCAGTACTACTAAGGATGATCATATAAACCTTTTACGTCAATTTGCTCAAATTGTTAAAGATTATGGCGTAATGCTTTCAGAAAAGAAAATGATCTTGGCTACACAAGAAATTACATTCCTAGGAATGCATTTCTCTGCAGGTACATTCACTCCTGGAAATCATATTTCCGACGAGTTACAGAAGTTCCCGGAGTCCAATCTTTCTCAGAAACAAGTCCAACAGTTCCTTGGTGTTGTTAGTTATGTCCGAGATTTCCTGCCCCGAGCTTCTGAGCATATCCATCCACTCACCAAGATGCTAAAAAAGAATCCATCTCCCTGGACATCCTTACAGACTCAAGCTGTCGCTGCACTGAAAGAGCAAGTGTCAAAAATTCAGAAATTGCATCTCCCAACAAATGGACAAAAGATACTCCAGACTGATGCAAGTGACAAATATTGGAGTGCAGTGCTACTAGAAGAAACTGATGGCATCCAACATCTTTGTGGATTTGCAAGTGGCAGATTCAAGACATCAGAAATTCACTACCACTCCACTTTCAAAGAAATCATCGCAGTCAAGAATGGAATAAAGAAGTTCAGTTTCTATCTCATCGGATCCAAATCAAATTTGGAAAACCATTTTGCACCAAAAAGCTGTGATAACAGTGTGTGCCTGTGTGGTAATCGAAACTTATCATCTTGTAAAAAGTGGTTGAGAGGCTGATAATTAATTACCAGTCTCATTTTCCCACGGATTTGTTCAGCCCGTTTGTCAACATAAAATGCTTCACAAGACCACTGAGAATCTGTAGGTTCAATAAGATCAGAATGAAGAAGGTCAAGGCATTCTTTTGTGGCTAATTGTAGATGATCAGGGTTCATGCCAGAATGACTGGCCTTGGTAGGGTTGATATCCTCATTTTTCTTGAAAGGGAGTTTGATGAAGAATTGAGGATTCTGCCAAAGTGGATGGGAACATTTAGTAAGAAACTCTGTGTGAGATTCAGCACAAGATTGGGAGACAAGAAGTTTTTGAATCTCAGCAACGGGATTGGGAGTGATTTGGTAAAGTCTTGGATGGTACCATATTCTCTAAATTGTTTTCCAAAACGAATACCATTAGGAAGAATCTGAAACTTGTGAAGTTTGCTGTAAATGTCAAAACCAACAAGTAGATCTTTGTCAGTTTCAGAACAACCAACAAGATGTAATCGAACTTCACATTTAGGGAAGAACTGGATGGTAATGGGTGTCTTAGTAATCAGAGAAGTATAGAAAGTTTTACCATCAGCAGTAATAAATCCCTTCTTATGTTCTGTCCAATGTTCAGGAGGTAGGACGAGATGGGTTCATCATGGATACTCTGCAGCACTTTGTGTCAAAGAAGGCTATGGCAGAATGGGTTTATCATATTTGGAGATTCGGATTTGAACAGGGGCTTGAGGATGTGTTTTTCGGGTCTGAATAGTAAGGATTGGAACAGAAGGTTTTTCTGATGAGTTTTCGGAAAGTATAGAGTGCAGTTCCGGGGAGGCTGGCTTTACGAGGGAACTGGTTACGCTATATGGTAGGACAAAGGGATTTCGTCTTCTTCAATGGCGAAGAAGGGTGTCTTCATTTAGTTCATCTTGCTCTGAGAAAAAGGGATTCAAGGTCATCATCATAGATAGGGCTAACTCGTTCGATTTGAGAGATAAGATTTTTGCCGTTTCTTCTTTTGAGGACATTGCTTGGCATAGTGACCCCTTTTTGTTTGCAGACATAGCGATGAGTCGACTTGCTTTTGGGACTTACGGAGGATTTTTGTTTCCTTCGAAGTATCTCCACTTTTTCTTTGAAGATCGTGCCATGCGTGGTATGAATTCTTGAGAACTTCTTTCTCATAGATGATTTCTTGCAAGAGGATTTGTTGCAGCATGACTTGATGATTAAGTCTGAACGCTTGCATACTTGGTCAACCTCTTTATCTCCTTTGAGTTATTGCTTGATCACTTGCCATTTGTGGCAAAGGTCTTCAAGGCTTTGCAAGATGGCTTGTCTGATTTGTTCTGGAGTCATACCAAGGATGGATTGGTATTTTTGTGTTATGTAGACTAACATCTGCACCAAGAAGATAAAATAATTGAGTCATGCGTTGCAAATGTTTATCTAAATCAGATCTTTGAAAAGAGTAACATTTCATTTGAAAAAACTCTTTTCTTTTTAGTTCTAAGTTAGAATCAGGTTCACCAAAAAAACAGTAATAAAGTAATGAAGCAACTTGATCTAATGAAGAGTTTAGGAATTGAGTTCTCTCAACATAATTGAGAGTAGTAGACCAATGCTTCAATGTGCCAGTGAATCTGGAGGTGAACTCAGTGAGAATGTTTTCCGTTGTGATGCCAGATAGTTATCTGGTTGTCATCCAGGCATGGAATTCTTGTAACCTGACTGCCCATTTTGCTAGAGGGATATCATCTAGTTGAAATGTGAATGTGCCTGAAGTAGTCAATTTCTTGGAAGTTTGAGATGACTCAGGCTCATCGACAATAGGTGTGGCTTCAGATGTATCTCCTGTATCGTCTTCTTCACGAGTCATGTTGATTTGTGGAATATCTGGTTCAAAATCATCAGAGAAAGACTATGTAGAATTGTCTGACACTGAAGAGGAGTCTGTGTCAGAATCAGAGACTGGTTCTGACTCTGTTGGAGAAGAGTACTAGGTCTCAGATGGAGTTTGTTCTTGAACAACAGCAATATGAGGGATGGTCTGAACTGTAGCCGCTTCTTGAAGCATAGGAGTCAGAGGATTCTGAATCATAGCTTGCTTTTGAACTTCCGGAGGAGGAGGAGCAGGCTTCTGTAGTTGTTTCTGGGCTTGTTTTGCTTTTAACCATTGAACAGCGTTGAAAGTGCTTGGAGAAGGTTTGGACATTTCATATCCCATGGTTCCAAATGCAGAGTATTGTGTTTTGGATGGTGGCTGGAAGGGATTTGTGAAGGGTGGAAAGAAGCTAGAAGAGACTGGAGGGGTAGTAGTAACTGGCGGAGGAGAAGAGTAAGGAGTAGACTCAACATGTGCTTTGAGATAAGCAATATAACCTTCAAGGTCTGCTACTTCTTTCTGCTTTTGTTGAATGACTTCAGCCGGATTAACACCAGGCATAGGTAGATCTTAATGGATCTGCTTCAATATTTTTTTCATATTGACGATCAACCTTTTGGTGGCTTCGAGTTCTTGTACTTGGGAATCAACTTTTGTTTCAACAGTAACAAGACAGTAGTTTACCTGGGTAACTTTCTGATCAATCTGTGTCAGAAGCTTGTTCTGAGCAACAGCGTTTTCTGATTGCCAGTTCAGGATGGTTTCAACTGGATTAGTGGATGCAGTTTGTCCACTAGGAAGTATGGTTGAGGAAGAGTTTTGGATTTTATGAGAGTGTCGGGCATTATCTTTGGTAAAAGGTGAGGTTTGAGGAAAGATAGGGTTGAGAGGGGGAAATTCAGCAGGTTGGAACATACAGATAGCTGGGATAGGAGTTGGTGGTGCAGGTGGCTTGTAAAAAGGATTGATGGGTTGACAAGTAGGAGGTGCTGGTTTTTCTTTGGCAAGGATTTTAAGGCATTTTTGGTAATAAGGGTAAAGTGGTGGTTTTGGTTTAGGAGGCAACCATGTGGATGGGATTTCAGCAATAGAGGAATCATACCTGCTACGAGTCTTAATGACTTGAGCTCCTTGTTGATAATCGGGATCTATGTCAGGTGCTTTAGTGGAACATGGAGAAGGAATCGATTTCTTCTTCCTTCTTCTGCGGCTGGAATATCCGCAAGTACAGTCTTCTGGGTCAAGACCACATTCAAAGCAGCAATTCTGACAAGATTCACAAGAAGTGCAACCACCCCAATAGTAATGATTGGAGAATGGATCTGTCTCAAAGACGACTGGGAAAGTATCTCTGTGGGAAACTAGAGGATGATCTGGTCCAAGTTTGGTATCTGGGATGAGGAAGATTCCAGAGGCTGATTTGCAGCTTCATGGACCTTTTCATATTCTATGACCCAAGCATCACGAAGGAGACTGAGGAGTGAGAGCTATACGAACAGCTCCAAAGTGAATATAAGTGTAACCATGTTGCGTCCATTGACGGGAAAAATCTTCAGGAATGTAAAGAGTAACAAATTGCTCTTTACTAGTGGCAATAATAGGATGTTGGTCCATCTTTGAGCATTGGAAATACTCTCGGATAGAGGAAGGTGTTTGACGGATAAGAGACTTAAAGGATTTCCAAGGGGAAACTATAGACTTAGCATAATTAGTATAAGGGTTCATGAAAGGGTGACTTTCAGGACTAAACTGGGAAGATGAATCTACAGTAACTTCATATAGGTAATCTAATTTTTTAGCTGCAGTTTGACGGAAGGAAGAAGTGTTTTCTAACGAAATAGAGGAACGGGAAGTTTCTGGATACATGAGTGGACAAGGTTTCTCCAACTCTAGCTTAATTTCTGATACACCAATGGCTCTGATACCAATTACCCCGGGAAAAGGCCTTGTCCAAGGGAGGCCCAGTATACCCTTTTCATCCTTCAGTCCACCACGCTCCACTGCGGGCTCTCCGGCGGACGCGTGTGTTTTAACGGGGCTCCCAAATTTCACGACTGGGAGTCGAACCCGTGACCTCCGAGATTACTTTAGGCTCTGATACCAATTGATGTGATGACCTAGAAACTGGAAGTATTCAAAAGAGAATAATTTCAGAAACTCAAACCTGGAATGTCTAAGAAGGTATGACTTGGATCAACACAACGACCAACTCTTGGGCACTCAAAGGATCCTGTCATTTTATCTATCAACAATCCAAGAAGGAATGAAATCAATCATTCTGAAAGAAATACTCACAATTTCTAAGTATCACTGAACAAGGATCTAAGCTAAAGCCATATTAGAAATAGAAGCAGAGAAGAAGAATAGAGGAAACTTAGAAAGACATGTTTAGAGTAGAACACACAAGAGAGATATTATTACTCGGGAACTTGGCTTAAGCAAATGTTACAACAATGGGCTCTTTATATAGAGCTCCAAGGAAGAACCTAGAAGGCTAAATTATTGGACTATGACGTCATTGCTTACATCATGGTAGCTAATGAGGTCATCGCTTACATCACATCACACCACATACTTATCAGCTTTAATCAGTTGGGAAATAATGTTGAAATGACAGCACACTGAATAATAAAGACAACAAAGTGCAGAGCACTAAAGATAAAAGTCTTCACAGCTCAGTGATATTGCGTTCAATAATGAGATCCTGATGCAGAGCTTGTGCCTTTGCTTTTTTCTTTTTCTGCTTGATTGCATCTTTTCTGAGTGAGGTGACACAAGTGGTTCGAGCAGTTTTATCAAAGGTCATACGTGGAAAGGTAAACCCATGTGATGACTGAGAGGAGCTAGCTGGCTGAAGGTTAAAGTAATCAAAATATGGTAGCTCTACTCTCACTCTTGTTCTACTTTCTTTGCTCTATTCTCTTTAAATTCAAAATGCTTGACTCCAAAATCCAACCTCATCACTTCCTTTAACTCACCCCATGACTTAATGGATTTTTCCCCCTTCTTCCTTCTAGATTCCTTATGCATATCCCACCATGTAATGGCAAAGTGAGTAAAAGATCCCATAACTAACCTTAGCTTTTCCTCCTCCGTCAAGTTGTAACATGTAAAGACTAAATCCACACTCCTTTCCCATTCTAAGTAGGGTTTTGGTTCGAATTTCCTTTTTCCATAAGCCTCGTAACCCTTCCATTCTTCTCTACCATTTCCATTCTTTCCTTCATGATGATTTTTCATTCTGCCTCCACTTCTTCTCATGTTCAACTCGTGTAGCTCTCCTTGCAACTCTTGGTACATTAGGAGCTACAATGGAATTTCTTCTTGGTTGGCCTCTCGGCAATTGATCTTTAATGTCCTCCATCGCCGTGTGTAGCCTTTGGAATTCTTGTTGCATGGCCTACATGAAAAAAGACTCTTGTGCACTAGAAGAACTTTCCAAGTGTTCCTTGGAAGCCATCGCATGCTGCAACTTTAAAGATTAGTAGAAAATAATTCTCACTTTCTCTCATGTATTTCTCTATTTTAGGATTTTTCTTATAATGATCTAACACTCAACCTTTTACCACTCAACAAACTCTCTTTTAGTTCTTTGAGAACTAATCAATCAAATCAAGTAGTCAAGTTTGTAGCAATTCAACAACCAAATAGTGTAGATCAAATTATGGAAGTCGAAGAAAGTGAAAGGAACTAAATTAATAGAAAGAAATTAGAATTTAGTCAATTAGAGCTTCTACTTACTAAAAGGAATAGAAGAAATAAGAATAGGAAACAACCTTTTTTTTATTTTCCTATAAGGAATTAGGAAGAAATCAGAAAAGGAAACAACCCTTTTTTTGTCCTAAAAGGAATTAGGAAGAAATCAGAATAGGAAACAACTTTATTTTTTTGCTTTCCTAAAAAGAATTAGGAGAGATCAGAATAAGAAACAGCGGAATTAGGAAGAAATCAGAATAGGAAACAACCTTTTTTTTTTTTTTTGCTTTCCTAAAAGGAATTAGAAAGAAATCAGAATTAGAAAATAGCGGAATTAGGAAGAAATCATAATAGGAAACAACTCCTTTTTTTATCCTTTCCTAAAAAGAATTAGGAAACTCTAGAAGAATCTTTAGGATTGGTGCGCAATCTTTATGACTTTAGGAATCTTCCTTCCTTTCTTCTCCAACCGACCTTCTTTCTTTGGTCTTTTTTTTTTTGGTTTTTTTTGGACGACTTTTTTTTTTTCTTTTTTTTGGATGATTGTTTTTGCTTTTGTAACTCACAATGGGTACAACTTTGACATCAAGAACACAAACAAAAGAATGAACTTTTGATAAGGTAGATTGACTAGAGAGAGACACGGATAACAATAAGATCAACAACGAAAATCAAAGAGAGGAAAACGAAAGATAGTAAAAACCTAATTCACAACCTTTGCTTTGATACCAAGATGATGCAAACCCTAGGTATAGAAACCTAGAACCCAACAGCAAACGTCCACAAATGCCCAAGGATGTGGGGAAAAGGCTTCAAAAACCCTTAACCCATTGGATATATGACCCAAGAACCAAAGGTATAAACAAAAATCTTAAACCCGTTATCAATAAAGATAAGAACTTAAGGTATAATTCAAATGAACGAACGGCACAAGCTGAATAACTTGATAAGTTCAAGAAGTTCTTTCAAGAACCAAAGAAAGAATGTATTCTCACAAAAAATAGTAATGACATCATGTTCATCTTTTTCTCTAAAACCCTAACCTAATTCGTTTTTTGGATTTAGAGTTGGTGGCTGAAACACAAGTCCTTAATGGGCTTGGATTTGCAGCTAATTAAATCCAACTAAGTACTAAAATACAAAAATAGATATGGGCTTCAATAATTAAAGGTTATTAGCCCAAACAAACTTAAAAACTAATTAAAAGACTACTAAAAGTTAGGAAATTTCGTCCAAGCCTTAGGCTGAATTTTTGAGCCCATCAATTTGCAATCTCGAACATCAATTTGGCTGCCCAATGGACTCCAAAGTAGTTGAAAAGCTTGCTTGTAGTAAATTAATGATTTTTGATCCATCTTGTACATAATATAGCCTTGAAAAAGATTATTCTAGGTCATAAAGTTAATCTACAAAAGTTGAAAGGTGTGAAAAATGTGCTTAGATTATTCGGTGAAATTGGCTGGAGTAATTTATTGGTTATTAATGAAGATTATTACCCCTTAGTTATCTATGAATTCTATGCTAATGTGAAAGGGTGGAGAATATTAATAATGCTGTAATTCAATGGTATTTAATCAAGAGTTTCCTAAATAGAACTTGAATTTGATGGTTGGTTGTTCAATCATAATTGTGAAGTAGATCATAGTGGGTATAGATATTAAGCTTCAGGATGACAATATGTGATAAATCGTTTACAAAAGAAAGATTTGAAGAATCATTCACGAATGGTAGGAGGCTTAGAAGTGTTAAGGGAGGTAAATGCTTTTGATTCCAAGGGGAAAATATTGCATCATCACATGCTCACTACTATGATCATTCCAAATTTGGGCACAAATCTTCTTTGGAAAATATGCACATGTTTGTCATGTTAGCTCTTCATGAATTAAGGAGAATAAATTTTGGTTATATGGCATTAAAGCATATGATGAGTGCCAAGAATATGGAGAACAAAGCTTTTACCTATGAAAGACTTGTCACCAAGTTATTTAAGCATTTCTGAATTCAACTACCTGGAAAGGAGCTTAGCATCAAAAGTTGAAGCATCTACACCAATAAATCACTCAAAAATGATAAAAATTACACTTGACGATGATGGCATTTGGAGGACAAGGAAGGAAACCCCATTCAAGAAAGAGAAAGAAGAAGAGGAGGAGGAAGTAGTAGAAGAAGAAGAATAGTTGGAGAAAGAAGAAGAGGAGGAAGATAAGGAAGATGTTTACCTAAACCCCTACAAGTTGCAGTGGTTGAATGATAGTGGAGTTGTGCTTGCATTATCTATTGGGAAATACAAGGACCAGATTCTTTGTGATGTAGTGCCCATGCAAGCAAGTCATATTTTGTTAGGCAAACCATGGCAATATGATCAAAGGGTTACTCATGATGGATATGGCAATAAGTATTCAATGGAATATCCATAACACTCTCACCCTTGTCCCAAAAACAAGAAAACGAGGATAAAAAAAGGATCTAAGAATACTATGAAAAACAGGGTGTTGAGAGAAAAAAATAGAGAAAATAGAAAAAGATTCAAAAGAAAAGGAGAGGCCAGGAGATAAAAAGAGAACAAAGAAGAAAGTGAAAAAAAAGAGAAGAAGTTGAGTATTTTTGCGAGTGCAAAAGAGATTGTGCGATTGCTGAGTTTAGGGCATCCTTTGTACATACTTTGGTGCAGGGAAGTTTTTGTTACTATTAATTAAACTAACTCTTCTTTGCCTAGCATTGTTTGTACTCTTTTGTAGGAATTCTGTGATGTATTTCTAGAAAAACTACTGAAAGGATTATTGCCTTTGAGAGGAATTGAACATCAAATAGACCTCATTCCAGGAGCACCAATTCCAAATAAACCAGCTTATAGATGCAATCCTGTTGAGAATTAAGAGCTGCCAACTCAAGTGATCAAGATCCATTGAAGATGTTCACTAGTCCAACCAATCACAAGATTAGCTTTCAAAGTTATATTATGTACAAGAAGGATCAACAATCATTAATTTATTGCAAGCAAGTTGTCTAACCACTTGAGAGTCTATTGGGCAGCTAAATTGAAGTCCAAGATGGAAAATTGATGGGCTAAAAATTCAGTATAAGGGATGGACAATTTTTTTTATTTTTAGGAGTGTTTTAATTAGTTTTAAAGTTTGTTTGGGCTGAAAAATTTTATTTATTAAAGCACAATCAATTATTTTATTTTAATCCTTAGTTAGATTTAATTAGCCAAAAGTAGCTACAAATCCAAACTCATTAAGAATTTGTGATTCAGCCACCTACTCTAAATTAAAAACCAATTAGGTTAGGATTTTGAGATATCTATTTATATAGGATCTTTTCAAAAATTTCAGAACAACATGATGTCATTGATATTTTAACTCTCTTTGGTTCTTGAAACAACTTCTTGAACTAATCAAGTTATTCAACTCGTGGCATTCATTCCTTTGAATTATACCTTAAGTTCTTTTCTTTGTTGATAACATGTTTAAGGTTTTAATTTATACATTTTGTTCTTGGGTCATATATCTAATGGGTTAAGGGTTCTTGAAGCCTTTTTCACTATCCTTGGGCGTTTATGAAATTTGTTGTTGGGTTATAGGTTTTTATACCTAGGGTTCGCATTACCTTGATATCAGAGCGAAGGCTGTGAATCATATTTTTACTATCTTTCGCTTTCCTTTCTTTAATTTTCGCTGTTGATCTTATTGTTATCTGTGTCTCTCTCTAGTCAACCTACCTCCTCAAAAGTTCTATTCTTTTTGTTTGTGTTCTTGGTGTCAAAGTCATGCCCTTTGTGAGTTACCAAAAAAAAAGAAAAGAAAAAATTTGACCAACAAAAAAAAATATTCCAAAAAATAGAAAAAAGAAGACCAAATAAAGAAGGTCAATTGGAGAAGAAAAGGAAAGAAGATTTCTAAAGTCATAAGGATTGGGCAACACCCCTAAATATTCTCCTAATTCTATTAGGAAATCTATTTCAAATTGCCCTAATATTTTTAGGAATCAAAGTCTATTCCCATTAGATTTTTCTAATTCTTTTAGGAAAGCAAAAAGTTGTTTCCTATTCTGATTTTTTCCATTCTTTTCAATAAGTAGGAGATATAATTGACTAAAGCCTAAAATAGAGACATACATGAGAGAAGAGTGAGGATTATTTTCCACTAATCTTTAAAATTGCAGCACACATGATAGCTTCCAAGGAACACTTGGAAAGTTCTTCTAATGCACAAGATTCTTTTGCCATGTAGGCCATGCAACACGAATTCTGAAGGCTACACACGACGATAGAAGATATTAAAGATAAATTGAATGGCCAAGAGCAAATCTTAGCTACTATGATATTAAAGATAAATTGAATGGCGACGAGCAAATCTTAGTTACTATGCCAAGAGGCCAGCCAAGAAGTAATGCACACTCCGTGGAATACAAGATGGAAAGAGTTGATTTTCGGCCTTGGAGAAAGAAAAATGCATAATTCTTTTTGGAACAGATTGAGAAGAAACACTCTACAAATTAAATCTCTACGACACCTCTTAAAAACTTACTTTAAGTAATCCCGATAATCAGAATTTAGTTAAGTAATAAGAACACTCACACGCCACAATCGGAAATCTCAGTTGATAAGTGAAGAGTAGTCCTTTGAGTAACAAGAACAAGAGGAATTCTAACCTCTCAAGGTGGCGGCAGCCCCTCTCTAAGATGACTCTCAAAATCTAGCTTAATTGTCTTAAAGAAGACTATATATAGCTAGGGTAAAACATGAAAGAGATGGGCTAATAATACATGCAAGCCCAACATAAAAACAAGTCCAACATAAATAATAGGCAGCCCAAGTTTTAAAACATCACTCCCTTTTGGGCTTAAGCCCACTCCATAACTTTCAAGTGTCAAGATCATCCAGCCCAAGGATTTGAGACAAATGGACCAAGTTGGGTTGTGGCCCAACTAACTCTCCTCCAATAGGTTTGGCTTGCTCTCCTCTTCAAATGTTTGCCTACATATGTAAACAAGGCCTCTTGAATTGCCTTAGCTGTAGCTCTGGTCATGAGCCTAACTGGCATAATTAGCTCTTTATTGGACACGTCCAACCCATCATAGTAGTCCATAGTCTTGCTCGCATCAGTCCCTTCCTCCTCAAGAAGATTCGTCCTCAAATCTGAATCCATATCAAAAGTAGAAAGGTCAGCAACATTAAAGGTCGCAGAAACACCATACTCACCTGGAAGATCAAACTTGTAGGCATTTTTATTGATCTCTTCCAGCACTTGAAATGGACCATCTCCCCTAGGAGTTAATTTGGACTTCCTCTGGACAGGAAATCTTTCCTTCCTTAGATGCACCCAAACCCAATCACCGGGTTCAAAAGCCACCAATTTTTGCCCTTTATTAGCTTGTTTGGCATAGATCTTATTCTTCTGCTCAATATACTGTCTTGCCTTAGTTAAAGGATTAAAGCCATATACAAGTTCAAATGGTGAATAACATGTGGTTGAGTGCACACTCCGGTTATATGCAAACTCAATAAATGGTAAACATTCACCCCAAGTTTTAAGATTCTTACCAACGACAGCACGTAGTAAGGTACCCAAGGTCCTATTGACAACCTTGATTTGACCATCAGCTTGTGGGTGACATGTAATAGAATAAAGCAATTTGGTACCCAATTTGCCCCACAATACACGCCAAAAATGGCTTAGAAATTTAGCATATCTATCTGAAATAATAGACATATGATGTAAAATAGATAGATGGGTTGACAAGTAGGAGGTACCAGTTTTTCTTTGGCAAGGATTTTGAGGCATTTTTGGTAATTAGGCATACACAATTGACTACCCCTGAACAGATAGCCATCATGCCTATAAAATTTTTGGAATACAGTATGCTCACAAGCAAAATATACAGTAGCAAAATCAACATCGGAAGCATATAAATCCTTAAGCTACTCAAATCCTAATAACTTAGAATGTAAAGTAGTAATCAAATAATACCTCCTAGATAAAACATCAGCTACCACATTCTCATTTCTTTGCTTGTATTGTAGTACATAAGGAAATGATTTCAGAAACTCCTGATGCATCCCACATCGACTGCGGAGTGAATCCTGTGCAGGTTATAAGGTTGGGTCCAATCCTTCCCCTCCGAGCGCGCTTTTGGGGCGAAGTTAGGGGCCCAATCCTTATCATTTGGTACCAGAGCCAGCTCAGCGGTGGGGGTGATAAGTCCCACATGTGACAGATCGCCGACCGAGGCAGTCCCACTCCCTAAGGGGGTGGGGGACGATAAGTCCCACATGGGGACGAAACGCCGGCCCGAGGGCGATCTGCTCCTAAGGGAGTGGGGATGATGCATCCCACATCGATCTGCGGAGTGAATCTCGTGCGGGTTATAAGGTTGGGTCCAATCCTTCCCCTCCGAGCGCGCTTTTGGGGCGAAGTTAGGGGCCCAATCCTTATCAACTCCACCCAAGTGGCATGTTTCTGATATGGCTTTAGCTTAGATCCTTGTTCGGTGATACTTAGAAATTGTGAGTATTCCTTTCAGAATGATTGATTTCATTCCTTCTTGGATTGTTGATAGATAAAAGGACAGGATCCTTTGAGTGCCCAAGAGTTGGCCGTTGTGATGATCCAAGTCATACCTTCTTAGACATTCCAGGTTTGAGTTTCTGAAATTATTCTCTTTTGAATACTTCTAGTTCTTCCCTAAATGTGAAGTTCGATTACATCTTGTTGGTTGTTCAAAGCGACAAAGATCTACTTGTTGGTTTTGACATTTACAGACAAACTTCACAAGTTTCAGATTCTTCCTAATGGTATTCGTTTTGGAAAACAATTTAGAGAATATGGTACCATCCCAAGACTTTACCAAATCACTCCCAATCCCAGTTCTTTGAGATTCAAAAACTTCTTGACTCCCAATCTTGTGCTTGAATCTCACACGAGTTTCTTACTAAATGTTCCCATCCACTTTGGCGTGAATCCTCAATTCTTCATCAAACTCCCTTTCAAGAAAAATGAGGATATCAACCCTACCAAGGCCAGTCATTCGGCATGAACCCCGATCATCTACAATTAGCCACAAAAGAATGCCTTGACCTTCTTCATTCGATCTTATTGAACCTGCTGATTCTCGAGTGGTCTTGTGAAGCATTTTATGTTGACAAACGGGCTGAACAAGTCCGTGGGAAAATGAGACTGGTAATTAATTATCAGCCTCTCAACCACTTTTTACAAGATGATAAGTTTCCATTACCACACAGGCACACACTGTTATCACAGGCATTCATCATGATGAACGTCCTAAAACAGGTTTTTGTATCCCTAACCCAGCATTTCAGTGGAAAGTAATGCCTTTTTGGATTAAAACCCGCACCATCCTTGTTTCAAAAAGCCATGGTCAAGATTTTCGAACCACTATTACACTACTCGCATCGATTTATATTGATGATATCCTACTTTTTCGATCCTGCTAAGGATGATCATATAAACCTTTACGCCAATTTGCTCAAATTGTTAAAGATTATAGCGTAATGCTTTCGAGAAAAGAAAATGATCTTGGCTACAAAAGAAATTACTTTCCTAGGAATGCATTTCTCTGCAGGTACATACACTCCTGGAAGTCATATTTCCGACGAGTTACAGAAGTTCCCGGAGTCCAATCTTTCTCAGAAACAAGTCCAACAGTTCCTTGGTGTTGTTAATTATGTCCAAGATTTCCTGCCCCGAGCTTCTGAGCATATCCATCCACTCACCAAGATGCTAAAAAGAATCCATCTCCTGGACATCCCTCTGCAGACTCAAGTCATTGCTTTGCCTTTGAAAGAGCAAGTGTCCAAAATTCGAAATTGCATCTCCCAACAAATGGACAAAAAGATACTCAGATCGATGCAAGTGACAAATATTGGAGTGCAGGTGCTACTAGAAAAAAATTGATGGCATCCGACATCTTTGTGGATTTGCAAGTGGAAGATTCAAGATATCGAAATTCACTACCACTCCACTTTCAAAGAAATCCTCGCGATCAAGAATGGAATAAAGAAGTTCGGGTTTCTATCTCATCGGATCCAAGTTTTTGGTGGAAACAGATATGAGTTCCCCAAAATGTTGCGATTCAAGCGAAGCAAGTTCCTAATCCTCAGCTGCTCGGGGTAGTCAACGTGGTTTGCGCGATGATACATTCGAGGTCAAACACATCAAAGGTAAATCTAATGTTGTGGCTGATTTCCTTTCCAGACCTGATTCCTTTACCACCAAACCCGTTATAGCCATGATCCGACCCAGTCATTCCAACCCACCTAATCTTCCTCCACACTTTTCTCCATATTACCCAATTCCATATTCTGTTGACTCAATAATGCAAAAAAGAAATTTTTTATGAGTTGCTACTGATTTTTAAAGAATTTGGAGGATCCATCCTACAACCATCCGGAGTTAATCCAGTATTTCCCCTTTCGATCGAGTTTTCATTCTCGGACCTAATGACTTCCCTCCTCCATTGAAATGGCTCTTCTTGTACCTTTGTCAACAGTACCACATTCTTCTTGAAATCGACTCTTTATTATTTCTTAAAGGTTTTATTCCAAGTATCCTTGAGTTCTTAACCTGGTTTAAACCTTTAGCAGAATGGAAGAACTTACTCCTCAATCTTCCTAAACACTTCCTCCTCTTTGACATCCAACGCCCAATAGATCCTAATTTCACAATCCATCCATATTTCCATCTTTACCAGGTCAATTCCATCACTGTGTTAGATCTTCCTCAAAAATACTCTGAGGCCCAAAAATACATGTTTGTTGAAAATAAAATTATGCCTCACGAAATTTGGCCTGATGATTATGGTTCTTGGAATTATCCTACCAACCATCATCACGAGATAAACATCAAAATAGCTCGTGAATGGTATCTTCACCACCTGCCTGATTCTCAGCCAGACACTGAAACCCCTTTTGATTACTTTAACCTTCAGCCAGCTAGCTTCTCTCAGTCATCACATGGGTTTACCTTTCCACGTATGGCCTTTGATAAAACTGCTCGAACCACTTGTCTCACCTCACTCAGAAAAGATGCAATCAAGCAGAAAAAGAAAAAAGCAAAGGCACATGCTCTACATCAGGATCTCATTATTGAACGCAATAACACTGATCCAAACTCCTCTGATAGTGATGTTTCAACACCAACTGATTCCGAGCATTACAGCTGTGAAGACTTTTATCTTTAGTGCTCTGCACTTTGTTGTCTTTATTATTCAGTGTGCGGTCATTTCAACTTTATTTCCCAGCTGATTAAAGCTGATAAGTATGTGGTGTGATGTGATGTAAGCGATGACCTCATTAGCTACCATGATGTAAGCAATGACGTCATAGTCCAATAATTTAGCCTTCTAGGTTCTTCCTTGGAGCTCTATATAAAGAGCCCATTGTTGTAACAACTTAACTCTAAACATGTCTTTCTAAGTTTTCTCTATTCTTCTTCTCTGCTTCTATTTCTGATATGGCTTTAGCTTAGATCCTTGTTCGGTGATACTTAGAAATTGTGAGTATTCCTTTCAGAATGATTGATTTCATTCCTTCTTGGATTGTTGATAGATAAAAGGACAGGATCCTTTGAGTGCCCAAGAGTTGGCCGTTGTGTTGATCCAAGTCATACCTTCTTAGACATTCCAGGTTTGAGTTTCTGAAATTATTCTCTTTTGAATACTTCTAGTTCTTCCCTAAATGTGAAGTTCGATTACATCTTGTTGGTTGTTCTGAAACTGACAAAGATCTACTTGTTGGTTTTGACATTTACAGCAAACTTCACAAGTTTCAGATTCTTCCTAATGGTATTCGTTTTGGAAAACAATTTAGAGAATATGGTACCATCCCAAGACTTTACCAAATCACTCCCAATCCCGTTGCTGAGATTCAAAAACTTCTTGACTCCCAATCTTGTGCTGAATCTCACACAGAGTTTCTTACTAAATGTTCCCATCCACTTTGGCAGAATCCTCAATTCTTCATCAAACTCCCTTTCAAGAAAAATGAGGATATCAACCCTACCAAGGCCAGTCATTCTGGCATGAACCCTGATCATCTACAATTAGCCACAAAAGAATGCCTTGACCTTCTTCATTCTGATCTTATTGAACCTACAGATTCTCAGTGGTCTTGTGAAGCATTTTATGTTGACAAACGGGCTGAACAAGTCCGTGGGAAAATGAGACTGGTAATTAATTATCAGCCTCTCAACCACTTTTTACAAGATGATAAGTTTCCATTACCACACAGGCACACACTGTTATCACAGGCATTCATCATGATGAACGTCCTAAAACAGGTTTTTGTATCCCTAACCAGCATTTCCAGTGGAAAGTAATGCCTTTTGGATTAAAACCCGCACCATCCTTGTTTCAAAAAGTCATGGTCAAGATTTTCGAACCACTATTACACACTGCACTGATTTATATTGATGATATCCTACTTTTCAGTCCTGCTAAGGATGATCATATAAACCTTTTACGCCAATTTGCTCAAATTGTTAAAGATTATGGCGTAATGCTTTCAGAAAAGAAAATGATCTTGGCTACAAAAGAAATTACTTTCCTAGGAATGCATTTCTCTGCAGGTACATACACTCCTGGAAGTCATATTTCCGACGAGTTACAGAAGTTCCCGGAGTCCAATCTTTCTCAGAAACAAGTCCAACAGTTCCTTGGTGTTGTTAATTATGTCCAAGATTTCCTGCCCCGAGCTTCTGAGCATATCCATCCACTCACCAAGATGCTAAAAAAGAATCCATCTCCCTGGACATCCCTACAGACTCAAGCTGTTGCTGCACTGAAAGAGCAAGTGTCCAAAATTCAGAAATTGCATCTCCCAACAAATGGACAAAAGATACTCCAGACTGATGCAAGTGACAAATATTGGAGTGCAGTGCTACTAGAAAAAATTGATGGCATCCGACATCTTTGTGGATTTGCAAGTGGAAGATTCAAGATATCAGAAATTCACTACCACTCCACTTTCAAAGAAATCCTCGCAGTCAAGAATGGAATAAAGAAGTTCAGTTTCTATCTCATCGGATCCAAGTTTTTGGTGGAAACAGATATGAGTTCCCCAAAATGTTGCAGTTCAAGCAGAAGCAAGTTCCTAATCCTCAGCTGCTCAGGTAGTCAACGTGGTTTGCGCAGTATACATTCGAGGTCAAACACATCAAAGGTAAATCTAATGTTGTGGCTGATTTCCTTTCCAGACCTGATTCCTTTACCACCAAACCCGTTATAGCCATGATCCGACCCAGTCATTCCAACCCACCTAATCTTCCTCCACACTTTTCTCCATATTACCCAATTCCATATTCTGTTGACTCAATAATGCAAAAAAGAAATTTTTATGAGTTGCTACAGATTTTTAAAGAATTTGGAGGATCCATCCTACAACCATCTGGAGTTAATCCGTATTTCCCTTTCAGTCAGGTTTTCATTCTCAGACCTAATGACTTCCCTCCTCCATTGAAATGGCTCTTCTTGTACCTTTGTCAACAGTACCACATTCTTCTTGAAATCGACTCTTTATTATTTCTTAAAGGTTTTATTCCAAGTATCCTTGAGTTCTTAACCTGGTTTAAACCTTTAGCAGAATGGAAGAACTTACTCCTCAATCTTCCTAAACACTTCCTCCTCTTTGACATCCAACGCCCAATAGATCCTAATTTCACAATCCATCCATATTTCCATCTTTACCAGGTCAATTCCATCACTGTGTTAGATCTTCCTCAAAAATACTCTGAGGCCCAAAAATACATGTTTGTTGAAAATAAAATTATGCCTCACGAAATTTGGCCTGATGATTATGGTTCTTGGAATTATCCTACCAACCATCATCACGAGATAAACATCAAAATAGCTCGTGAATGGTATCTTCACCACCTGCCTGATTCTCAGCCAGACACTGAAACCCCTTTTGATTACTTTAACCTTTCGACCCGACTAGCTTCTCCCGATCATCACATGGGTTTACCTTTCCACGTATGGCCTTTGATAAAAGCTGCTCGAACCACTTGTGTCACCTCACTCGGGAAAAAGATGCAATCAAGCGAAAAAGAAAAAAAGCAAAGGCACATGCTCTACATCGGGATCTCATTATTGAACGCAATAACACCGATCCAAACTCCTCCGATAGTGATGTTTCAACACCAACTGATTCCGAGCATTACAGCTGTGAAGACTTTTATCTTTAGTGCTCTGCACTTTGTTGTCTTTATTATTCAGTGTCCGGTCATTTCAACTTTATTTCCCAGCTGATTAAAAGGCGATAAGTATGTGGTGTGATGTGATGTAGCGATGACCTCATTAGCTACTCATGATGTAAGCAATGACGTCATAGTCCAATAATTTAGCCTTCTAGGTTCTTCCTTGGAGCTCTATATAAAGAGCCCATTGTTGTAACAACTTAACTCTAAACATGTCTTTCTAAGTTTTCTCTATTCTTCTTCTCTGCTTCTATTTCTGATATGGCTTTAGCTTAGATCCTTGTTCGGTGATACTTAGAAATTGTGAGTATTCCTTTCTGAATGATTGATTTCATTCCTTCTTGGATTGTTGATAGATAAAAGGACGGAGATCCTTTGAGTGCCCAAGAGTTGGCCGTTGTGTTGATCCAAGTCATACCTTCTTAGACATTCCGAGTTTGAGTTTCGAAATTATTCTCTTTTGAATACTTCTAGTTCTTCCCTAAATGTGAAGTTCGATTACATCTTGTTGGTTGTTACGAAGCGACAAAGATCTACTTGTTGGTTTTGACATTTACAGACAAACTTCACAAGTTTCGATTCTTCCTAATGGTATTCGTTTTGGAAAACAATTTAGAGAATATGGTACCATCCCAAGACTTTACCAAATCACTCCCAATCCCGTTCTTTGAGATTCAAAAACTTCTTGACTCCCAATCTTGTGCTTGAATCTCACATGAGTTTCTTACTAAATGTTCCCATCCACTTTGGCGGAATCCTCAATTCTTCATCAAACTCCCTTTCAAGAAAAAATGAGGATATCAACCCCTACCAAGGGCCAGTCATTCGGCATGAACCCCGATCATCTACAATTAGCCACAAAAGAATGCCTTGACCTTCTTCATTCTGATCTTATTGAACCTACAGATTCTCAGTGGTCTTGTGAAGCATTTTATGTTGACAAACGGGCTGAACAAGTCCGTGGGAAAATGAGACTGGTAATTAATTATCAGCCTCTCAACCACTTTTTACAAGATGATAAGTTTCCATTACCACACAGGCACACACTGTTATCACAGGCATTCATCATGATGAACGTCCTAAAACAGGTTTTTGTATCCCTAACCAGCATTTCCAGTGGAAAGTAATGCCTTTTGGATTAAAACCCGCACCATCCTTGTTTCAAAAAGTCATGGTCAAGATTTTCGAACCACTATTACACACTGTATCGATTTATATTGATGATATCCTACTTTTCGAGTCCTGCTAAAGATGATCATATAAACCTTTTACGCCAATTTGCTCAAATTGTTAAAGATTATGGCGTAATGCTTTCAGAAAAGAAAATGATCTTGGCTACAAAAGAAATTACTTTCCTAGGAATGCATTTCTCTGCAGGTACATACACTCCCGGAAGTCATATTTCCGACGAGTTCTGAAGTTCCCTGAGTCCAATCTTTCTCGTAAACAAGTCCAACAGCTTCTTGGTGTTGTTAATTATGTCCAAGATTTCCCGCCCCTGAGCTTCGAGCATATCCATCCACTCACCAAGATGCTAAAAAAGAATCCATCTCCCCTGGACATCCCCTACGAGACTCAAGTCATTCTGTTTGCATCTGAAAGAGCAAGTGTCCAAAATTCGAAATTGCATCTCCCAACAAATGGACAAAAGATACTCCAGACCGATGCAAGTGACAAATATTGGAGTGCCAGTGCTACTAGAAAAAATTGATGGCATCCGACATCTTTGTGGATTTGCAAGTGGAAGATTCAAGATATCGAAATTCACTACCACTCCACTTTCAAAGAAATCCTCGTGATCAAGAATGGAATAAAGAAGTTCGGGTTTCTATCTCATCGGATCCAAGTTTTTGGTGGAAACAGATATGAGTTCCCCAAAATGTTGCGGTTCAAGCGAAGCAAGTTCCTAATCCTCAGTGCTCGGGGTAGTCAACGTGGTTTGCGCAGAGATACATTCGAGGTCAAACACATCAAAGGTAAATCTAATGTTGTGGCTGATTTCTTTCCAGCACTGATTCCTTTACCACCAAACCCGTTATAGCCATGATCCGACCCAGTCATTCCAACCCACCTAATCTTCCTCCAGACTTTTCTCCATATTACCCAATTCCATATTCTGTTGACTCAATAATGCAAAAAAGAAATTTTTATGAGTTGCTACAGATTTTTAAAGAATTTGGAGGATCCATCCTACAACCATCTGGAGTTAATCCGTATTTCCCTTTCAGTCAGGTTTTCATTCTCAGACCTAATGACTTCCCTCCTCCATTGAAATGGCTCTTCTTGTACCTTTGTCAACAGTACCACATTCTTCTTGAAATAGACTCTTTATTATTTCTTAAAGGTTTTATTCCAAGTATCCTTGAGTTCTTAACCTGGTTTAAACCTTTAGCAGAATGGAAGAACTTACTCCTCAATCTTCCTAAACACTTCCTCCTCTTTGACATCCAACGCCCAATAGATCCTAATTTCACAATCCATCCATATTTCCATCTTTACCAGGTCAATTCCATCACTGTGTTAGATCTTCCTCAAAAATACTCTGAGGCCCAAAAATACATGTTTGTTGAAAATAAAATTATGCCTCACGAAATTTGGCCTGATGATTATGGTTCTTGGAATTATCCTACCAACCATCATCACGAGATAAACATCAAAATAGCTCGTGAATGGTATCTTCACCACCTGCCTGATTCTCAGCCAGACACTGAAACCCCTTTTGATTACTTTAACCTTCAGCCAGCTAGCTTCTCTCAGTCATCACATGGGTTTACCTTTCCACGTATGGCCTTTGATAAAACTGCTCGAACCACTTGTCTCACCTCACTCAGAAAAGATGCAATCAAGCAGAAAAAGAAAAAAGCAAAGGCACATGCTCTACATCAGGATCTCATTATTGAACGCAATAACACTGATCCAAACTCCTCTGATAGTGATGTTTCAACACCAACTGATTCTGAGCATTACAGCTGTGAAGACTTTTATCTTTAGTGCTCTGCACTTTGTTGTCTTTATTATTCAGTGTGCGGTCATTTCAACTTTATTTCCCAGCTGATTAAAGCTGATAAGTATGTGGTGTGATGTGATGTAAGCGATGACCTCATTAGCTACCATGATGTAAGCAATGACGTCATAGTCCAATAATTTAGCCTTCTAGGTTCTTCCTTGGAGCTCTATATAAAGAGCCCATTGTTGTAACAACTTAACTCTAAACATGTCTTTCTAAGTTTTCTCTATTCTTCTTCTCTGCTTCTATTTACGATATGGCTTTTAGCTTAGATCCTTGTTCGGTGATACTTAGAAATTGTGAGTATTCCTTTCAGAATGATTGATTTCATTCCTTCTTGGATTGTTGATAGATAAAAGGACAGGATCCTTTGAGTGCCCAAGAGTTGGCCGTTGTGTTGATCCAAGTCATACCTTCTTAGACATTCCAGGTTTGAGTTTCTGAAATTATTCTCTTTTGAATACTTCTAGTTCTTCCCTAAATGTGAAGTTCGATTACATCTTGTTGGTTGTTCTGAAACTGACAAAGATCTACTTGTTGGTTTTGACATTTACAGCAAACTTCACAAGTTTCAGATTCTTCCTAATGGTATTCGTTTTGGAAAACAATTTAGAGAATATGGTACCATCCCAAGACTTTACCAAATCACTCCCAATCCCGTTGCTGAGATTCAAAAACTTCTTGTCTCCCAATCTTGTGCTGAATCTCACACAGAGTTTCTTACTAAATGTTCCCATCCACTTTGGCAGAATCCTCAATTCTTCATCAAACTCCCTTTCAAGAAAAATGAGGATATCAACCCTACCAAGGCCAGTCATTCTGGCATGAACCCTGATCATCTACAATTAGCCACAAAAGAATGCCTTGACCTTCTTCATTCTGATCTTATTGAACCTACAGATTCTCAGTGGTCTTGTGAAGCATTTTATGTTGACAAACGGCTTTGAACAAGTCCGTGGAAAAATGAGACTGGTAATTAATTATCAGCCTCTCAACCACTTTTTACAAGATGATAAGTTTCCATTACCACACTGAGCACACTGCATGTTATCACGAGGCATTCATCATGATGAACGTCCCTAAAAGCAAAGTTTTTGTATCCCTAACCAGCATTTCCAGTGGAAAGTAATGCCTTTTGGATTAAAACCCGCACCATCCTTGTTTCAAAAAGCCATGGTCAAGATTTTCGAACCACTATTACACACTGCACTGATTTATATTGATGATATCCTACTTTTCAGTCCTGCTAAGGATGATCATATAAACCTTTTACGCCAATTTGCTCAAATTGTTAAAGATTATGGCGTAATGCTTTCAGAAAAGAAAATGATCTTGGCTACAAAAGAAATTACTTTCCTAGGAATGCATTTCTCTGCAGGTACATACACTCTTGGAAGTCATATTTCCGACGAGTTACAGAAGTTCCCGGAGTCCAACCTTTCTCAGAAACAAGTCCAACAGTTCCTTGGTGTTGTTAATTATGTCCAAGATTTCCTGCCCCGAGCTTCTGAGCATATCCATCCACTCACCAAGATGCTAAAAAAGAATCCATCTCCCTGGACATCCCTACAGACTCAAGCTGTTGCTGCACTGAAAGAGCAAGTGTCCAAAATTCAGAAATTGCATCTCCCAACAAATGAACAAAAGATACTCCAGATCGATGCAAGTGACAAATATTGGAGTGCAGATGCTACTAGAAAAAATTGATGGCATCCGACATCTTTGTGGATTTGCAAGTGGAAGATTCAAGATATCGAAATTCACTACCACTCTACTTTCAAAGAAATTCTCGCAATCAAGAATGGAATAAAGAAGTTCGAGCTTTCTATCTCATCGGATCCAAGTTTTTGGTGGAAACAGATATGAGTTCCCCCAAAATGTTGCGAGTTCAAGCGAAGCAAGTTCCTAATCCTCACTGCTCGGGTAGTCAACGTGGTTTATGCAGATATACATTCGAGGTCAAACACATCAAAGGTAAATCTAATGTTGTGGCTGATTTCCTTTCCGGACTCGATTCCTTTACCACCAAAACCCGTTATAGCCATGATCCGACCCAGTCATTCCAACCCACCTAATCTTCCTCCGGACTTTTCTCCATATTACCCAATTCCATATTCTCGTTGACTCAATAATGCAAAAAGAAATTTTTATGAGTTGCTGCTGATTTTTAAAGAATTTGGAGGATCCATCCTACAACCATCCTGGAGTTAATCCGTATTTCCCTTTCGATCAGAGCTTTTCATTCTCGGACCTAATGACTTCCCTCCTCCATTGAAATGGCTCTTCTTGTACCTTTGTCAACGATACCACATTCTTCTTGAAATCGACTCTTTATTATTTCTTAAAGGTTTTATTCCAAGTATCCTTGAGTTCTTAACTTTGGTTTAAACCTTTAGCGAGAATGGAAGAACTTACTCCTCAATCTTCCTAAACACTTCCTCCTCTTTGACATCCAACGCCCAATAGATCCTAATTTCACAATCCATCCATATTTCCATCTTTACCGAGTCAATTCCATCACTCGTGTTAGATCTTCCTCAAAAATACTCTGAGTCCCAAAAATACATGTTTGTTGAAAATAAAATTATGCCTCACGAAATTTGGCCTGATGATTATGGTTCTTGGAATTATCCTACCAACCATCATCACGAGATAAACATCAAAATAGCTCGTGAATGGTATCTTTCACCACCTGCCCGATTCTCGACGGACACTCGAAAACCCCTTTTGATTACTTTAACCTTCGACCCAAACTTAGCTTCTCTCGATCATCACATGGGTTTACCTTTCCACGTATGGCCTTTGATAAAACTGCTCGAACCACTTGTGTCACCTCACTCAGAAAAGATGCAATCAAGCAGAAAAAGAAAAAAGCAAAGGCACATGCTCTACATCAGGATCTCATTATTGAACGCAATAACACTGATCCAAACTCCTCTGATAGTGATGTTTCAACACCAACTGATTCCGAGCATTACAGCTGTGAAGACTTTTATCTTTAGTGCTCTGCACTTTGTTGTCTTTATTATTCAGTGTCCGGTCATTTCAACTTTATTTCCCAGCTGATTAAAGCTGATAAGTATGTGGTGTGATGTGATGTAAGCGATGACCTCATTAGCTACCATGATGTAAGCAATGACGTCATAGTCCAATAATTTAGCCTTCTAGGTTCTTCCTTGGGAGCTCTATATAAAGAGCCCATTGTTGTAACAACTTAACTCTAAACATGTCTTTCTAAGTTTTCTCTATTCTTCTTCTCTGCTTCTATTTCTGATATGGCTTTAGCTTAGATCCTTGTTCGGTGATACTTAGAAATTGTGAGTATTCCTTTCAGAATGATTGATTTCATTCCTTCTTGGATTGTTGATAGATAAAAGGACAGGATCCTTTGAGTGCCCAAGAGTTGGCCGTTGTGTTGATCCAAGTCATACCTTCTTAGACATTCCAGGTTTGAGTTTCTAAAATTATTCTCTTTTGAATACTTCCAGTTTCTAGGTCATCACATCAATTGGTATCAGAGCCATTGGTGTATCAGAAATTAAGTTAGAGTTGAAGAAACCTTGTCCACTCATGTATCCAGAAACTTCCCGTTCCTCTATTTCGTTAGACAACACTTCTTCCTTCCGTCAAACTGCATCTAAAAAATTAGATTACCTATATGAAGTTACTGTAGATTCATCTTCCCAGTTTAGTCCTGAAAGTCACCCTTTCATGAACCCTTATACTAATTATGCTAAGTCCATAGTTTCCCCTTGGAAATCCTTTAAGTCTCTTATCCGTCAAACACCTTCCTCTGTCCGAGAGTATGTCCAATGCTCAAAGATGGACCAACATCCTATTATTGTCACTGGTAAAGAGCAATTTATTACTCTTTACATTCCTGAAGATTTTCCCCGTCAATGGACGCAACATGGTTACACTCATCTTCACTTTGGAGCTGTTCGTATAGCTCTCACCCTCCATGGCAGAAAGGGTTTACCTATGGTTGCCCGAGTTGCCCTCTTGGATACCCGCTTTCTAGCATATCAGCATGCTTGTATCGCCACAGTTGAAGCAACACTGAATGCTGGCACGGTATTCATCACCTTGTACCCCAATTTCAACATGTCTCTTGCAGATCCACATCTGCTAAATACTCTCAAGGTACAAGTCCAGATTGCAAGAGCCTCTCAGGTACATGATGGTCTCACTGCAACTTTACATTATCAAATGATCTACCGAGTCCAAAATCATGCTATAGATCTCTCCATTCCTGGTGGAGAAGATGCTCTTCTTATTAAGGTAGATGACAAACAGTCAGCTGTTTGCACCCATGTCCCAAGACAGATTCCCAAATCAGAACTCCTCAGTCTCCTTCCTGATGCTTGGGTCACAGAATATGAAAAGGTCCATGAAGCTGTAAATCAGCCTCTGGAATCTTCCTCATCCCAGATCTCTCAGAACTCTGATGGTTCGGTTTCCATTGGATTTGATCATAAGCATCTCCAGTCTATCAAGCAAAATTATCCACGGATCGCTATGATTCGTCTTCATGTTGCAGATCCGCCTCCAGAACATCAGGCAGATCTTGATCGGATTACCAAACTTGGACCAGATCATCCTCTAGTTTCCCACAGAGATACTTTCCCAGACATCGTAAAATGGTACACACCAGATGCACAACCAGTCGTCTTTGAGACAGATCCATTCTCCAATCATTGCTATTGGGGTGGTTGCACTTCCTATGAATCTTGTCAGAATTGCTGCTTTGAATGTGGTCCAGCCGCAGAAGAAGGAAGAAGAAATCGATTCCTTCTCCATGTTCCACTAAAGCACCTGACATAGATCCCGATTACCAACAAGGAGCTCAAGTCATTCAGACTCAGTAGCGAGTATGATTCCTCTATTGCTGAAATCCCATCCACATGGTTGTCTCCTAAACCAAAACCACCACTTCACCCTTATTACCAAAAATGCCTTAAAATCCTTTAGCCAAAGAAAAAACCAACGACCTCCTACTTGTCAACCCATCAATCCTTTTTACAAGCCACCCTGCATCACTAACTCCTATCCCGAAATTATCCCAGTATGTTCCAACCAAATCGAATTTCCCCTCTCAACCCTATCTTTCCTCAAACCTCACCCTTTTACCAAAGATAATGCCCGACACTCTCATAAAATCCAGAACTCTTCCTCAACCATACTTCCTAGTGGGAAAGATCGCATCCACTAATCCAGTTGAAACCGTCCCCGAATCGGCAATCGTAAAACGCCGTTGTTCGAACAAGCTTCGACATGATTGATCGGGAAAGTACCTAGGTAAACTCCCCGCTCTTGTTACTTGTTGAAACAAAAGTTGATTCCCTAGTACAAGACCTCGAAGCCACCAAAAGGTTGATCGTCAATATGGAGAAAAGATTGAAGCAGATCCCTTACGATCTACCTATGCCTGGTGTTAATCCTGCTGAAGTCATTCGACAAAAGCAGAAAGAAGTAGCAGACCTTGAAGGTTATATTGCTTATCTCAAAGCACAGGTTGAGTCTACTCCTTACTCTTCTCCTCCGCCAGTTACTACTACCCCTCCAGTCTCTTCTAGCTTCTTTCCACCCTTCACAAATCCCTTCCAGCCACCATCCAAAACACAATACTCTGCATTTGGAACCATGGGATATGAAATGTCCAAACCTTCTCCAAGCACTTTCAACGCTGCTCAATGGTTAAAAGCAAAACAAGCCCAGAAACAACAACAGAAGCCTGCTCCTCCTCCTCCGGAAGTTCAAAAACAAGCTATGATTCAGAATCCTCTAACTCCTATTCTTCAAGAAGGTGCTACAGCTCAGACCATCCCTCATATTGTCTGTTGTTCAAGAACAAACTCCATCCGAGACCCAAGTACTTTTCTCCAACGCAGTGAGTAACCAGTCTCCGATTCCCGATCACTGTACTCCTCTTCAGACTCTTCTACACGTCTTTCTCTGATGATTTTGAACCAGATATTCCACAAATCAACATGACTCGTGAAGAAGAAGATACAAGAGATACATCTGAAGCCACACCTATTGTCGATGAGCCTGAGTCATCTCAAACTTCCAAGAAATTGACTACTTCAGGCACATTCACATTTCAACTCGATGATATCCCTCCAGCAAAATGGGCAGTCAAGTTACAAGAATTCCATACCCTGGATGACAACCAGAGAACTATCTGGCATCACAGCGGAAAACATTCTCACTGAGTTCACCTCCAGATTCACTGGCACATTGAAGCATTGGTTTACTACTCTCAATTATGTTGAGAGAACTCAATTACTAAACTCTTCATTACTTTATTACTGTTTTCTTGGTGAACCTGATTCTGACTTAGAACTAAAAAGAAAAGAGTTTTTTCAAATGAAATGTTACTGTTTTCAAAGATCTGATTTAGATAAACATTTGCAACGCATGACTCAATTATTTTATCTTATTGGTGCAGATGTTAGTCTAAAGCAAGCTTTCCTCAGCTCAATCCCTCAAGCTTTAGCTCAAGGAGCCGATGTCTACATCAGACAAAAATACCAATCCATCCTTGGTATGACTCCAAGACAAATCAGACAAGCCATCTTGCAAAGCCTTGAAGACCTTTGCCACAAACGGCAAGTGATCAAGCAATATCTCAAAGGAGATAAAGAGGTTGACCAAGTATGCAAGCGTTCAGACTTAATCATCAAGTCATGCTGCAACAAATCATCTTGCAAGAAATCATCTAGGAGAAAGAAGTTCTCAAGAATTCATACCACAAACAGACGATCTTCAAAGAAAATCCTCCAAAAGTCCCAGAAGCAAGTCAGACTACTGCTATGTCTGCAAACAAAAGGGTCACTATGCCAAGCAATGTCCTCAAAAGAAGAAATGGCAAAACCTCATCTCTCAAATCGAACAGGTTAGCCCTATCTATGATGATGACCTTGAATCCCTTTTCTCTGAGCAAGATGAACTAAATAAAGACACCCTCTTCGCCATTGAAGAAGATAAAATCCCTTTGTCTTACCATATAGCTGAACCAGTTCCCCCAAAACCAGACCCAATACTTTCTGAAAACTCATCAGAAAAACCTTCTGTTCCAATCCTTACTATTCAGACCCGAAAAACACATCCTCAAGCCCCTGTTCAAATCCGAACCTCCAAATATGATAAACCCATTCCTGCCATAGCCTTCTTTGACACAGGGTGCTGCAGTATCCATGATGAACCCATCTGTCCTACCTCCTGAACATTGGACATAATATAAGAAGGAAATTACTTTCCTAGGAATGCATTTCTCTGCAGGTACATACACTCCTGGAAATCATATTTCCGATGAGTTACAGAAGTTCCCGGAGTCCAATCTTTCTCAGAAACAAACTCTCTAAGTTAGAGGTAATGTTGCCACACATCCAATGCTCTCACAACCACATACAACTCCTTATCATATGTGGGATAATTGAGTTGTGCACCACTAAGCTTTTCACCAAAATATTCAACGGGTCTGTTTTCCTGCAAAAGCACAGCACCTATACCAATCCCAGAAGCATCACTATTATACATTATCCTAAGACTTAGACAAATATATAAGAGAGATATCAGGGTTGGAAGAAGAGGTAGGAATATGACTGAATGGAAAAGAGAAGAGGGAAGGATAATCTAAGTTGATTTAAGAGATATAACACACTCTTATTTCACCTTAAGACTTGGTATCTATTAGACACGAAATTCTTCACAAATTAAGTATAGACACGAAATTCTTCACAAATTAAGTGTATAATTAGACTCCTAATACTCACTCTTAAGTAGCCAACTAAAGAGATATAAATTAGGAAATATCTTGAACAAGTGTCACACTTTATTCAAAGAGTATTACACAAGGTTTAAGCTTCAAAAATCGGATTTCTAAAAACCAGAAACTTGAGGCTTATATAGGCTACAATACATATTTATGCTCATAATGAAGCTAAAAATAAAGGGAAAATACATGGGGGGAGAGAGGGACCTATCCCACACACATATATATTATGCAACATACTCATTACTTAGGAATAAAAACATGATTTTATCCTCAATGCTCTAGCTTTCCATTTGGGTGAATTTGACCAAGGGTATGGGTAATTTACATAAGGGGTTTGGGTAGGTAGGATTACTTTTGACAATGGGTAAAATGAAAGGCATACCTTTTGAAAAAATGGAAAGGAATAATTTTTGACAATGGGGTAAAGGAAAAGGCATGCCTTTTGAAAAATGGGAAAGGAATAACTTTTGATAATAGGAAAAAGGAAAAAGAATAATTTTTAGTAATGGGATAAAGTGAAGGAATAACTTATGACAATGGGGTAAAGAAAGTAGTCAAAAGTTGCCTAGGATGGAATAAGGATTTCCTCTCTTTTGGATGTGAAATTTCGTCCATGGGACTTAATGGGCTAGGAAAGACTTTATTTATGGATTATTTTTGAAAGAAATTAAGGTTGAAGTGTTGTAGGCTTAGTTGGGTTCGGACCAAGAGAGAGTTTGCGCCAACAGGTTAGTCATATGGCTTTAAATGTTTTGGGGTGAAGGAATTCAATCCAAAATAGATCATAGCATTTGGACATGAGGGACTTGACTTCCTTTAGCTCTTGAGGTGCGAGAGTGGGCTGTGTAGGATCACCCTGGGATATATCATTCTCTCCATCTTCAAAAGAGTTTGACCTCAAACTCGGGAGATCTTCTAAATCATAGTACGTACTTCAGTCTCTAACCTTAAATGTAGTAGAAATTTTATAATCTCTGGGAAGGTCAATCTTGTAGGCATTGTCATTGACTTTGGTGAGAACTTCAAATGAACCATCGGCTCAAGGAAGCAACTTTGATTTATGCTTGGTTGGAAAATGCTCTTTGCGAAGATGTATCCATACAAGGTCTCCAGGTTTGAAATTGATGCCTCGCCTTGTCTTGTTGTTGCGTGTGCTCACACACTCATTTTCCTTCTCGATCTTCTCTCGAATGGTATTGTGTAGATCCTGAATTTCCTTTGCTCTCTTTTCTCCTTCCCAACTGAACTTTGTTTGGGCCGTGATTGGTTCAAGCTCCAAGGGTGTGAGTGAGTTGGTTCCATAGACAATCATGAAGGGCGAGAATCCAGTAGTTTTGCTCGAGGTTTGGTTGTAAGCAAATTCAGCATGTGGTAATAGATCCTCCCATCGTTGGATGCTCTTCTTGACTTGGACTCGTAGAAGAGTTCCTAGAGTTCGATTGGTCACCACCATTTGACCATCTGTTTGGGGGTGACTCGAAGTGCTGAAATTCAACTTGGTTCCCATCTTACACTATAGTGTTAGCCAAAAATGGCTAAGAAACTTGCTACCACGATCTGAAACCATGCTCCTCGGGATGCCATGTAGCTTAACAATATCCCTAAAGTATAAGTCAACAATTTGTGAAGCATCATAGGTAGTTTGACATGGCACAAAGTTTGTCATCTTCGAGAAGCGATCTACCACGACCATGATAGAATCCTTGCTACGTTGTGTTCTTGGTAAACTGGTAATGAAATCAAGGCTTACATCCTTCCATGGACATAGGGGTATGGGGAGAGGCATGTGTAAACCTTGGGCTAAAGAATGACTTTTAGCCATTTGACAAGTTCCACATCTCTTGATGAAGTGCTCCATATCTCCATCCATTTTTGGCCAAAAATAGTGCTCCTTGAGTAGCATGTTAGTCTTCTCAATGCCAAAGTGACTGGCTAATGCTCCTCCATGGACTTCATCAATCAAGGTTTCATGAATAATGGATTTCAGAACGTAGAATTTGTTTCTCTGAAACAAATATCCATCTTTGACAAGATAATCTCCAAATGGCCTTTTAAGATATTTAGCATATATGTCTTTGAAATCTTCATCTTTTGGGTAGCGTTCCTGCACAAATTCAAAGCCAACAATCGTGGTACTAAGTACCGTCAGTAATAAATGCCTCAGGGATAAGGCATCATCGCCTTTGTTCAAGGTTCCATTTTTGTGTCGGATGGTGAAGGTAAAGGTTTGGATGTATTCTACCCATTTGGCATGTCGGGGACGAAGCTTGTGTTGGCCTTGAAGGTATTTCAATCCTTCATGGTCAGAATATAGTATGAACTCCTTGCTTATCAAGTAATGATGCCAATGTTCAAGGGAGCGAACAAGAGCATAAAACTCTTTGTCATAAGTGGAGTATCGTCTTCGGGTTTCATTGAGCTTCTCACTGAAGTAAGACACCGTGTGACCTTCTTGTGAAAGGACAGCCCCAATTTCCACACCGGATGCATCACATTCTACTTCAAATAGCTTGTCAAAACTTGGTAAGACTAACATGGGGGCATGTGTTAACCGATGCTTGATGGTTTCAAATGCTCCTTGGGCCTTCTCATTCCCCTCGAACTTCTGATTTTTGGTTAAATTCGTGAGTGGTGCTATGATGGTGCTAAAGTCCTTCACAAATCTTCGATAAAATGAGGTCAATCCATGAAAACTCTTTACTTCCTGCAATGAGGTTGGTGTGGGCCAATCTCGGACTGTTTGGATCTTCTTTTCGTCCACGTGAATTCCTTAGCTAGACAAAATGTAGCCTAAGAACTTGTTTTGGGCAGTAAAGAATTGACTTTTCTCCAAATTGTCATTCAGCTTCTCTTAATCTAACCTTTGTAGAACTAAGATTAAATGGTTCAAATGTTCACCTTCATTCTTGCTATAGATAAGAATGTCGTCAAATTAGACTACGACAAAATGACCTATAAATGGTTTAAGGACTTGGTTCATGAGTCTCATGAATGTGCTGTGCATTGGTCAACTTGAATGGCATAACTAGCCATTCATAGAGACCGAACTTTATCTTGAATGCAGTTTTCCACTCGTATCCTTCATGGATTTTGATTTGGTGATAACCGCTATGAAGATTTAACTTTGAAAACACCTCCGAACCATGCAGCTCATCTAACATATCTTTAAGGAGGGAAATGGGATTCTGGTACTTGATAGTGATCTTGTTAATAGACCAACTATCACAATCCGCGTGCCATTCTTCTTTGGAACCAAAAGTACCAGGACAGCACATGGGCTCAAACTCTCTCTAATGAATCCATTGGCTAACAGTCCATCTACTTGCCTTTGGATTTCCTTGGTTTCTTTTGGGTTCATTCTATATGCTGGTTTGTTTGGTAAGGTGGCTCCGAGTAAAAGATCAACTTTGTGTTGGATGTTACGTTTAGGTGGTAAGCAGTGTGGGACATCTGCGGGAAAAACATGGGCAAATTTTTTGAGGATAGGTTTAGCCATAGGGTGATGAGGGAAGTTTAGAGATTCAGATTCATGTATATCAAGTAGGATAAACACTTTGAAGGATTCATCTTCATGGTATTCGGCTTGTAAGAGGGTAGAAAGTGAGGTTGGTCTTGTTTAAATTCTCGATAGGATAACAAAAAAAAGACAATTAGGAATTCGTTAGAATTCTCGCATCCCATTTCTTTAGAGGAGGGCGAAATGGTTTGAGGTGGTAAGGAAGTAAGGGTGATCTTCTTTTTGTTCATGAGAAAAGTGTAAGTGTTATAATAGTCATCATGGATGACTCTTCTATTAAATAGTCATGGTCTTCCCAAGAGAATGTTACAAGCATCCATGAGAATAATATCACACCACACATCATCAACATAAGTTTTTTCAATACTTAAGGAAATTAATCAATGAGAGTCCACGCGAAGTCCCTTACCATAATTTAGCCACTAGATGGTGTAAGGATACTGATGGGATGAAGGCTCCAAGCTAAGCTTGTCCACCATGGTTTGAGAAGCAACATTAGTGCAACTTCCTCCGTCAATGATAAGAGAGCATACTTTGCCCTTAACAGTACAACGAGTATGAAAGATGTTCTCTCGCTGAAATTGGTCTTCTTGGCATGCCATACTACTCAAAGTCCTTCGAATGACTAAGAGTTCACCTTCATCCGGGCCTAAATACTCAACTTCATCACTAATTTCTTCTCCCTCTATGTCGGCCTCACCATCAACATCAACTAAGGCCACAACTTTCTTGTTAGGACAATCAAAGGCACAATATCCTAATCCTTGGCAAAGGAAAACAAATCGAGGTGTTTTAGAGTTTGATTGAGAAGCTTTGGGTAGATTTTGGATATTGGAAGAGGAGTGAGGGTGGTACTGGCTTTGGAGACATTATGGATAGTAGGTGTGGAGGTGGATTTAGAGGGAGTGTAGGTTGGTTTGGTATATGAAGGTCTAGCTTGGGTGAAAGAAGATTTGCTCTTCTTGAGTTGGTTTTCAACTTTGTGGGCTAACTGGGATAGATCTTCTAAAGTGTCATATGTTTGCAGCTCTACAACATTAGCGATTTGGTCATTTAAACCATGAAGATACCTCCTACAAAGGTTTGAGCATCATCTTCTTTGAGGTCACACTTGAGCAAAAAGTTGCTCAAAGTCTCTCGGTGTATTCTTCCACTGCTTTTACTCCCTTGTCTTAAACTATGCAATTTAGCAAAATTTTCTTGCAAGTAGTGAGATCGTAGAAACTAGCAATAATGTAACTGAACGAAGCATACTA